>VWZY01001240.1:174896-189882 GCA_013399075.1 Chloroceryle aenea | reverse complement strand
GGGGGGGACGGTGCTCCGGCAGCGGCTGGGCAGGTGGCCGTCCGCGGACAGCCCCGGGGAGCTTGTCGGCTGGGGTTAGGTGTTCCCCGGCTCTGGGAACTTCTTAGAAACTTTGAGCATTGCCCGCCCTGGCCCCTCTCCGTGGGAGAACCGCCGTCGTGCCGCTCCCTGGGGGCACCCGGCGCGAAACCCGGCGGGGACTGTACTCCGGTGCTGCAACGGGCACCTTCTAAAACACTTCAGTTACAAACCTACCTGTGGAATGGTGCGGGGACTCCAGACCGTTTTCTTTTTGCATCCACACAGAGTCCCACTTCCTCCCAGTTTTCTCAACTGTCGAATTTTTTAGCTCTGTTCTTGAGTAAATATTGCTCATGTCAAAGTTATTGTAGTAGTGTTGTGAGTGAGGCCTTAATCAGGATTTTGATCCTTTCATTTTGTACTGAGATGGTGACTGATTTTTTTTTTTATACTAACCATTTGAGCATCCAGTTTGAGAGGTGATTCAAATGGATTTGTATCGACTGAGTGTTCAGCTTTGCAGCATTACCTGAAATCTGGATTTCCAGAAATGTTTAGAAGTGAAAAGATATATCACCGGGCTGATTAAAATAATAATTAATGTGTTCAAAATTAATTCTATTATAGTTCACCCCCCCTCCAGATTTACATAGCTCAATTGCATATCAAAAGCCTCTTCTCATTTTCATGTAGTAAATTATTAGACTTTCAAACTCTTCTTGCTTCTTTTCTTCTTTCTTCACTCACACCCTGAACAGCTGAAATGAGATTTTGGGGGGAGGGAGAAGAGTTTATCCACTTGCTGTCTTACTTGTGTCTAAACAAGCTTAGTGATAGAAAAGCCAGGAACATAAATAGCCGTTATTTTCTCTCTAAGGTTAATTAGTTATCATTTTTATATCTGCACATGCAAGTATGGGATGGCTAGAATTTTAAGATGAAAGTTGCACAGCAGCTTTGGAAGGTACTGTTACACATCACCCCAACTTAAGAAGAATATCTCTTTAAAATTTGTTGACATTTAATTGACCTTTGAAAGTTCATTCTGTTAATCATACTCAAAGCGCTAAAGCTATGGTTGACTGATCTGGTGTACGTACCTTCAGCCGTGCTCAGCATATAAATTCTGCAGCATAATTGCTACTTATTGAGCAAGAGTTTCTTTTCTTCTCCCAAAATGAGAAAGTTTTGCTTCGCCTCCGGCTGGGTGCTTCGGGTAGAGTTGTGAATCCAAATGCTTTCCTGCCATCAGTTGTGGCGGGTGTGGCCTCCAGCCAGGCAAGAAATTCCTTTGCCGAAACTGTTTTTCTCCTTCCTGAGGCTGCACATAGGGCAAGGTAACCTTGAAGGTTAGTCTGTGTCTGAGAGTCAAAGCACAATGGCTCGCTTTGCTTTGCTTCTTTTAAGCACTTCTAAACTCAGAAGGCTGAGCTTAAACAGGTTGATTGCAGAAGTTATCACCTGGAAAAAAAAAAAAAAATCCCACACACAACAAAAACAAACAAACACCCAAACACCAAACTCGGCTTTTAAAGTCAACCATAATACACAAGTGTCAAAACACATACTACCTGTTCCATGGCAGTTGTCTGTAGCTTCGTTGTAACCAGAACTCATAGGCACTGAGAGTGGAAATGATACTTGTGAGGTTGGCTATCAAAAGATCTGGGTGAAGATTGTTTTCCACCATGTTCCCTTTCTGAAGGATAGGTTTTCCAGTGAGGTTAATATCACCAGCAGTTATTTTTCATGTGTTGAAATTCTGTCTGTTTTGTTGTGAGAATTGAGGGAAATGCTAAATGTTAAATACAGTTCCTGTGATTCCTAATAGATCATTAACTCTTTAGCATTACCACTGAAAACTAATTAATAGCTCTTACTCTTAATTATAAACCTACTTATAAAGTTAGAGCCCTGGCAGTGCTTCTGTACTTCTCTAAGCTCTTCTCTCGATGGTGCTTTTGTAGCTGCAATCCCCTTCTCTAACCATCAGGTCAGGTGTAGTGTTCAAGCTGTGTTTGCAGCCAAGTAACTGCCCTGCTGCTTCGTGGGGTTAGCTGTTAAACCCTGGGGAGGGGGGAGATGTCATCTGAGGGAGCGGTTTCATCAGGGCTGCCTCCACCAATGGGCAAGTGCCTGGAATACTAAAAGGAGATCCTGTGGTTGAGTTTTGTTTATTTCAGTACAGTAGATACAGGTGCTGCATGTGATTCATTTCACTGAATCTTTAGGAAGCTGAGTGAAGATAAATATGCCAGCAACACGTCTGTACTTTCTGTACAGTTGACAGAAGGAAAAAAATCCAAGTTAGCTTAAGGACTGGAGCTGCTGATGCCTGACCTGCAGCTGCTCTGATGCCCAGTTGGCACCTGCCCCATCTGTATGACCTGCAGGGAAAGGCCATGTGAGCTGTCATCCAACCACCTTAGATGACAATGAACGGAGTGCCTTAGCTGACCCGTGGGACATGTAGAGAGATCTGCTGTGCAGGTCTGCTTTTATAGAGGCTTAGGTCTTGGGTTTAGCTGGTTGAAGGTGTCGATCCATTCACATTATTTGATGTTGCAAACACTGTCCTGGAATGAGATACCTGAATGGGGTCCCCTTTCCCAAAGGCTTTTCTTTGGGTCATCTTGCTGATTTGGAGGAGTGGTTTGAATGCGGTGTTCTGGGTGACAGGAGCTTCTGGGCTAAGCCTCTCCTGTAGAAATCACTGGAGAAAGTATAGATGGCATCACCACAAGGGCATAGTCATTCAGCTAGGATAATGAAAGACAAGTTTTGGTTTGTGGCCTGAGACCGACCTAGGGGGTTTTAAACCTGAACACTTCTCGTCCTAGTGTTTGTATTGTACGAAAAGGTTTCTGGTGCAGCCGGTCCATTCTCAAACTCTTAATTTCTTTGTTGGGATAAAGGACAGTTCTGGAAATTGCACTTTGAAGAGCAGATGCCAGTGTTTTGGCGGTTGAGGTGTGACAGGGTGACCAGGGGATTTGAGAACCATGTGGAGGTTTGGAGTTGTGGTTCTGGTTCAAACAATGTTGTGAAGACTTCAATGTTGGTACATCTACCCACTGGTGGCAAGTTGTGTGTTTGAAGGGTAGTAGCTGGTAGTAGCATTGCTGAGTAGGATCTTCAAAGTTTTATTTCTATCTAAAATTTTATCAGGCACCTAAACCCTTGAGGGTTAAGAGAAAAGTGTTGTGAAAGTGACAGCTGATGTTCTTTGTATCTGCATTCCTAGATTACTCTGAGGAGGATAATGTGAAGTCATTCACTGAAGATTATGGCATTGCATGAAAGGAATGCAACATTGGGCCATAAATTAACAGAAACAGGAAAAGCTCATTCTTAACTCTGTTTTGTTCATCCAACTGTTTGTATATAGAAATATCCCTTTGCACCAAGGGCTTGTACTGTGTAAATGTACCTTTTATAACAACAGAACCTACCACAGCAAGTACAAAGACAAGTTCCCCCTTCTCTTTCTAACTAATGTGTGTAGAAAAGTAGTTATAGATTATTCTCCAGGAGTATTTTTTGCTGCAGCACTAAATGTTGAATAAAGCAGGATAGTAGTACAGTCTTGATCAGCATTAGCCCAACGGATGCTTTTCCTCTGTAACCATTTGAAATTTAAAAGAGGCATGATTTGGAGTGCAAATGTAGACGGGTTTAGTTGCATTTTAACATACTCACCAGTCAAGGTGAGCCCAAGCGATCCGAATGTGACAAGCTTGACATAATCCCAAGGGGATTAGTTATTAATACATTTGAAAACTAAAATCTGGTCTTGCTTCACAAATCTGTTTTTGTTTTGTTTTGTTTTTTTCTCCAATGGCACATGTTCAAAATTAAAGCTTTTGTGGCAAGGTGATTATAAACTTTCTATGAGTCTAAGCAACTGAGAGCTGCTTCTTGGAGCTGTCAAGATACATTCTAATAGCTCTGAGTTTTAGCTGACTATGAAAGCTGTATTTATCCACTGAGGATTTTCTTTGATAGGAAACCATTTCATAGGTGTTCTCCTGGCCCCTTTTCCCTTCATTTTCTGTAACTTTTGGGCAATTATTTCTGCTAATCAGGAAAAATATGTGGTTACACCACTTGTTTGCATCTGTAGAGGCTGTGTGGTGGTAGGACCTAGAGCAGCTCTTTTTGACTTGTAATTGAAATTTTGGGGTGAAGTAGGATAATTTTAAGTTCCCAATGCCTGAAGTTAGCAGTAGGGTTTCTGCTGTCTTTGTGCCTTCTTCCTACCTGCTTCCTATTCCTGCTCTTTGACATGTGGCTCTGTAGTCAGTCTGGTGTTTTCTCATCACTTTGTAGGACAGGATTGTATCTCTCTTTCTGTTGATAGATGTTTTTTTTTTTTCCCAATCTCTTGTAACTCCTGCTTCTGGAAAGCTGAGAGGAAAGACCTTTTCATGTTGATGAGAAGGCAAGTTTAAAGAAATTTCAAAGTATTATCATTAACAGGATTCAGGCTCATGGCCCTGTCATTATGATGTCAGCATTCTATCTGACAAGTGAGAGTATTTAATTACAAACTGTGGGAACGAGCAACTGTTTAACTATCTAGAAGCTTATGTTTGGCCTCATTTTGTTCCATCACACCATAAGCCTGGTTAAACTCAGGGAAAAGGAAGGCTGTTAGAAATAAATGAAGCATGGGACTTGAGTTGGTGTATTGCCCTGGTCTGTATATGTGCAAAGATTAATGCATTTGCTGCACGTGAAACTCTAGTTTTGTTCTTTAAATGTTACTCTTGTGTTTTACTTGTGTAGTGCTATGAATAAACAAGGATTTGCTAAATTACTTTAGCACATGGTGCTGTTAACAGAATTGCTTTCTGAACCCTTTTAGTGGACGTGTTGTTGCTTAATGTAGTAGCCAGAAATTCTCTTGCATCTAGCGCTAATTTCTGGTAATGTTCAAGTACCTTTGGGACAAGAATAATCAATGCACTGCACAATCTAATACGTAAAAAAACCTGTAAGCTGAAGCCTTGCAGACTCTTCTGCAACATCTGGGCCTTGTGCAGGTCACTGTGGAGCACATTAAATAAAAATAGTAATGTGGTCAGAGGCTGCAGGGTTTTTTTTATCTACTGGAGATGGGCAAACATCATGATTATGCTGTTCTGAGAGTCTTTGTGTCCCAGTTGTGTTTGAGCTCCATACAAGGGAAGGAGTGATTGGAAGAGAAAAATGGCCTGTCCTGTATTTACAAGGGAATTGGGATGAGTGCTGTGTCCTGGCTATGGGCAAGCAGAACTGATTCCTGCATTAATTACCTGACACTGAAATCAGAAAAATGAGGGTGAACCTGTAGCATGCAAGGTGTGGGTCACTGGACCAATGCAAGAATCAGAGTTCTTCATGCTTTTTCTTTAGGACTACAGTGGGGTACAAAATACAATCCCCAGAGATGTTACTTCAGAGCAAATTGCATGTCCCAAACAAAGGTCATAAGAAAATGTCAGTTAGGAGACATTTTGCAAAATACAGGACATAGGTGTCCTAGAAATTCTTGAGGGATGTTGAGGCAAAGTTTTCTGTTTGAAGATGGCCGTGGTCGATCCAAACATAAGTTTGCTTCTGTATGCAGGGAGCTCGGATGTGAACCACCTGCAGCTTGCAATGTGTACCCTGTGCCAGAGGCTTGTTCTCACTGCAGCTGTATTTTGCCTTCCCTCTGAATACAGAAAAAGAGCCTGAATAAGTTGTGTGCTGTAGGTAGTTTATTCACCCTGTTAAATATAAGTAAATGTTCTTTGCTAAGCTTGGGATCTGCTATGTTAGGCTTTCTGGGGAAATGCTTGTCCCAAGGAACTTTGAGAAGGAGCTGTTGCCATTGGGGACTGTTCTCTTGTCCCATATACACTCTTCATTCTTCTGTTGGTCTAGTACATAGTCTTTGCGTTTATCTGAAAGAGAAAGCTATGAACTTAAGTGTTTTGCGTTGGGAACTGACACAGTGATGTATACTTAAGCCCACCTTCAGGCCAGTCATCTGCTCCACTCCACAGTGGAGCAGCAACCGGCACAGCACTTGACTCTACCAACAGGTGAAGCACCAGGGCGTCACCCGCTTCTGCCACCTGATACATAAGGACTGTTGAATCTATTGCACCTTCCTTTCTGGCCAGTAATTAAGGTTTGGGGAATCACAGTGATGCCCTCATGACAATGAAATTTAGAGTAGCAAACAACACTGTACTGTTCATGGATTCTATAGCTGAGCATAAATAGCACTGATATCCTTCCTTAGCCTTCACTTGTTGCTGGAGCTGGTTGACTGGCAGAGAAGTGTTTACCACATTTGAAGTGGTCGCATGCAGAACTGGTTCAAGTACCTTCAAAAGGGGTCAGGAGTGCAAATCAACAATATTTTCAGTATATATATTTCAGCTAATAAGCCCTACTGACTGCATTTCTTATGCTTTTGTTGTGTGCTCAGAACTGAGATTTCAGAACTGTCACACATTCTCCTTCTACAGATTGGTTTCTTTTAGTTCCCTATATTGTATTTTTTCCATGCTCTTCTCAATCTTTGTTTCTCTATTTCTTTGGGTTTCTCCTAATAATCTCATTCTGTCTTGTGTGTCCGTCCATCCATCTTCAAAGGGGTTTTCTCTGTCCCTTTTCCTCCAGAATGATTGTGTGAATAAAGTCCTCCTCTGTCTTAGTAGTTCAACCAGAAGGCTTCTGGGTATTTTGCTTTTCTGAAGTGATGCTCAATCTCAGATTTATTGTATGGTTGGTTTTGGTTGTGTAATCTGTACACTTATTAAAATAATAAATAAGAGAAGTCATTATGCCTATCTCCTGTGTGAAATTTAACTACTTCCATATACATTCTGAGTAATGGTGCTACCTTGGCAATTAACCTTTATCTCCTCTAATTGAGTGACAGCTGCATTCAAGAATAATGTGTCACTTCAAACACATTCAAAGTTTTAAATGGCTATACCAGAAAAGGACACAGTTTTAATAATGGTTGCTAAAAGCTTTCTGACTTCTTGCAGACAGTTCTAATAATGAGATCTCTGTGATCTGAACTACTGAACTTCTGGAATTACAGTAACTTGCTCATGTGTGTGATACAGATTCCCGGAAATCTGAGGAGTAGTCTTTGGTGGCTGAGGAATGCAGTTCTCTGTGGAGGTGTGGGTATCTCTCATGAAGGGGACTGAAGTAGTATCAGCTAGTATGCAAAAACAAAGTTCTTGGGTTTTCTCTAGTTATATTTCTACTGAGGTGCACCTTCGTGTTCATTCACCTAGACGGATTAAAATCATCAGTGATTAGACAGTGGGGAGAGACTCTTGTGAAGAGGCTCGTGAAAATGTGCTGCATGTTGTTCATACTTCTACCAAGAGTTTTGACATCTTGTTCCCAAGCGTTTGGATGTTCTGTATCTCATTTGGTGCATTATTTCAAATGCTTGTCTGCAACTGCCTGCTCAGTTCAGGGGGCACCTTGCTTCTGTAGGCGTTGTAGAGTGAGTCCAAAGGCAATTGAGAGAATTGGTTTCATCAGCAACAGTTGGAGATACTCATGTGGTATCATAACAGCTGTGAACTTGAGTTCATGTAAGTAATGTGTGCATAATCTTCCTGTGCAGTTAGTGACAGGAAGAGAAGGAATATTTTTTTTCTTCATATTTAATGATCTTAAGGTTTTTGACAAGGAAATTTGTAAACGTATACTACAAAGCAAGTTAGGAAACAATTGTTGAGTAAAGTTTCTTTCAATTTCTATGCAGTTTTGAATTTGCACTTTTATCTGGTGGTATTCCAATGTTATTCTAATATGATTAAAACTTAATATACCTGTCTGAGTTTGCATATCACTTCATCTTTATGGAACGTGGTGGAAAATGTAAATCACTTGGGTTTGAATTCTAGCAGCACTTGGGAAAAAATTGGATTATTTTTTTAATTGCTCTTTTTGTTTGTTGCGTTTTGTGTGTGTGTGGTGGGTGGTGTGGTTTATTGTTTTGTTTTGGTTTTTTATCACCAGTAATCTATTAATCTGGTTTGGAAATTTCAAGAGGGTGAGGAAAGCTGGGTTTATTTATTTAAACAACTCAACAGTGCTTAAGCACCACTACTTTGCCCCTTTCTTCTGTGACATGAACTGTGAATTCATGAAGACATTGAGAACTTAGAATGTTGGTCCTTTTTTCTTACCCATATTTGTTTAAAACCTTATCAACATCAGAATGTTTCAAGCTGTGTTGACTGATACTCGAGTCTTGGACAGTTTCTGCCTAAACTCTATAATAGAGTACTGTACAAATTAAAAACCAGAGCAGTAAAGATAACTGATGGCATTCTCTTGCCTAACAGTCCATACTGTGTGATAAAATGCCTCATGGTTTTAGGTTGACCTTGCCTTGACTTTCATTGAGATATAATTTGTCTGATGTCTTTTAAAAGCAGAAAGGAAGCCATACATGGAGTGGAATTGCACATTGCTGCTGACATAATGTCCTTCATCTAATTTAATAAAAGTAGTAGGATTTTATAGTATCCCTACTTTTTCAGGAGGCTGAAACTCAGCATGAGGAAGTACTTCTCCTCTGTGAGGATAACACACCCACTGTCAGTTACCCTCACAGTGCATAATTATTTATATAATACTGAAGAAGTATTTATATATAACCATGAGTTACCTACTCACTGAGAGGATAACTCGCTAGAACAGGCTGCCCGGAGAGGTGGTGAAATCTCCATCTCTGGAGACTCAAAACTGCCTGGACTTGCTCTTTTGTGATCTACTTTAGGTGGTCCTGCTCTGGCAGCGGGGGTGGACTAGATGATCTCTAGAGGTCCCTTCCAACCCCAAATATTCTGAGACTCTGTAAAATGAAAAGCTGATCGCTGTTTCAAGACTAGGTGTAATTAAGATGGAATATTTTCATTTTGCAGTCAGTGACTTGAAGCTAAGAATGGTTTTTTGTTGCCTTTTTTTCTTTTTTCCTCAGTCCATATATATTGTCTCACAAGGTGACTATGTTGTTCTTAGCTGGGTTGTGGTAAACAAGATGGAACTTGACATAAGAGGAACTCTTTCCTTTTTTAAAAAAAAGAATTGTTACAGGAAATGTATTTTCTTACCCTCCTATCGTTCAGTAGACCTCATAGAGGGATGTCATTACCTCCTCATATGGGCAACTTCATGAAGTTGGTTGGGCACCTTGTGGAAAGTTTCCTAGCTTGTCATGGTAGCTCTGATGACCGGAGGGTGAGTGGATCCCATGTCTCTGGTATGGTATATAGATGCCAAGTGTGAGGAATTCCTGGAATGTAGAGTTATGCAGCACTGATAAAGTTTGCTTTGTTTCCTCAGTGACTTGACCCATTGAGAAAATGTGGTTCCCTAGGAAGCTTTAATAGCTCAAAGTTGGTATTGAATAAAGGGAAAGGCCCCAACATAATTCTGCTTGTTTTCACCTGCTGCCTGCAAGATTAATTTTCTTAACCTTAGTATAGAAAATATAACCCTGAGTTTTGAAAGTGATTTATAGAGATCCTTCACACTTATCAGTTTAAGCAAATATGCTGCAGGCTTCTGCGTTCCAGCTACAGTGGCTTCATAACCAACTCGGTTTACAGTGTGGTAATTTCATTTGGGGGCAAGAAAGTTTCAAGGAAAAAAACACCTTCTAATTAGAGTGATATAATTACTCTGCTTGCCTGCTGCGGTTTCATATGACTTCAGAAAAATAGTTGAGTGATTAATCTTTAATTTTCCTCATCATTAACTTAATAAGGAAACGGGAGATAGAATGAAAAACAAACAGCAGAACTGTACGACCGGGACATTATTATGCCAAATCTTTTTGGCTTTTTCATTTGGTGAGAAATAGCATTCTGCCAACTACATAAAGTGTAGCAGCAACTGGTTAGCTCAGATAATTTGTAGAAATCTTTTAACATGTTTGAACTTTATTGAAGTCTTTGCAGAGCTAAGTCCCCTGTGGGTTGAGTGGGGTTTTTTCCATGTTTTTATTTGGAAGCAAATGTTACATAAACTAACTTCTAATATCACAGAATTCCTTCACATTCACTTTTCTGTGGAGAAGGAAGCCATCCCAGACACTCTAGTGAAATACCCTTAGAACGGGTTTGGTCCTGTTTTTGTGCCAGTTGCTTTCTTTATTCACTGTGCTGATAAGCAAACTTAGTTGTGGAGTAGTGTAGCTCTTGTAAGGAACATGACAGAATTGCTCAAGTTTCTTGGAGAACAAAACAAAGGCAATGGTGGAAGCCAGTTGCTCTTTTCATGTGCCTTCATTTTAATTCTTAACCGGCGGTAAAGTAGGCAACATAATTCTAGAAGTGTAATGCTCAGACAGAAAATATGCCTGGCTGTTTGAAAATGCTCTTCTGGAAGCCGTACTTTATTTCATTTATAAATACTTAGAAAAACAGTCTCATGTACGTCTGTGGGTAGCAACACAGGATCAGAACTTGTAGCAATCCTAACTAACCTGCTTGGAGGCCTCTCTGCATGTTAATAATATAAAGTAAACAGCTGAGGAATGTGTATTGCTGTTGACAGTGAGCGACTGTAAACATCCTCGACTGGAAGCTGTGAAGCAGCAGATGGGGCTTTCAGTCGGATGTTTGCAGCTGCCAACTGCCACAGACGTCAAGAAATGTTTGACACCTAAAGCATAGCTGTCTGTTTAAAACTTCTATTCTACTTGGTTTATCACAGACATATGAATTTAGGCCAAACTTTTGTATGTACTGCTTAATCTTTCTTGTGATGTCTGTGTCTGAATATCTAGAAGCCATCCAGTCTCTGTCAGGAAAAAGAGAAAAAATGGAATCAATTAGGTTATATTTTTAACTGCAAAATCAATTCTAAGTTTTCAGAGGCGAGTTTCTGTGCAGCTCGCTTGGCTGTACAGGTTGCTTAGCTTTGTTTCTAAACTCGCGTACAAAGCTTTTACAAGATCACTTTGCATGTTTAGCATCTCTGCAGTGGTTCATTTAGAACTGGAAATACTAAGTCTTGTAGGAAGCAATCATTTACAGAAATTCTGGAAATGAGAAATGCACCAGCCAGAGCAACCATGGCAGGGAGCAGCAGGGAGGGGAAGAGTCCTGGATGAGGCCCAGCCCTGCAAAATGATGTGGAGGTCAGGGAGATCTCATGCAACTGGGTTAATCTGACGTATCACAACATTTCAGCTTTTAAGGTTCAGTGATCCTCTCTCTCTTTCATTGTCCCACCCTCCTCCCTTTCCAAAAAAAAAAAAAAAGGATGAAATGCTGAAAGCTGATTCATAATTTTCTAGCAGTCAGCTGAGACAATGACAAGATTCCAGTCCTGCCAGCGAGTTTCATGTATGTCTGGGCCCCTGTGCTTAAATATAGAGAACAGTTTATGTGCCTGGGACAGTATTTAATGATGATTGCTATCATACCAGAAAAAAACTGCAGCAAGGTTGTAGCACATAACTGAGTCAAGTTGATACTGAAAGCAGGAGTGTGTTCACTCCGGAGAGAAGATAAGCATCTTGTTGGTATGTGTATTAAATATCTATGACTTTGGTAAAGAGAGTATTGTTGTTAACATGTTTTTTCTTGTTGTCAGTATCCTTGTTTCTCATATGTGTGCATATTCATCTAAAAGTATGAGGGGACATAATCTAAACATTAATCTGTCCTTTTACATTTCACATAAGATACAGATAACCTAAGACTCTCTGGAGTAACTGACTTTTTTTTTTTTTTAAAGAGTCCTGGTCAGAGTACTTATTAAAAAAAAAAAAAAAAAGACATGCAGGTGGCTAAAGTGGTGTCTGCAATGTCAGGAATGTGTGATCTATATTTGAGGAAACCAGTGCAGATTTGTACACTTGCCATAGATTCAGATTATATTGTATTTCAGTAGTGCTTGAAGGTCCCTACTGGGATCAGTGCTCTAGATCAGCTTGCACGCTTCACTGTCTGTAGTAAGGTACAAGCCCTTCCAACAAGGGTTTACAATCTAATCCAAGGCCAGTGGCATCAAAGTGGAATCCAGATGATTTTGGCATGGGATAAATGGAAAGAGTGGGATGAAAACCAGTGGAACAAGGGGGGTGGGTTTAGTAGTTACTGTCTGTATGTGTGTAGGTTAAGTTATTTGATTAATTAAAATGAAAGAAGACATAAGATGTATCTTCTTAGACAGTTATTTGTCTGGCTATAAATACCTTGAATGATGATGATTTGTTTGGATGGTATGTGGATTTGAAGTTAAAACAGACACTGGTGAAGCTGTGTTTTTCAGCTGAACTTTTTTTTCTAAGTACAGCAGAGGGAACAGGTGAAATGGGCAGAGGCTTCCAAAAGTCTTTTTTGCAAATCTAAGAAACTCTGAAAAGCTTGTATTGGACTCAGAAGAAAAGTCAATATGAATGCAACATTTGATTTAAAAGTATTACAAAATTAGTGGCATACTGACCAAGTTCATGGCCTAGACATTTATTGTACAAGTAGCTGAATTTTTTCTGAGTATCTGTGGCAGAAGAAACTGGAATTACTGACAAGATCTAGGTTATATTTGTGAATGATAGAGATGGGTATTACTATTGACAAAGTAGGACAGTAATGAAAAGAACTGTGGTTCAACAAGTAACAAGTGTTTAGGTGAGTATTTCTGCAACCTTTCTGGACTTAAAAGTGGCTTTATTGACAACACAGAGAACTTCCTAAGTGACCTTGTAATGCAATTCTTGAAACTTGGATGCACTTGAGAAACACTACCTAGACAGAGGATTCTTGACATAATCTCCATCTGGAAAGCTTCACGATGTGTTTGAAGACGAGGATTGAGCAATAGGGGAGAACTTGCATAGGCAGAGTATTTAATATCAAAAGCATTAAGTACCTCCTGTGAAGATTTACATATTGATAATATTTGTGCTTTGGCAGGAAATTCTTTCAATACCCATTCTATTACTCTTCTTCCTGAATTACGTGCTGTCTCAAAGTTCAGCGTGTTTCCTCTTGGAAAGTGTAGTAGTATGCTGGGACTGTTTTCTTCAGCCTCTAATCTCATTATGTGCACACAAGGAGTTTTCTTCCAGAAAACAGCTTCACACACATAACCCACTCTTCTGCCGGCTACCTCTTAAAACCTGCTGGGGCTAAACTTCAGAAGAATGTTAAGAGCAGTGGTCCTTAGTTTCTGTCTGCAGTGGAAGCTGGCTGATAGGTTTGTGTTGTGCTAAATGCTGGTGTATATTGTCTTACCTGGTACTTGTTGAGGTCACTGACTCACTTGGATGGCAGAGTCTTGCTTTCAGGCCCCAGCTTCCAGATTTGGATAGGTCAGGACAAGCCCTCTTCACCTCTCTACTTAAGTAATGGATGTATTCTTAAAAAAACCTGTTTTCCACCCCAGCCCTATTTGAAAGGGAAGAGCAGCCCTTGCCTGAGGGGTCCTGGTCTTGACTCTGTAGAAGCTCTGTCTGCTGGCCAGGAAGGAGAGAAGGAAAAAGGGAAAGTCAACCGGCGCTACTTAGCCGTGCATACTGTTTATGGAAATCCTCTTTAAAATGACGGGGCAGCTGTTGGAAAAGGCACAATCCATCTGCCTACATATGCACTTGTTATGAAGAGAATACAGTTGATGATGTGAATGGAAAGCTTTCAGTACTGAGCTGCTGTTCCTACTCAAGCCACACTCAAAACCATAAATTGTCCAGATATGTACTTTAACTCTTTGCCTGAAAAGTAGCAGTGTTTAATAGCCACACTTCTTGGGGAGTGTTCTTTATTAATGATATGTGAAATAGGTGTTATGCAATGTTCTTATTTTGTTTAAAAACACAGTAAAAGAAAATTAATCCTGTAGCTCTACAACAGATCTGAATTGGAAAGGATGATTCTTTTGAGTTGAACTGGGCATTTAACTTTTTTTCCTTTCAAGCAGTGATTTATAGACCAAGAAGCATGAAATCACTTACTTGTTTTTTTGGTTGGTTTTTTTTTTGTACTGATATATACAGACTGTTCTGTTTTTTTTTCCCTAGAGCTTCAAACAGTTATGAAACAAATAAACGAACAAAGGCTATGAGAAGGAAGCCACGTGCCGTGCAGTGACATGGTGTTTTTCCAGATGATGTCTTGAGGCATCTTTTAGCTGTGTATGTAAATGTAGCTGCTTTTATTTAACAATACTTCTGTTGATTTTAATATGGATAGCTAGCATTTTGCTTCAGTTCAGACTTCCTGTCACCGGTACTTGAATTTTCTTGTGAGTAAATCGGAGATATTTTCAGTGAATTTGTCTTGGGTTGCTGAAGATTTTTATTCCCTCTTCCCTTGTATGTCCTTTGATTAAATACATGCCTCCTTTGATAATGCAGAGCATAGAAAATTAACTCCAGAGCTTCTGTCTGTAGCAAGGCAAGAGTATTATTGGAAGAGAGAGAGATTGCTCAGAGGTTTCTTTTGCAGCCTCTTCTGGGCATCCAGGTGTGTATCAGTCAGTAGCTGGTGTTTCAGTGTCTGCCTGGAGGAGATCTGAGGCTGTTCTGTACTCTTCATTGCACTACTCTTCATTGCACTTTTTTTTTTTAACTCTTGCCTTGTGTAAGTGTGGAGGATTTGCTTTTTGCTCTCCGGGATGCTTTGCAGAGATCTCTTGTTTCTTTGCTTTCAACATAGTGCTCATCCCTTTGCCTTCCCCTGACTCATGTTTATTTGTCAGATGCAGCTTAAACTGCTTGCTTTTGTCGAGGCCATCGCAGCCTATGCGTATTAATTGCCACATCCAGTTGTCCTGTAATGTCATTCTCCGTTACTGGCTTGAACTTTTTCTCTCTTTTTCACACTTTTTCAAACTTTTTTTACTTGATTTCAGAAATAAAAAGCTTATCAGTCAACAGCCTTTCTAACTACATCATTGTATAGTAAAAGCTTTGGAGCGGAGATTGTGCACTCTTCTG
>VWZY01001240.1:117118-174812 GCA_013399075.1 Chloroceryle aenea | reverse complement strand
TTGGTTGGTGTTTTTTTTTGTTTTTGTCTCTAGCCCTCATCACCTTCTGTATACTTGAGAGTAGGATTAATATTTTCTTATTGTCATGTTGACTTTGCAGAATTGATAGCTATATTTGGGATGTGTGCTACCATTTCTGGGGAAACTGTCTGCTTTATCATGTGCAGAATAGTGAAAACATTTCACTTTCTCCAGAAAGGTTTTCACCATTATGCATAGGAACACGTGTATCTTTTATGTTCCTTTACATATATATATTTATATATATGTATATGAAATATGCTTGAAACTCATTTTGCTAAGAAATTCTAATATACAAGGCTGATATACTCAGCCTTGTATTTTTGTCTGTGTGTACAAGTGTATACACATACATACATGGTGTGCATATATCAGGAAAGAAGGAGAAGAGACAAGGAGAATGTGCAAATGGCTGTTTTTCTACCAGTTGCCTAGGTGCACGTGCTGATCAGAGTAAACCAGCCTTGTATCCTAGAATTTCTTAATACAACCAATGGAATATATAATCTGTCTACATTAAGAATAAATGCTGCTGTTTGTTTAGACTAAGGATCTTAATAGTGTGTCAGCAGTCTAATGTATGGAGGCTAGACCAAGCTGTGAAGTTCCTCTGTTTAGACTGTTGAAAGCAGTGTAACCTTAAAGCCTTTCTGCATATCTGCCGTGACTCTGGGATTCATAGCAATGATTAATTCTATAGCTATAAATGTTCATAATCAACATTCTTAAATGTTTTCCAAACATATGGATGTTTTTTTAACAGCTTAAACTAGACTGGTGAAGTAACATATAGCCCATGTGAGATGTTTACAACCGTGCTTACTATCTCATAGAATCGTAGAATGGTTTGGGTTTTAAGGGACTTTATCATCTAGTTCCAATCCTCCTGCCATGGGCAGGAACACCTACTATACCAGGATGCTCAAAGCCCTATCTCACCTGGCCTTGTACACTTCCAGGGCAGGGGCATCCACAACCTCACTGGGCAACCTGTTCCAGTGTCTCACCACCCTCACAGTAAAGAATTTCTTAATACCGAGTCTACATCTACCCTCATTCAGTATGAAACTATTACCTCTTGTTCTATCACTATAGTTCCTGATAAAGAGTCCCTCCCCATCTTTTTTGTAGTCCCCCTTTAAGTACTGTGTGGCTGCAAAAACATTTCCCTGGAGCGTCCTCTTCTTCCAAATTTCTCATCCTGTCCTCACAGGGGAGGTGCTCCAGTCCTCTGATTATGATTGTGGCCCTCCTCTGGAATCAGTCTAACAGGTCTATGCCCTTCTTATTGTAGGGGCCCCAGAGCTGAACGCAGTACTCTGTGAAACTGTACCTGCTATGGTCTTTTGTGTGAATAGTGATGTCTCTGGAATAGTGATGTCCCTTGCTCACATATCATCTTTGTGTGAATAATGATGTCCCTTGAGACTGTCAGCCAATAACTAGAGCTTCTGTGTAATGCATGCTAAGCAGTAAAAGGAAAAAAACTTTTTTAGGTCCTAGACTTACAGGGTAAAACCCAATTAGGAGTGGTGGGGAAGAATATGAAGCAACACTCAATGGCTCTGCAGCGTTGGCACAACGTCCTGCTTGCTAAACCATGCTAAATCTTCTCCATCTCTTTTCTATGAAGTTTGTGTGTACAGCAGCACTTTCACAGATATTTCAAAGACACAGGTCAGACCCATTTGAAATGGCTTTATATATTTTACAGAACTTGTTAGATGAGGGCCAGGGCTGTAACCCTGCAGATGTATGGCTCTGACCAAAGGTGGCCCTGGAAATGGTATAGCAACTGTTTGGCAGGTCATGTAAATACAGGTATCTGTAAATCAGCTAAGTACCTAAAAAAAAATGCTTATTTGCATATTTTCTGAGAAATTAAGCTTCTTCACAAAGAAAGAAATAGGAATTAGCATTCTCAAAGTAAATATGGTGGTGTCTTGAGGTGGAAAAAAGGCAAGAAATGTGACTTCTTTGTCCCACAGTGGTTTATGTGGTTGTCACTACCTCTGAATACCCTGTGAGAGTCTAATTGTTCATTGGAGTTTGTTGGAGATACCTATGAAAATGATTCATATTGCTGAACTTACTACAGCTGTCCTGTGGTTAAAGATGTCTGAGCTGGACTGTTTTAGGCTTAAGTTAATGGAGAAGGAAAGGCCTTTCACAGGACAATTTAGGTGATTTATTTTAGATATATCTTGAGGAATAGGATAACTTGTCCACAGTTGCCCTGCTTATTTCTCTCCTTTTTCTTCAGAGGCAGTCTAGGATAACTAGCTGAGGTGTGGGTATCTTGGCTTACAGAAGTCCGCCTGTGGTGAGATGAATACAGTCTTTTTCTCTCAGAGGAGAAAATTCAAAAGGTAGAAAGCTTTTGAACAACACAGGGTGAAAGATGAAATATGAACAGAAAAAAACTCAGAGCACTTGAGAAAGGTTGGCAAAAATCTTACTAGTTGTGGAAGAATCCACAATCAGGGGAGATAGCGAAGATAACATGTCTGAGAACAGAGGTGGAAATGGCTTTTAAAAATACTCTTTCCCTTCCTCCTGCCGCCAGAAATCCCTAAATAGCTGTCTGTTAGCTTTTATTCCATTAATATAAATTAGCAGATAATGAAGCAATGTATAAAATTAGTAGGAAAATGACAGGGAGGGAGGACAGCTGGACAGTCGGAGAAAGAGAGATTTTTATATATGAGATTAAAGTAACTTTAGTGCTCTGCGATCAGGTAAAAGTCAAAGTCATAGAGTAGTGCCTAAAGACAACAATACTCTATAGACTTGTCAGGTATGTGGTTAAAAAAAAGCTAGATTTTAGATACAAATGTTGATGGCATACTTTCCACTTTAGCAAGCCAGGAGGATCTTAACAACAGCTATTAAAATACCTTTTAAATTATGTTGTATTTCCTTTTAAATTAAATTTAAGGTATTTCCAGTTTGTATCAAGGGGTTAGGAGTAGTATGAGAGAGAAACTCTGTGGACTGCTAATCTAAAATTAGAGTACTCCAGATTACAGAGAGAAACTAAATTGTGCCAGAGTTTAACTGGGCGAGTAGAGTGTACAACTACTTACTGGCTGTTGACATAGTTTTGGACAGAAGTACTGAAACAGGACTTGGACCACAGTAGGTTAGCTGAGTAAATCATGCTGGGAAATAAAACTCATCTACTCTGTCACCTTTGTATTTTATTTCATGTTGAGTCAGGCACACTATTGGCCTCAGACAAACACTAGCCTTTATGATGTATTTCCGGATGTTAGATTTGTCATCCATTTGGAAAGAATTGAAATAATAAAAAGTCTAGATATGATGTATCGGAAGGATTAAAAACTGGTGAATAGATTTAAAAGTGTAATTGCCACTCAGTGATGGTTCTTCACTGATAGGTTTCCCTGGTGTGGAGAGAGGTAGGCACTGATTCTTTATCGTCTCTTGGTTTGTTTTTTGTTGTTGGTTCACCATGGTCTGGTTGGAGTAAACCAGAGGTATTCTTGTTAGCTTACAAGTGAATTAAATACTGGAAAGGTACAAGGAAGATGGGAACAGGTCACGGAGCAGTCTGCTTGTATGTCTAAGGAAGCAAGTTGGTACTGTTCATCTTAAATGCAACTGAAATATAGATAGATAAATAGAGATATACACACACACATTTAGAAATCAGAAATTTAGGATATGTTTATATTTGATCCTGCTGTTTCTGAAAAATGCATTTTAGGTGCCTACTGGGTAATGGGTTGAAGGAGTTCTAAGACTATGTGCTTTGAAAAGGCAAAATAGAGAATGATATGAAATTCTAATTCTTCAGGATGAATTTATAACAGTGAGGAGTTACAAAAATGATCCTATACAAGCCTGGGTGGTCTTTTATACTTTTATCTATCAGTGTGTGCTTTGCAGATAGTTGGACCATGGCTATGACCCAGTAAGTAGCTTCTGTGTTGAAAAATGGAAGGCAAGGTTGCTGCCCTACTGTAAGGTAGTGGGCAGCATTAGGAGATATGGGAATAGAGGGAAGCATGAAGAAGGAATGTCTTGCTCAGGGTGGGGGGGTGAGGGGTTGGGTGGTTGAGGGAGGGAAGGAGAATGAGAAAGCAAATTAGTAAAGCTGAAAGTGTGGAATGGACAAACATGGGAGAAACAGTATCAAAACCTTGAAAACAAGCACTGCAAATAATGCTTTTGGAATACTTTTTGATTTTTTTTCATGTTGGGTTTTGAGTCAAGCACTTGAGCGTGATTCTGTCAGGCCAAATATGTCACAGTGTACATCTGATCAAAAGCATTCCTGCGTGCCCCAGTGACAGGGTGGAAGCAAAGCACTGACCAGCCCTGTGGGGGGTGAGGGTAGGGGAAACTGTGGGAGGGATCAGCCTTTAACTAGAAGTGCTCTGAGGGGCTGTAATTTCATTTTTGAGAGAGACGGGATACTTAGTGATCTTCAGCCTTTAGGTTTTATCTCCACGCAGTCAGCAAAGAATGCCAGTTTTGTCATAAAACGTTGTGCTGGTTTGACTCCCAAAGAGGTTCTTGAGGATCATCTTATAGCTTGTGTTGGGTGGTATTTTTAAATGAGTGGATCTTGGCTATGTAAAAATAACATGTTAAAACTGTCATCTGAGAGTTCACAGAGCTGCTGGTCGCAGACCTGAGGTAGCTGAGCTATGGATTACTTCTAACACTTCAGGATACAAAGCCACTACGAGTTGAGGTTAATAGATCAAATTCCTAAATCAGTCAGTCTCTGATTCATCTTTTAAGCGTTGTTCCAGGTCTTCAAAGTAAGCCAAATTCTCTACAGCAACAAATGTTTCTACTTCTCCGAGTGTACTGAACAAGTAAATAAGTCCAGCAAAATCAAAATGCAGTTTTGCAAGCCTGGATACTGCTAGAAATACTTGCCAAAATTGCCTTGACCAAAGCTTTTCTCTGTTTTAGTAGATTTGGAATGAAATCAGACAAGATCTCAGCTCTCTCTCCGTGGGAACCTTGTGACTTTCTTAAATATTCCTACGACTGGGTGGATTGTGTGTAATGAGTTCAGCAACAGTAGCACTGGGTGCAGGATGGTTTCCTTGCACAGCTCCTCATTGAGCTGTGAGAACTGGGTTATAGTTACAATTAGTGGAATCATTCAGATATGTTTTAAATAAATGGGAAAGGAAAGGAGAACCACCTGTGCTTGGAAATGTTACAGTGAAGAAACAGTACTTTCTCCAGTGTCAAAAAGTTAGGAGATGTTCTCTCCAGGACTGATTTCTGTAGACAGAACGCAGTCAGGAGGGCTTCTGGGTTAACAGCCAGGAGATTAATGAGCTTCTCTTGAAAGCAAATCCCAGAAAATGGAAGAACTAAAGAATAATGGAGAGAAATCTACCCTAACACCCTTCAGTGTATTTTTGTTCCCTTCAATTTCTTTTGGTGCTAGTAGCAGCACAAACACTGATTAGATGCTGTTTCAGTTTTGGCTGTCACTAGCAGTAGGGAGCAAATGGTTCGGGGCATTAGTTAAGTATTCCAGGTATAAGGGGCAATATGGAAAATCGTATTTTTTACACTTTGTTCAAACAGTAAGGTAAAGAAAGAGAAATAGATGATGGCAAACAATAGCATTGGGGGCAGGGGTGAATAAATTGCAGTCTAAGAGAGCAAGAAGACTGCTGTGGGATTTGAAAGCTGCCATAAGTCTTGTTTCCTCTCCTGTTTATTTTTTAGTTTCATGTTCTTCCCTGGCAGAGGGTATATTATTCTGGCTGTAGCAGGATGCTGGTGTGGCCAGTAATGGTGCCTAAGATGGGTGTTTGAAACAATTAAGATGCTAAATATTACACACCATCTCCCTCTGGAGGCCTTTACAGGCATCTCTGTGCAGGGAGCTTTGCGCATATTTTAGGAAGACTACGTCATTAAGTTCCTAAACCTTGGAATTATCCTGGATACTGTAGTTGCTTCTACACAACACTGCGTGTTCAGCAAAAACACAGTATATGACAGAACCACTGACTGAATGGGAGAACTAACCTGTTCTGTATGAGTGAGTTTTATGCACCATACTGTAGAAAAGTTGATTAAGGCAGATGGTGCAGGCAGGTTATATAGGAGACTTTGTCAAAAAGGTCCTAGTCTAACCTTCTGGCAAAAATACATCTAGGGAAGAAATTGCATTTGGCTGCTTCTTTGGAAGATGAGACCTTAAAGAAACGACTGTAAAGGCCAAATATCTTGTATATCACCGAACCTCCAATAATGAGTAGCCTAAAAGTATTCAACAAGTGATAGCTAGCTTCCTGTCAATTGGCAAAAGAATAAAGGGTGCATTCTGTTCATTCCTGATGAAAAAAAATCATACTTTATACCTCTGCACCATGATTCTATACTCTTTTTCTCTTCATAGTTGGTGAAAATTTAGTTGGTAGAGTCTGCTGCCTAAAAATAGTGCTGATTAGGATCTCTCTCAAAAGAGAGAGAAAAGTAAAAAGTGCATAATGATGATGAATACAACCTGGGTTTACAATGGAGGCAACTGGAAGTGAGATGGAACTCCCAGGATGTTAAACATGACAGATAACGGAATCAATTACACCCAGAGTGTCTGCTGTAGGGCAAGCTGAACCCTTCTGTAGCCTTTTTTGACTGTAGTGAGTTTCTGTCTTTTATATGGTTTGGGTGTGCTATTGACAGTTGAACCCTACCCTAAATGTCTGTCTTATTCTTACTGAATCTGTAAATAGCCAGGCCCTACCTGTTTGGATGAAACCTGTGTAAGAAATTCTTAGAAGAATCAGGATTTAGCTGGAGAATGTTGGAACAGCATATTTCTTACAGGTCCGCATTGTGTTACATTGTGAAGTGTTGACAGTGTTCAAAGATAATCCGGCATGTTATTCCCAGAGCAAGTCTCTTTTCCCTTGAGTAAGTCTCTCGGGATTTAGTATGGCTTTTAATCTTTTTGAAGATATATTGTCCTTCCTGTCTATACTGTAATCCGTGTGGATGTTTTTTCTCTAGATCTATGCAGGGCACGTGGGAGCTTTGTAAAGTTGCTAACACTGTGTTTGTCCTCTACCATCTGACCGCATAAAGATGGGAAGCTAAAGGGTTTCAATTTCAAGATGGATCAAGTGGAGCATATTGGAAACCTGTAAACAAGAAGTCTGATCTCCTCTTTTTCCCCTTTAAGTCTGCACCATAGCAACTATCTACATAGAGGGATTTCATGTCTTGTATGGGGAGATCTGTATAGAAGCCTTGATGTTCTTTTGTTCATTTCTATCCCAAAGATATATTATACAAACATATCTGGTACTGTCTTGGAAAGTTGGGTGTTTCATTCCTGGGAGGAAGTGATAATCAGCTTTGTTAAAAGATTGTATTTTTCTGTTGCACTTCCTTCCATTTCAGCATGCTGAGTTGAGAATCCAACTATAAAGGAGCTGTGAACTTGTACTGAAAAATAATGTGCAAGTTTTCTAATCGAGCATTTCTTCTCCTCAACAGGAAAATCTGCAAGTTTTACACATGTTAGTTAAATGGAATTAAGTTGGTAGATTTAGGAAAAGCAGAAAGTGAGTGCTCCAGTAAAGAGTTTGAATAATTAAAATTTGGAACTGAACACAGTGTTATTTCAGAATGTTTTGAACCCTTTGTCAGTATCACTGATTTAAGACTGGTTTAGCCCTTATACTGCTGAGTGGCCGTATATTGAGGGGAAGAAGGGGCAACTGTTTCGCATTAAGACACAGATAAAAATCTGCAAACATAAAATAAAGGTATGGAAAGCATCTTCCTTGCAACAGTGTCAGCTGGACCCAGTTCTGAGCCTGTCTGGTACTCCTCTGTGGTTATACATGGGGGGTGTTTTTTCCACTGCCAACTGACTTTGATGTTCATGAATGTGCTTGCACAGTTGGCTGAAGCTTACGTATTCCTGCCTGTTTTCCTGGGTACTCACCTTGAAGTGCACACAATCTGCCTTGTGTTCAGAAGTGCCTATTCTGTACACCTTGACTATCTAAGTCTACTAATTCACTGTAGCTAAAATAGTTTTGAAATGTTTCTAGGAAGGGTATCGGTGCTTTAAGTCCCTCAAACTTCTGGCTCTTGCAGTGTGATGTCTGGAGACATGGCTGACTTGACTTGGTCATATCATTGGCAGTGCTGCTTTCGCAGAGGAGTTTTCTGAACTGGTGGCAGACTACACTTGCTGGGCGTATTGAGTTACAAGAAAGTGTTATATGCAGATAGGCATTCTCCTCTATGAAAGCTGTAGAGTAAGCAAATGCTCCTAACTGCATCTGTGGAGTGTCTGCTGTCTGTTTTAGATACTGGTCAAGTATCTTCTTTTTTTTTTTTTTTTTCCTAGGGTTTCAGTAGCTCAATAAAACTTTTATAGTTCAACTTCTAATGTATTGATACAGCAGTTTTGCTTTAAAAGCAAGTAGTTTTAAATTTCCTAAAGATGTTTCCATGGCTGCAGCAAATCTGTTCTGTCATGTGAAATATGTGAGTGGAAACAGCATGTGCTAAAAACTTCATCGTGAACTAAATCAGTGTTGTGACATACATCATATATTGAGAAATAATTTTAACTGAATTTCAGTTGCTCATGGAAAAAGATGTCTGAAGGTATAAATCCTTTAGTTTTCATTGTAAGCAATAGATCATTTTTCTGATTTGAGTGCATTTTGCCTTATACTGCTAATATTCTGCTTTAATTTGCTGGAGCCAGTTTTCTCCTCTATCAAACAGTGAGACAAAAGTTTCTTTGAGCTCATTGAAAAAGTATGTACCTTGAATGCAGTAATTCTCGTAGGCTAGTGTTATATTTTTCTACTATGATTTGTGTCAGATCTCCTTTTAAGTTTCCAGTCTCTTTAAATTTTAAAGAGTAAAATATTTGCATTTTAGAAAACAAGGTGTATTCTTTCAAATCTGGTCAGAGAAATTACTATTGTTGCAGTAAATTCTGCTCCAGGAAACTTGCATCAATTCTCTACCTTTCTAAAGAACCCGAAGACACATGATGTAAAACTGAACATCATGCAGTCTTCACTTCCACATTTATCATTTCAGAATGGAGGACTTCACTGTTTTAAAAATTAAAATCTGAATCTAACATAATTTTCAACTTCCTCTTTGTTCCCGTTTTGGCATCCCGATGGGAGATGTCATGTGGCTGGGCACTGGAGAGCAGAGTTTCCTGGCACTGGCATGAACAGCACCAGGACAAGTTTTCTGCTACGAAGAGGGTGTATACGTTACCATGAATATGTTACCACGCTTCTTAAATTTGATTTTTGACCTCTCTGAAGAATTGTTTCTGATATTCTCCTCCAGTAGCTTCAGTGCAGCTTGTGAAGCCCATCAGGGGTGCAAGGAGGCAAACATCAGTCACCGCAACTTTGAAGAGAGACTAGGGTATTTCCAGCTAAAACATGTCAGGATAGGAAAGAAGGTAGATGACATGGTGTTTTCATCTCATCACAAGGCTCTCTGATTGCAGAGCCTCCTCACAGACTACCTGTGTGGCACTTGCCATCAACCCTCTCTTTGGGTTTGTGTTTAGCACAGAAGGTAAAATAGGGATGTTGCTGAACCCTGCCTAACACATCAGTTCTTCTGATAAGACCCATAGAATTTCAGCGCTGGTCAAAAATATCTCCAGAAAGGAAGTGCATGAGCTGCTTACATCCCTTTCTTCTCCCTTTTAATACTTGGCAGGATTTCACTTAGCTTGGTCAGGAAGTTAACACAGGGTGGTAGTTGGAGAGGTCAGTTGCATCGAGCAATCTGAAATACTAGCTGCCTGCTCTCATCCTTAGCCAGTCAGAGCACAGGCAGAACTGTAGGCAGTTGCTTAACATTTTTAATTTATTTTTTTTTCCTGTGCTGCTTCTAAGATTTCCTGGTGTTGTAAAAACTCTGCCCGCTGTTTGATGGTTGAGTCTAGAAGGAGTTTCTGTGAAGTACTTTTTGTGAGATGTAGCCTGCTAATTTTTGTAGCAGAGAGAAGCTCTGGAGGTGAATGGCACCATTCCAGGTTAGCATAATGATTCACAGCCCTGAACAGGGCAACAGGATGCGATTTAGCAGCCTCAGTGGCGGAGGAGGCATGGAAACTTTTAAAAAAGTTATTTCCATTGTCAGGCCATTTACTTACATTTACTTATGCTGGAGCCTGTCTCTGCCCTTATCTTCTGCTGCTGACCCTTGAGTTTCTTCCTTCCTGCTTCTCAGATGGAGTCTGGATATTCACATTGCCTCTGCCTGATGCTTCTTTACCTCCTACTTCCTACCAGCCATGTCTGTCATAGTCATCGGGCAGGTTGTAGGGCTGGAAGTGAGGCAGAAACGAGAAAAAAAAAAGTTATGTATTTTTCTGTTACTCCTGCTTGCCTGCTCTTATACATTGAGCATATGATGTTACAAGTTTGATTCTTAGGCAAAATTCATGTCCAGAGCAGCTTTCTGCCTCATTCCCATGTACAGTTCAACTGAGATGTTGAAAAACACTTCAGTTGCCAGATGATCTGGGTTTTCCAAAAGTTAGAATTCTCACGAAGTTTGTGAAGTTTAGAGTTTATATTTATATATCCTTCTCTTGGATTATAGCTGTCTGTATTTATTTGTTTAAGTATGGGGTACAGCGTGTACTATTTTGATGTACTATTTCTGATGATCACTGTATTGTTCCACTTCCTTAAAATAAATCAAATAAAAATAGACTAATATTTAGCAGCATTCTAAGTGGTGAAAGGTTGGCACTAATTAGAATTGGCAACGTGCGTATATATGAAGATTTACAGATGGCACAGAACCTTTGTAAATACTTCAGCCACCCATGCCTTTATATTTTCACAAAGTTTGTCAGTCTAAAGTTTTAAAGTGCATTTAAAAATATATATAATTAAAAAAAAACCCTACAACAAAAAAGTATTATTTTATATTGGCACTACCTGGGCCCCTCATTTGTACATGTCTAAGTTAGGCATTAAGAGGAGAGCTGGGAATGGAAATACAGAACTGTTGCTAAATTGGTACCTTTCAGTTCCTTTGTTCAGCATAAGATTTATTTCAACCACAGTAAAATAGATGTGGTTTTTAAAGAAGCCTCCGTACAAAATAACTAAAATAATGTATCAACATTTGACTAATGCTTAGTTTACTACTTTTTCATTAAAAAAAGCCAACCAACCAAACTGCTGCTCCCCCTCCCCCACCTTCCTTTCAAACTGTTTTTGTTCCAAAGTATCAAACTCTCCTGTTGATGACATTGCTGTTTCTGTAAACACTGTCCATGGGCTGGCTCCGGGACTCTTGTTTGTTCAGAGCATGAGTTGGGAGACTCCCTTCCATTGGAGGAAATGGGCCGATGCGTTAAGCTCTCACTGAAGATTGTTCACATCCACAGAAGCTGTATCCTCTGCAGGAAAATAGAGCTTGGATTCATGCCACGGAGTGTCCGTGATGTTAACGAGTGAGAGAAGCTGTTGTGTTCATAGCTTGCTTCAGCAGTAGTCTGCTAATTCAGGGAAGGGGTGAGAAAAAGTGGTGTTTGATGAAATTCAAATGTGACACTTAATCCTGTTAGCACGCAGGGGGAAAACCTTTGTGTTGCATGGAGGAAAGGCAGAGGAGCTATTGAATTTACCTGAAATCTATGCATCAGGAAGAACCAGATCAAACGGGATCTGGCTCCATGCCTTGTTTCAAATACGTTGTCTGCCAAACAGAAACCTCAGCTGAGTTTCTGTAAAACTGAAGCCCTGCTTGTTTTCATCCTGCAGCAACTGTTGTTTAATACAGATGAGCAACTTGATCTTCTTGGGTTGCTTGCATACCATAGTGATGAGCCTCACTGAAGTACTAATAAAGAAGTTTGAAGTTTACTGCCTATTTAGGAGAAAAGAAGTATGTTCAGGTGAGTGTTGCTACTATCAGTATGTTCCAGTGGTGAATTTAAATCCTTTTTTCAGTTTTTGGGTTGCTGTGTCAAGTAATACCTATCATTGTTCTCATTTTTTTTTATTTGGTGTTGCTGAATTGTCAGCCTGAGCTTAAAATGGGTTAAATAACTTTGTAAGTTGTCAGTCAGATGTAGAATGTGACTGCAGCATGCAGCTGTGCTGAGCAGTGTGGTTTCTGTGAGATCCCTGACATAGTTCTGTATTGAAACAGATGCAGTGAGGGGAGCATGGGGCACTTTATTCTGCCCTATTGAGGTCACATCTGGAATGTTGTTTTCAGTTCTGGTCTCCCCAATTCAAGAGGGACACGAAAATACTAGAGAGAGTCCAAAGGAGAGCTACAAAGATGATGAAGGGACTGGAACATCTCTCTTAGGAGGAAAGGCTGAGAGCCCTGGGGCTGTTTTAATCTGGAGAAGACCAAGAAGGAATCTTATTAATGTTTACAAATATCTGAAGGGTGGGTGTCAAGTAGAAGGGACCATTATCTTTTCAGTGGTGCCCTGTACAAGAGGTAATGGTCACAAACTGGAACACCAGAAGTTCTACCTCAACATGAGAAAAAACTTCTTTCCTCTGAGGGTGACAGATCCCTGGAACAGGCTGCCCAGAGTGGTTTTTGAGTCTCCTTCTCTGGAGACTTTCAGCACCTGCCTGGATGTGTTCCTGTGTGGCCTGCCCTGGGTGATCCTGCTTTGGCAGGGTGGGTGGCCTGCCTCAATGATCTCTAGAGCTAGTCTTTTCCAACCCCTAATGTTCTGTGATTCTAAGACAGCGCTGGTTGGGCTGGTAAGCCAGTAATNGAGTCTCCTTCTCTGGAGAATTTCAAGACCTGCCTGGATGTGTTCCTGTGTGGCCTGCCCTGGGTGATCCTGCTTTGGCAGGGTGGGTGGCCTGCCTCAATGATCTCTAGAGCTAGTCTTTTCCAACCCCTAATGTTCTGTGATTCTAAGACAGCGCTGGTTGGGCTGGTAAGCCAGTAATGTCAGGTAATTGCTTAAATCTTTTTTTGTAGGAAGTGTGAAAAGGAGAGGACTGGGAGGGAGCCTGTGGACTTAGGAATTGCATTTCTGTTAAGATGTAATGTCAAAGAAAGCTTAATAGAAACTGTAAGGGTGGAGAAGTTGTCTTAATAGGGGGGAAGATGATTGTAGACCTTGATAGACCTAGACCATGCCAGTAGCTGCTGTTTGATTCAACTGAGAAGGGATAACCCAAAAAAGATGTAAAGGGATGATGCCCTGGTGAGACCTCACCTGGAATACTGCATCTAGTTCTGGAGCCCCCAGGACAAGAATGATGCAGACATACTGGAGCGTGTCCAGAGGAAGGCCACGAAGATGATCAGGGGTATGGAACACCTCTCCTATGAAGGCAGACTGAGGGAGGGAGTAGGGGCTCTTCAGCCTGGAGAAGAGAAGGCTCCTGGGGGATCTTATAGTGATCTTCCAGTACCTGAAGGGGGCCTACATGAAGGTGGGGGAAGGCTTGTTCAACAGGGTTTGTAATGATGGGACAAGGAGCAATGGTTTTAAACTAGGAAAGGATAGATTTAGACTGGCTATTAGAAAAAGGTTCTTTAATATGAGGGTGACAGACCACTGGAATGGGCTGCCCAGAGAGGTGGTGGAGGCCCCATCCCTGGAGTCATTCAAGGTCAGGCTTGATGGGGCGCTGAGCAACCTGCCTTAGGCAGAGATGACCCTACTTGTATAGGGAGGTTGGACCAGATGACCTCTAGAGGTCCATTCCAGCCTAACCCATTCTATGACTTAGACTGTTCTTTCTGGCAGTAGTTTTCTGAATGAGTCACAGCACGACTTTTCTCTTTCCCTTATTGGAGAATGCTGTGTAAAAGTGAACATGGAAGAGTCACTGGATGGGACACAAATGTAAGCATCAGTTGAAAGAGCTGCAATGGGGAGTTGCAAGTATGGATGATGTGTTTCAGTCATCGGGCATGTTTTTCTTGAAGTGATGGAGAGATGAAGACAGACTTCAGATGTACCATTGGTTAGAGATTTGGAGTAGAGGCAGTTTGCTGGACCGTGTTCACAAACAAATGGAGAATCTTCTCCTAGAGAGGTGGGTGGGAGAAGGTAGCTGAGTAAGAGAGCTAGGACTGGACAGTCACAGAAAAAAAATTATTGACAACTCAAAATGCATGGGGATGAGATGGTGCAAATATCTTTGGACTTTGTCAAGAACACAGCTTAGTTAACCTGAAGAAGGCCTAGGATGGGAATAGAATAGTGAAACTTGAGGCAACTACTGTGCTTGAAGATTAAGTGATAATCTGGGTAGTGCATGAAGAGGTGAGGAGATTGAAAGATCTCAGATGGGGAAAATAGCTAAAGGGTGGAAATTCTCTAATGTATAATTTTCCATAAAACTTACTAGTTTTTAAAAAGGGCTATCATTAAAAACAAACAAACCAACCATTTTAGCATGGTTGTAGCAACTTTAACCATTAGCAATGGGAAATATTTCCTGCATTGCTTAATTCTTGCTTAGTGAATTTAATAGTACTCTTAATCCAACAGCAGTGAGAAAAATTGACTGTACAAATCTTTCAAGATTCATGCCAAACCTTATTCTTATTTGTCCATGTGAAAATGGCAACATTTCAGGTTGGCAATTTCCCTTTCTTAAAAGCATCTTTATCTAGAACTTTTTTCAGTAGAGGAAGAAAGGTGCATCCACTGTACTCCATCAGCTTGGTCATGTAAATACTGCCTTGTAACTATTGAAATGCCAGCTGCTATCCAAGTCCCACAGCTTGAATGCCATTTGCCCTTCAGCAGCAGAGTTAGCTGCCTGGTGGGTGTAGCAGGAATGCTGCAGGCTAGCTGAGCATAGTTTAGGTAATTTAGGGAAGCACACAAAACCCCTTTGACACTTAAGGATGAACTTTTAATTAAAAGATTTTTAGGCAATTACCTTAAGTAGTAACTGTCCGTAAGCTTATTCCTACTCACGCTGTGCTGCTGATGTGAAATCTTAAGTATCTTTTAAGTGCAGTTTTGTAGTTTTGCTCCTGCAGAAACTGAAATTCTTCTTTATTTTCTTAAAACTTGGATTCCAACAAAATGAAATTTCCTGGGGAAAAGGGGCCAGCTATTCTATTACTTTGGCACAGTGTGCAAGCTGGCTGTTGAGTCATGTACTTCTTAATGCTAGTAACATTCTTGAGATTTCCTGAAGAGAGAGTTACTGGAATAGTACTTGTCACCTGGGCATGCTGATTTTGGACTGAGCAAGTGGCATGTGTAAATTTAAGGTGCTCAAGCTTCGGTTTTGCATGTTTTGAATGCATGAAAAGTGGGGAAAAAGTGATTTGCAGAAGAGCTGTTGTAGGAACAAGTGTTTACGTGTAGAGAATTTGAGGGAGAGAAGTTAACAGAGAGAAACTATGAGCCTCAAGGGTCTTTGTTACAATTAGAGTCAAGAATTAAAAATCCCAGTTCAGAGTGTGCACATAAATTATCTCTTGTTTTAACCTGACAAAGACTTGAAATTGTATGGAACAAAGTAGGAATTGTGCAAAGGTTTCCTGATGAAACTCAAAAGCAAGGTGCAACATGCTTGTAGGATTTATATTTAATTACATGCTTAGTCAGGTTTGCAACAAAACTTGCCTTCCCTCCCTAGTCCCTGATTAGACTCCTCCAAGAGAAACTTCTGAGTCTACGTAGCTCTCCTAAGTCAGAGGGAGGTTCCAGGGCTTAGTTTAGGCACAAAATTAGAGGTGCTTTCTTTGGACATAATTTTGATACCACATTAAGTGGTTTGGGGATTTCCTGTGAAGTGATTTACTTCGGATTCGTTTTTTGGTTTTGCTGCTGCGCAACTAATAGGTAGTTTGTACTCCATCTCCCCTTCAGAATTATCTAAGGTAAATCTTCTAGGATGCTGTCTGCCTCTCTGCTTTTTATTTCTGTTTTCCATATTAATATCCAAGTTGTTCAGCATCTATATTAAGAAAACGTAAATGCTTCAAAAAAGCATCTGTGTATTTTTGATGCTCTTTCAGTTTTACTCAAGATATGAAACCATGCAAAGGAAATCTAAGAGTGCAGTAAGCTTAAAATTTAAGTTGAAACCGCAGAACTGTGCTAAAACCACCCTAAGCATGACAGAGATGTTTCAGTAGATTATACTAGCCCTTGGCCAAAAAAGTTCATTTTCCATTTGGTTTTTAACATAACATAAAGCTTCTTTTAATTACTTTTTTTTTTAACATTACTTACATTGGACTGTCAGAATATATGTGCTCCGAGTTGACTGCATTTGGTAAGAAAATTGGTGAGGTTTTTGTGAGGTTGTTCAATAAGCCAGTGATAAACCATAAACCTGGTTTCTTATATTACTCTTAGGTCTAAGAAATTAATTAAAACCAGTTTTCCTAATGTAAAATTCCATATGTCCGTATAGATTTCTTGCTTTGCTTATGTGTATATTTCTCGGAAAATAGCAATGAGGATGTTGCCAAACAAAAATGGCTTGAGTTAGATGTCTCTTCTTTTCTTGGTTTCTACAAATGCTGGTGTTCTCTTGATATGTGTTTTTGCTTAAGAGTAAGACTTGTTGATTGTGGTAGGACAGAAAGCTTGACCTATAAACTAGCAAAGCTGAAAAGTCTTGCTAAGACTAAATAATATATCTTATGTTTGAGGTGAGGAAATGGGTTCATTCCTTTTTTTTTTTTACTGTTTTTACTCTGTGCACTAGAAGTCTAAAGTAAGTCCTGCTGTTTAAATAGCCTGTGAAACTGTTCTAGTTAATAGCTACAGTAGCAAAGTGTGTAACCGAATTTGGACATTGAGCAGCAGAAATGTTTTTGTGCTATGTCTGTCATGCAGAAATTAGTTTTTACCATTGGGAAGCTGAAAGTTTTTATATTTGTTTGCCTGAAGAAAATGGGATAAATGCTGCTGTCAGAATTTTCTAAGTCATATCACCTCAACCGGAGATGTTCTGGAGATACTTATTCTTACAACTCTTGTCAAAAATCAGAGTGATGAGCAGAAAGTGGAGGGAGCCTCTGTTGTAGCACAGGGACAGTCATGCTAATGCTTGATTTGCAGAATAGTTTTATTTAGCTCAGCAACCTCATTGCTAAATATTCCCCAACACTTCGTAGCATAATCTAAGGTGACTAAAGTTACTTAGTAACAGAGGGAATGCAAACACATGGGGCAAAGACACATGCCATAGCAAGAGAGTCTCAGTGTGAGGAAGGAGGGCGTTGAGCCTTAGTTAGAGATTATTTAATATCAATCTTGTTCTTGATGTTCTGTGACAGTAAAAATTGATGCCTATTCTCCCAGCTTTGTATTTTTATTTTTTTTTATGTTGATAACATGTAAATGAGATCATAGGGCAGGCCACAGGGGTGCTTCTCTGTTTGGAAATGAGACTTCATATTTTGTGACTCTCCATTCAGGACTGATGGCAGGGCTGGAGTTGGGACAGCTGTGGGAGTTTTAAATACCCTTACCAGCCTGGAGTGGAGGGCTGCAAGAACAATTCTTTAGGCTGTACTGACATCTGGTGGCAGTTTATATATTTATCTAGTATTTGAAATGTTTTGCATTCAAAGATGGGACCATTGCCTAGCTATAGTCTGCTTACTTTTGTATTTTGGGCTGCTGCACTGTATTTTTGTGGCTTTTATGAGGTGGCCGTTCTCATCCCGCTGTCTTGCTTCTGAAAGAAGCACTGCTTCTACTTATTTTCCATGTATTAAACTTGGGAAAACTGTTTTAATGTTAGAGAATCTAACATAGGTTAACTTTTTCAACATTTAAACCCTCAAGTTTGAATTGTACAGGAAAAAGAAAATAATAGTAAATACAAGTTCTAACCAACAGTAATAAATATGCACATCAAGGTGATAACATGTTTGATCACTTGAATATAAAAACCATTTCATCATAGCCATTAGAGGATCGAAATTAGCATCTGTTAACAGAAGAAATACCCGATGCCAAAGCTTGAGAGTTTTGTGGTAAAGTCAGTCAGAGAATACCACAATATTATTTTTCTGCTGTTTTGTTAAAGGGTTGAAGTACCCTCTGAAAATCTAGAAAATCTTGAAAGAGAAATGCAAGGTCTGTAGCAGCTGTTCGTGTGGGACCTCAAAGCAGGGACTGGGACTAGATGATGACCTGAGATGTGTTCACACCTGGATTCTTCTGAGATTTACTCCTTATTCTCACCCCAAGGATGCAGCTCCATGATTTTTTTTTTTTCCTGCACTTTGTGCTTTTGTTTGCCCTTACAGTTCACATTATCTTGTAGCAGACTTGAAAAGTGAAGGTGATCTGTACCTTCAGATTTATTTAAACTTTTCAGGTTCCTGCAAATCTCTAGGCCTTCATATGAATGGTAAAATGGGGCATGCAATTACATAGCCTCCCTCTCCCTCTTCTTCTGCTGTAGTTGTTGGCCTTCCCCAAAGGGATCCCCACTGGGGATTTTTGAGACTGCAAGAACTGGACTTTTAGATATTTGGCCTGATTTTTTCAGAAGCATTGGAATGAGGTACGGGTAATGGTAGAGAGATTGTACAGTTACTTTGGTCCAGCTGAAACATACTTTATGCCCAAAGGAAAGCTGTTTCTTCAGAAATCTGGTCAATATAGTCAATATGGTGTTCATATAATGGGGAGAACAGTACTTTTAAATTTTTTTTTTTTAAATATTATTAGATCCTACTTTTTTTTCCCCTTAGAGGTGACGTATTTAAGGAAACTGAATAAATAACCTGTTTCTGAGAGGAAAATACAATCTTGAACATCCCTAGACTGCTGTTAACAATCATCTGGTGTTGTATAACTGACCTCTTAATTTTACCAAGCTGTCTTTAAAAGTATCCTTTTCCTTACAGTATTCAAAGGTATCTCAGAACTATCATTCCTCTGATAATTAAAAATAAGCCAGATATTGTAGGCATTCCTCTAAGCCAGCACTCTAAGATACTGCTTTTATACTGTAATTTTTTCCAAAGGTCTGGAAGCTTTTAAGCACATGACAACTTTTACTTGTGGAATGCAAATACAGTGTGTCTGCTTGATTGATTGCTTGTTACTGTATTTGTGTGCACTTGTTCAAATGCTGAATTCTTTCTTTGCTGCAGGCACAACTTCAAGACATTGAAGAGTACTTTGGAGTGCCCTGACAGGAAGACTTGCAATACCACGGTGGCTGTCCTCTGGAGAAGCTGAAGCTCAGCTTTACTTCAGACTTCTGTTTTTACACCTTCCAACTTTTGTGCAAAGGAGTTAACATTGAATTAGATTCATATGGTGTAAAATAGCCAAGGGTATGGGTGTTTTTCCCTTCCTTTACCTGACCTCTGCATATTTCTGGCAACCAGTGATGAAGTCTGTACTAAGTCTGTTGACATTTGGTCTGGTTTTGAGACCTCTGAGTGACAGGTACTGTAAACATCCTACACTCTCAGCTGTGGAAACTAAGAAAGCTGGGAGAAGGCTGTTTACTCTCCCTGCCTTGGAAATCATCTGGAAGACAAGGATAGAATACTGTTAGCTCTGTGTTGATTGTATTTCTGACAACCTGCATTTCATATTTAATGTTATGGTGTCAGTAAACAAATAGTAGCATTATATGTTATCAGTGTCTTGTGTTCTGACCGAGGTCAGAAGGACCTTACAATAAGTTTTAGCTGCACTGCTGGCTTGAGGGAAACTTAAATAGTAGGAATAATACCTTAAAATAGTTTCATCCTTAAGCAGTGATGAAAGCAGACCTGTTGTGCTGTTTGTTTAGAGGTGGTGGTACATAAAAGTTACAGTGTAAACTTCCTCAGGTCAACACATCAGTAGTGTATTTAATCAAAATAATTCTTAAATGTTTTGTTTAAAAGGTTTTGTTTTCTAAGATTTACTCTAATCTTGTTGCCTACCCAAAAGGGCTAGAAGAGGTCAAAAGGCAAAAAGGCTTTAGGGGACTTCAGATTTCAGTTTCTTTTTGAAGAAACTCAGAGGTTACAACATTAACTCCCATCTCTATATTAACTGAATTAAAGATACAAAAGTATTTACCATATGTTTTTCACGTGCTGTTTCCTGCCACTTGCCCACCCAACTGTATTATTCTTTGTACTTTGTCCAGACAATCTGCTTCTTCCTCTTCCTGCTTGTGTTTCTTTCTGTTTGCTGTTACTCAAGTAGAGCTTCTCATTTTAAATATAGAGTAAGCTGAAAAAAATACTTTGCCTTTTACATCCAATATCCTGCTGGCATGATCTAAATCCTCATGAAGAACAGTTTTGCAGCTCTTCTTAAGCATGACTTTGGCAGCAAGAATATTGTTCCCCTGGTTTGTTTGTTTCTTATTTTTCTTATTTATGAGAGGGTACAGCTTTTAAAATGCATCCTAAGAATTTTTTCATGATACAATTGAGTACAAAGATCACCTTCTAGCTCCTTTTGCAATAGCAGTCGTGTCTTCAGGTCCTGCTGCTTCAGCTTTTTAGCAAAGGCATTTAAATACAAAAATACTTGAAATAAGTGCTGGTCTAAGAGTTCAAATATCAGGGTTTTTAAAATGATGAGAGTGGGAAAACAACAGGAGAATGGGTAAAAGATCGTGTAAGGATTTGAAGCAGTACTTCTACAAAATGGACAAAAAAAAACAGAATTAAAACTGTTATTTGAAGGAATAATTATTTTCAGGCTCTGGCTTGCCTTCCTTTTGGAAAAAGGAATTGGAGGGGAAGCCAGAGTCACAGGGCCCCTTAGTGCTGTAGCTAAGGAGTAAGTGGATGAGCGAAAAGAAAGTTGAGGTCTGGCTGTGCAGTAACAAACACCAGCGCTTCGGGTTCTTGGGGTTTTAACTTGCAATTTGTGTAATCATTTGTAAGAAAAGCAGAGTTAGCCTCCTGAAATGGTTGTTTTAAGGGGATGTAAGCTGTTCAGACTAGTGAAACGATAGAGGGTAGCATTTCCTAATACACAGGGTTCCCTTTGCAAGGAGATATTTCTGGGAACGGTGGAGCACACCGATCCTCTGCTGCATGACACTGCTGATTGTATGCTATGCTGTCGAGGAAAGGAGATGACTTCCTATAAGGAGATTATTCTTATTTATATTTGCTTTAGGTTTGGAATCAAAATTTTGTGTCAAGAAGAAAAGCTTCTCTGTATCTAGCTTCACTTACCTCTGCGTTTAATAATGAAATTCCATCTTTGATTTCATCAGTGTAAGGTGGGACTGTTGGAATCTTTCTCCTACATTCTTCCCCGGCCATGCTTTCCTGCCCTTTTACTTGTGCTGACATAAATGTTTGTTTAAACTGCTGAAAACTAAGCAAAATGTATTTTGTGTGGATCGGCTGAGTAATGGCTTACACTCCACCACTGTTCTGTGGCCTAGAATGCTACTGAAACTGCTGATTCCTTCAGATCTGGCCACCTTTCTGAAGTTAGAGTTTATTCCAAATAGATTATGAAATTCTAAAGCAATAGAATGGTCACATTACAGTATTTTGTATATTTTTGTATTTTATTTTACATTAAATTTTTCTGTTAATGCTCTTTGAATACAATTGCAAGCATGATGCTAAAATAAATTCAGATAAAACCATTTCAATTATTTTTTTTTCTGAATCTTTCTATTTGAAAGATTTGTTTGTAAAGTCTAATAACTAAGCTGTGTTGTTAATATGGACCAAGCAGTAATTTTTCTACCTCCAGAACTTTAATTGTAAAGCTATCCTCTGATGTACTTATACCATACTGAGTACTGTATAAATTGCATTATTTCTAGGTCACAGAGTTTTCCACACACACCCTCACACCCAGGTAGTACTTGCCAAACCAAAAGCAAATGCTATGTCCTTTTCTCTTGTTAATCTCAGACTCTGAAGCATTTAAGATTCTTTCCAGTCCATCAATGAGAGATAAAGCTTTCCTACTTGGGGGGGAGGGAGGGGAACATATAGGGATGTTTATAAAGCCTGTTGCCAGTAATGAGGTTTGGACTAGGTCCATGGAGAGGGAATCTGGATAGCTACCCCAGCAAGTCAGCTGTGGGAAGCTGCTGATTGTAGGCATGGGCCTGGCACCACCCAAGCAATGCAATTCTTGCATGTTAAGCTCAACATGCTGTATTGGTTATGGTTTGCAGTTCGGGTTTTTTGTTTGTTTGTTTTTGTTTATTTGATGTTTGGTTGGCTTGGTTTGTTTTTATGAGGAAGAGGAGGATAGTTCTTATTAGCATGTTTCATTATTTCTAAATGTAAGTTTAGGTATAGTAATTTTCTCCCTCTGAACTCTTAACACAGAGGTGAAGCAGAATTTGTTGTTTGCTTTGGTCTTTTTTTCTAAGCTCAATTTTTTTATTACATCGTCTCCCTAGCTGCCTAACATCTGGCTTTGGTAATATAGGTAGTGACCATGGGAAGAAAATGTGTGGAAGTCCTGGGGCAGAGCTGTTGCTTGTTTGGAGATTGCAACCTGCCCTTGAGGTTTACGAGTGAAATATTAGAAAAATGTTGTATTAAAAGTTTCAAAGAGCTGCTAGGGAGGGAAAGGAGAGGTGAAGGAGGAGGAGAAGTGACTGACTTGTCATCCAAAGTGGGGGAAAAATACTATACTGTTGATTTTAAGTGTAAACACTTCCTTGATGATACAGTGAAAGGGAGCAGCAATTATCCTTGATGCTTATACAAAAGTCAAGTCCTCTTCTATGCAGTAAATCTGTCATCGATTCTAATTCAGTGCAGAAGAATTTAAAGGTCTATGACAAGCTCTTCTACTGTAAAGACCTATATCTAAATCAAAGAAGAAAAGAAAATAAAAAAGAATTTACTTTGAATTAATGTTAACAAGAAAACCATGTTACAGGGACTTCAGTCATAACTGCCCCTGAAATGAGAGAAATTTGCTGTGTGCTGTGATTGAGATAAAAACATGTAAAATCAACTGTCCTGCAAAATGCAAGCAGGTGTGGAATATCTGCAATATAATTACGCATTTGTATGCAAACAAATATTTATTAAAAAAAAAACAAAAACAAAAAACCTTAAAAATACAAGGCCAAGTGCCGTGTCCTGCACTTGGGCCACAACAACCCCATGAAACGCTACAGGCTTGGGGAAGCGTGGCTGGAAAGCTGCCTGGTAGAAAAGGATCTGGGGGTTCTAATTGACTAGCATCTGAATATGAGCCAGCAGTGTGCCCAGGTGGCAAAGGAGGCCGATGGCATCCTGGCCTGTAACAGGAATAGTGTGAGCAGCAGAAGTAGGGACGTGATTGTCCCTCTGTACTCAGCACTGGTGAGGTCACATCTTGAGTATTCTGTCCAGTTTTGGGCGCCTCAATACAAGAGAGATATCAAGGTGCTGGAGTGAATGCAGAGGAGGGCAATGAAGCTGGTGAAGGGCCTGGAGAATAAATCTCATGAAGAGCTTTTGAAGGAGCTGGGACTGTTTAGTTTGAGGAAGAGGAGGCTGAGGGGAGACCTCATCACTCTGCAACTACCTGAAAGGACACTGTAGAGAGATTAGTGCTGGTCTCTTCTCACAGGTAATTAGTGGGAGAACCAGAGGGAATGGATTCAAGCTGCAACAGGGTAGGTTTAGACTGGACATTAGGGAAAAATTTTTCACAGAAAGAGTAGTCAGACACTGGAATAGGCTGCTCAGGGAGGGGGTTAAGTCACCATCCCTGGATGTGTTTAAGGGTCATTTAGATGTGGTGTTAGAGGACACAGTTTAGGGGTGAACTTTGTAGAGTAGGGTTAATGGTTGGACTTGATGATCCCAAGGGTCTCTTCCAACCTGAATGATCCTGTGGTTCTATGACCAACTTAAAATGACAGCAAACACTTTTGTTTAATTTGGGTTTTCTTTAAAATTAGGTTCTTTTTTTTTAAAAAAGTTTTCTGTAAACCGACTCTGTTAAAAAGTGCATATAATTAAACAGAATGCAAAAGTTGAAGCTTCTTTTATTCTTCTGTGAAACTTTTGTTTCTTTTCAACTCTGGGTTCCATCCAGGACCTACTTAGTGACAATTAGGCTTTTGTTTCCTTATTTTTGACCATTGGTTTTAAGGATGTTAGCTTGAATTAAGTGGAAATAGGCTTTTGTAGCAACTAAGCATTGTAGTCCATAACTACAGAGTACCTTAGAGAACATGAGGGCTTTCATATTTTACATAGTGTATTATGATAGCTAAATAACACCTTATTTAATGCCCCAAAAGAAAGAGTAGGGTGAGACTATGTTGCGTAAGCCTTATATTTGCAACACTGATTCCTCTCCTCCCCTCACTTCTTTCCAGGCTCAACTGCACTCCTGAATTTCTGTCTTCTACCCTTCCTGCCCGGGGCACAGAGGGATGAGCAAAACTGGGTTTGCAGTTAGTTTATCAGATGTTGTCTCTGCCTATCCTTTCTCCTCACGCTCCTACCTGGCTTCAGCCCAGGGTCCCTCCCAGGGAAGACAGTCCACAAACTTCTCCAACGTGAGGCGTTCCCATGGGCTGCAATTCTTCATAAACTGCTCCATTGTGAATCCCTTCCATGGGGTGCAGTCTCTCAGGAACAGACCAATCCAGCCTGAGTCCCCCAGGGGGCACAAGTCCTGCCAGTACAGCTGCTCCACCATTNCCAGTAAAGATGCTCCAGCATTGGCTCTTCTCCATGGGTCTGTAGGCCCCACCAGGAGCCTTTTCCCCCACAGATTTCCCACAGTGTCACAGCCTCCTTTGGGTGCATCTGCTTGCTCCAGCATGGGGTTCTCCATGGGCTGTAGGTGGATATCTGCTCCACCGTTAACTTCCATGAGCTGCAGAGGCACAGCCTGCCTCACCAAGGTCTTCACCATGGGCTGCAGTGGAATCTCTGCTCCAGCGCCTGGAACAACTCCTTCCAGTCCTCCTTCTGACCCTGGTGTCTGCAGAGTTGTTTCTCTCCCATAGTCTCACTCCTTTTTCCAGCTGCAGTTGCCCTTTTTTTTTTTTTTCCTCCTTTTTAAGTGTAACACAGGCACTGCTGCTGTTGTTGATTGGCTTGGTCTTGGCCAGCAGTGGAGCTGCTGAAACTGCCTCTGTCCAATGTGGGGGCAGTGCAAACCCGATACATCCAGCTACAGTTAATAGTGAGGGTTTTGTTGCTGACTTGGTCTTGTTATTAAGCTGTTAAAAAAATACTGCAGAAAGATGAGCTCTAATCCTGGGTTTGGACAGACTGTGCTTCATTTTCTCCATTGTGAAAGAAGATGACACTTCCACTGTAAATGCAGCATCCCATCTTATTTAGGAGTCTCTCTCTTCATAGCAAAAGCATGTGTCCCAAAATCATACCATCACAAGCTAGTTTGTCTCATTGTGTCCAGCCTTTCACTCTGATTTAGATTGTACTGCTGGGGAAGCAGAAAGGATGTGCTTATTAAAAGACCTAATGCAGGGTTATCAACAGCTGCTAAGACCTCCTTGTGCTTCTGTTGTGATGTCATCTTTCCATGAGTGCCACAAAAGCACACAATGCTTCTGCTAGTAGTAGTTTTAAGTGAGTGCTTACAGGGCAGCCAACAGTTTGTACAGTCATATGCAGGCAGATGGGATATTGAGAGCTGCCCAGCTATGGAAGCATGGAAGTCAGCTCCAAGCCAGCCTCACCCCACTTTCGGAGACCCTCGCTATATTCTCTGGCTACTGGAGAGTCCAGCTGACCCTATTTCATTACTTGGTTGTGCAGAAATAGACTGAGCATCACCACCAAGGACTTCTGGGCTTTGCACCGCTTGAAAGCTGCCTTTCTCTGCTTGTTTCTGTACAGCCTAAAGCACCTGCTGGCTCAGGTGTTCTGAAAAAGGCATGCTGCAATAACTCATCTCTGATAGGTAAGAGATAGGTTGACAATTCCAGTGTCTGTGAAATTCGTGTTGTGTTCCTTGGCTAGAAGAAGATGGCTGTGAACTTCATAAACAGTTGAACTTTGTTCAAATTTCCTAGCTTGCAAAGACTCTTGATAAGGAGTTGAGATGCCACCAGATTATGCTTAGTTCACCCAGTGCAGATGAAATTTTCAATGGTAGATTTTTTTTTTCATAGCACTTACTACTGCACTGATACTAATGGAGCTGCTAATTAAGATCTTGCCGCTTGACTATATATGTAATTTAATGTGAGGTATTTAGAAGACATGTAGGTGTGACACTTAGGAACACGGTTTAGCTGTGGAGTTGGCAGTGTTAGGTTTATTATTTGGACTTGATGACCTTAAAGGTTTTTTTCCAACCTAAATGATTCAATGTTTCTATAATTCTAATTGATGAGATGCTACAATATGCTTTGTGCTGCCTGCATGGAAGAGCAGATCAAATCTAAATTGAAATAGATCATGTTTTATTGCCTTGGGGTAATTGTGCATAGTATACAGCCTTGGAAATTAGAAGTGACAAAACCAGTTGTCTCCATTGCCACTCAGAGTAGGTGTGTGTCATAGCGTATAGGTTTGCAAAACCAGGAGTGACCAAACTTGTCTACTCTTTTCAGAAAAGTCCTGATACTCATAAGAAATGCCACAGCTACTCATGTTCGTGGCTAGAAGTCTGTCATCTTAACTTCTGGGGATTCTAGCCCTTCTGATGGCTGTTGCATTGCCTTCCCTCTGACCCTAGGAAAGGGCTCCCCTGAGGATATTTATCATGTATCACGCCCTTTCCCTGTTGAAAGTGAAAAGTATCAGTTGACTTTTGTCATTCAAGCTTGCTGAAGTTTGCATGCACTAAAAGTCTTAACAAGTACTCAAACTGAGGAGTGTTTTCTTATGCTACACCTTGGAGATGAGCTCTACTGCTATTGAAGGTCTATTTTCTCATGCTTCCAGTGGCAAACATTATTCTCACTGCATTTTCCCCTATGCTTCCTGTTTTTTTCCTCTTGTAGAGATGTGTGTGCATTTGCCCAAATGCTTTTCAACTGGGGCTCTGCTGCTGTGTAGCTCAGAAATTTGGTTAGAGCTATGGAATTCACTGTGTAGTGTGGTTTGGTTAGGGTAGGAAAGAAGCAGGACTGAAACTCAGACAAAAAAAAGTTGAATCGAAAATATTTGATAAGATTTTTCTACGAATTGCTGAGCTCTTCCAAGTGGGGGAGAAAAAGGATTAAAAATTTGAAGAATTTTAAGGAGAAATTAATGTCTGAACTGTCAGTTCAGGAAACTCCAGAGACAAATGGAATGGAAAGTTTTCCTCTGAAGTCTCCACGGAATTTTTAAAGACAAATCTAAATGCAGAACAGCACAGATTTACGTCTTTGTCTACAAGAACAGAATAATTATTGGCAGACAGAAAAAAAGTCCAGATTTTTGGCAGAAAAAGAAAGAGGTCTGGCTCAAAGACTTGAACTGGGTTGATTTAAGGTTTTTCAGGGACAAATATAAGGTTTTAAAATGTACAATAGAACAAATTTGTGCAAATGTGGAGGTGGGAAATGAAAAATGTTGGAATGGGCTGGAAAAATTATAAATCTATATATACACCTGTAATTGGTTTCTTCTGAGTATTTTTGCAGGTTGGAATGATGTGTGAATATATGCCAATTGTAGTGTTTACAGCAAGCAGGTTAACTACCAGTGAAGGATTAAAGAATTTTGCACTTCAGATTGTGGTCTCTCACTTAATTTTAAAAGAAGGATTTATTCTGAATAGTTTAACAAAAATGCGATGTCTATTTCACATTTTAATCTGAAATGAGAGGAAAGGCATTTAATGCTGTCATCATCTCCTAGTTTGAGCAGTCTGAAAAATATATGTGGATTTTAGGTACGTAAAAGTTCACAATGATTTTGTGATTGATGTGGGAGGTGTTGATTTTGGGGTTTTTAGTAGATCACGCTGTTCTTTTGATCTGTTTGATGTTGCTGAAATAATCTAAGGCAGCTTTAGGATGGTTTTACTCCCCTCCCTTCCTCTAATCTGTATTTGCGTGTAGCAAGGGGCGGGGTGTGTGTGTGGGGGGAGTTAGGATTTAACTTTGTTCTGTTTGACTCAAGATTCCTATGTTGTGCAAAGACTCTTTTGGTGAAGCTTTCACAGTTTTTTAAATATTGCTAGTTTAGTACTACTCAGTAGTTTTGGAGGGATGTGAGAGAGTGAGTCAGACTGTGTGCTCTGAGGCTTGTACAGAGTGAGATCCTAACAGGGCAGGGGCAGTAGGATGGGCCTCTGTCTCTTCGAAGTCTTCCCCTCCAGCTCCCCAGATGGACTTTAAGGAAACTTTACGTATTTGTCCAGTTTAATTTCACTTCAGATTAACCTGACAGATGGACAAATGCACATGACTGTCACCAGAAGGGCAAATTCACATAGCTTAGCAATCTAAAGTGTTCATGTCTGCTCTTCTGAAAAGAACTTGAACTAAGACCCCAGAATGTATGGGCAGAGGGAGAGAACTTCACTTTTTCAAGCAGGACCATTGGATTTTTGTTACCTATTTCCAGGGACTTGCCTATACATGGACTTGTTCTGAACAGCTCTCCCCAGCACTTCTGTGAATAACACAGGAGCTTGAAAAAATAATTTGATTTTTGAATCATCCATTGCACTTGAAATGCACACTCTTTTAATAGTATCAGAGTTTTTAGGCATAAGCAAGTTCTTGACGATTCATTGAAAACAAAACCTTTTTGTGGAAATGTTCTCTACTTTGAATGCGTTTTTGAGAAATGGGCTTGGATCCAGATTGTGATCTGTTTGTGAACAGAGGGCAAACCTGCAGCTCAAGCGCTTGGACTCAAGTGGGATGTGAGAGGCTGAAACACACATCTCTCTTTTCCCTGACTCAAACCCAAAACCTCAACAACTCTTATAAACCAAAAAAAGCACCCCAACCTGTGTATGCCCTCCCTGACATCCCATGTTCTCATATTCTGACCAACTTTACTCCAGTGTTTTTTCATGGGAACTACAGTTGTTTTATGCTCTGAAGACAGAATCACAGAATTGACTAGGTTGGAGAAAATGTTTAAGATCATCAAGTCCAATCATTACCCTCACACTGATAAGTCCCTGACTAAACCATATCCCTAATCATTATGTCTACACGATTCTTAAATACTTCCAGGGGTGGTGACTTCACCATTGCCCTGGGTGAGCTGTTCCAGTGCTTGATAACCCATTCAATAAAGTTCTTCCTAAGATCAGATCTTAACTTCCCCTGGCACAACTTGGGGCCGTTTCCTCTTGTCCTATCACTTGTTAATTGGGAGAAGAGACCAATGCCCACCTCACTACAACCTCCATTTAGGTGGTTGTAGAGATAGATAAAGCCTCCTTTTCTCCAGGCTAAACAACCCCAGTTCCCTCAGCTGCTTCTCATAAGACGTTCTCTAGACCATTCACCATCTTTGTTTTCCTCCTTTGGACATGCTCTAGTGCCTCAGTGTCCTTGTAGTGAGGGGGCCCAAAACTGAACACTGTACTTGAGCTGCAGCCTCACCAGTGCTGAATACAGGTGCAAGATCACTTCTCTGGTCCTGTTGCCCACACTTTTCCTGATACAGGCCAGAGTCCAGAGTGTCATTGGCCTCCTTGGCCACCTGGGCACACTGCTGGCTCATGTTCAGCCAGGTGTCAACCAACACCCCCAGGTCCCTCCCTGCTGAGCAGCTTTCCAGCCACTCCTCCCTGTGTCTGTAGCACTGCTGAGGGTTGCTGCCAAAGTGCAGAATCCAGCATTTGACCTTACTGAAACTCTTACGACTGGTCTTGGCAATGCGTGCACTGATGTGCAGTCTGCTTGAGAGTATATTTTCCAAATTAAGAAATCTTAATTTCTCATCTCTTAAATATAGAAGCATCCAGTTACGTTTGGAATGCAACTTTCTTGTGGGGAAGTGAGGTGAGTGGGAGTGAGTCAATTAGGAGCTATTATGCACAGAGAAGAAAGTAGAGAAGCATTTTTCAAAGGGCCAAAAGTTCTAACTTAATCCTTGATGATGATGACAGTTCTGTGGAGATCAACATTCAGGTGGCAGTCCTGCGGAGACCAACATTCAGCAGACAGAGCTATACCTTTTTGAGATTGTGTATTGCCTTTCACCAGCAGCTCTCACTCTGCATCCCTTTTGCTCACATGTCTGCTACGTGGAGCTTGCCTGATGCCCCTAAGGGGGTGGAAGACCAACTCTCAGCTGCTCTGTCTCCCATGTCTTGCATTTCATAGCCAAGGGACTGAAAAAAATTGGTCTGAGAAAAGGTAGATGTCCAGGATAGTTCAAGAGGGTCTGAAACTGGTGTGGTTGCCAGCAGAAAGGCACCTAGAAGCAAGACTGAAGAAAGGCTTAGCAGAAGCAACCTGGGGATGGCCTGAGTAGAGAGAAGTATTGGGAAACAAAAAGAAGAGCAAACCTGGGGAAGGACAGAGCTTGCTACGTAATTTAGAGCTTCAGCAGCTGTTTTCCCAGGAGAGGAGACAGCATGAAATCCAGCACAGGAGGGCATAAGCAAAGGACGAGATGGTAACATTATACCATCTGAAATGGCTTTTTAAGGGTGGTATAAGACTCCAAAACATTCCTTTGGTGCAGGAAATGGAAATCCTTTTTATTGGAAGAAAGGATGTGGACAACTCTAAACCCTGGAACTTCGGGGGATAGTTTATTTCACATTTTCATTTTGCTGAAATTTAAGATAATTGGGCAATAATTGGGCACTAGGCTGAGGAGTTGTGGATAGCTTCACTTTCTATGGTTCTTACAAGAAAAGATCAGGATCAGGCAAGGCTTGTCAATTTGTCTTACAAGAAGCCCAGCATACTGGCTTGTCTGGCACCACAGTGCTTCATCTGTCTGCCCAGGCTTTCTCTCTGCACCCAACCTGAGTTGAGCAGCGTGGCTGTGTTGATGTCTCTCTGCAACACAAGGGCTTTCACTGGACAGATGTGTTATTCAAGGTCTTATCATCTTTATACCATGAACGGGGAGAAAAACCCAAAACAACAGAAAAGCTGTTCTGAGTGTGTGTGTCTGATGTTTGCTGACACAGAGCTCTGGTTGCAAGCAGAAGGAAAACATGCTTGACTCAGGCTTAGCACCCTGGACTTACTGCATGTTACAGCCACAAAAACTATTTATTTATTTTAATTGTAACTTGTAATTGATTGTGTAAAGGCATTAGTTTGACTTATTATTAGTTTGGCTGAGCTCCAAGCTTTAGCTCAGGATAAATGATCAAACTGTTCTGGTGAGTGCTGCACTTTAAGCCTTTGCACCTGAGTATGGTCATACTAAGGAAGTGACTGGTTCTGCTGACAAAATTCATGACCTTGAGACACTTGTAAGTATCAGGGTGGTTAGAAAATCAGAAGATTAACCTTGTACTGTTAAGGCAACTGTAGGACCAATAAAATGAGCATTTGCAACTCAAAATGTGGAATTTCAAAATTCCTGCTGTATCACCCCAGGCATGACTTGGCAGTAATTGCCGTAGAATATCTAAGTGAAGCAACGAGGTTTGTATTGTGGCAACAGTTAGGAAAGCCTTTGCAATGCACATCAACTCCTCCACGGCCCAAATGTACTTTTTCTTTCAAGGCAGAGCTGTGGGCGTTCAGATCCTTGCAGACAAGTAACTGAGGCCTTAAATCAGCAAAATGCTTTTAAGCATATCCTTACACACTTTGTTGTTGATGAAGGGGAGACATAAACTCTTAATTATCTGTGCTGAAGAGGGAACGGGGAGGCTCCTTGAGTATCTTTTAATAGACTTATACGCTGGCTGTGCCCTGAAGTGCAGAGCCCATGAAGCTGCTGCTTTACCCTCTGGCTGCACTTGTCTTCTGGAATATACTCACTAACCTTTGAGTAAATGGTGCCTCACATCTGACTCTGTGGGAATCTTGTCTATGCTGAGTGCTTACCAGTTTAGAAGAATAGGCTTAATTCAGCATTAAATGGAGGACTTTTGATAACTGTCCATTTTATCCAAATACTGCCGAGCATAGGGTTATTAAATAATCTGAAAGACAAATGGAGGATAAATCATGAGGGGAACTGACTTTGTGCTTTATATGTTTGCATCTGTATCATAACCAGGCACTGGTAGATACTTCAGTCCTATCAGTGCAGCCAGCACTTTGGAGCTCTCTGCAGGAGGCAGATAAAGAAAGAAAAGAATCCCCACCCCCTTCCCAAAGCAGCAGGCAATCGCAGCTGTTCTCAAGGAGGTTTGTGTCAGCAGATCTTACACAGATAAACTCAAAAAGTTTGTGTCAGCAGCCATAAAAGCTGGTCCATCAGCATTTCTGTTTTATCCCATACACAAAATGCATGTTACTGAACAATTATGCCAAAGGCAGGGAATATTTCTTGACAGAACAACTTGGAAATAGTGTCTTCCTGTGAGAGCAATTCACATCACGTGCCACAGAAATCTGCGTGGATTTAGATGCATATCCTTGTTGCTGATACTTACTGCAAGATGGCTTTGGGAGCCAAGTCATTTGGTGTTATATTTTGGCCAAGGTAGTCTTGGCTTGACCTGTACGTAGTCTGTGGAAATCAGTGATTTCCTCATAATTCTGACAAGCTTCCAATCATGCCCCTAAAAAGCACATTAATTATGAAGGAAGCACAGTGGTGGTTAGATTTTTGGACACCAAAATCTTCAGAGGATATGTAAAACGCATGCTGAGTTCAGTGTGCAGTTGGGATCCAGCCATTAGAAAAGGCAGGACAGAGCTGGGATGAATTTTGAATACAAACTGATTTACTGCTTTAATATATGTTTATTGCTTATCTCAACCACAATTTAGCTGTTTTGGCTGTTTCCATTAAGAAAGATGTTTTTATTCCTCCTTTGCCAGAGATCACACTTCAGAACAGATCTTTTATCAAATAACTTTGGTGGAGAAACGGAATTGGGTTTTAATTTCACTTTTTATTGAATGAGCCCTGCTTGTCTCTCCTGTGAATAGGCAACAACTTGCTGCACAGTCCTCATCTCAGTATAATGGCAAGCACAAGTTATTTAAGAAACAAAAAACCCAAGTGAAAAGTCATGCTTGGAGTAGTTAAGGAAGGAGAAGAGGAGCATAAAATCCCCAGACACACATTGTGGCTTTATGTCTGTCCACGTATGGGAGCTTAACTAATTAATTGCTCCAAGTCTGATTATTTGAAATTAATGCAGACCTCTGTTAGGTGATGGTGATCCAAATCAGCATGGAAATTGCTGTGATGCTGAGGTCCACCGTGCCTGCCACTTTGCTGCTGGAAGCAACCACTGCCAGCCTCTCAGCTGGCACAACAGATTTTCTAAGGCACCCTCCTCTTCTAAGCAGTCCTTGATGACATTTATGGTAGATCTGGATGCCTGTGCAAAGCAGTGAAGGAAGCACAAGAACAAGGCTTGCTCAGAAGTGTGGTGTCAGGTGCCAACCTCCAGCTGGGGTAGAGGGGTGACAGTGGTGTCATCATAAAAAAAAACAACAAACCAACCACTGCTATCTGGAATAACAGAATGTGCTAGCTGTTCTGCAGGAGGCATCCTACCACAGCTGAAGCCAGACTTGAAGGAAAACATTATCTACCTAAGAGTGAGCATCAGTTTTAACAAAACAATTTTTAATGAAATAATTTTTAACAAAATTTTTAACAATACCAAAGGATGCAAATTAGAAACGTTTTCAGGAAGTTGCAGTTTCCCTTTCTTTTATTTTCTTGTTTCCATTCTCTTTTCCTCTCTTATTCAAGCCTTCTCAACCTGAAATCAGGAGACTCTNGAAAAATGTTCTTCTGGAGTCCAATCAGAATCTCTCCACAACTAACTTGTACCCATTCCCCCTTGCCTTCTTGACTCCTTGTAAAATGGGAGGCTCCATCTTCTTGGTAGCCATGTTTTGTGTGCTGGTACATGGTAATACATTTTCCCCTAAGCCGCCTTCTCTAGGCTGAACAAACCCAGTTTTCTCAGCCCTTCTCAGGTCTTCCAGTCTGCTGATTATCCTCATGGCCCTTCTCTGGGCCCTCTCCAGCTTGACCATGCCCTTTTTTTGTATAGTGGGGACCAAAACTAAATGCAGTACTCGAGGTGTCATCTGACTGAGTGGGATAATGAATTCTTCATGTCTGCTGGTGGTGCACTTGTTAATGCANTGAAAACAGAGAAAAAGAAAAAAATCCAACAATTATATATTGCCTGTTTTTTTTTTTTTCCCATAGACCTTCTAGTAATAAGGTATTCAATCCAAAAAATACATTTTTAATAGAATGCCAGGTTTGGAGGGACCCCAAGGATTATCTAGTCCAACATTTTAAGGAAAACTTTAGAGAGAGTTAAACATGTAGAGAGATCTTATATATATAGTTAAAATATAGAGAGTAAACACTCTCTATATAGCTTAAATGAGATAGCCCACCACCCTGTCAAACTGAGCCTTAAAACTGTCCCATGCAGGGAAATTCACCAGTTCCCTTGGGAGATTATGACAATTTCTAACTGTTGTTTTGGTGAAAAATGTTCTTCTGGAGTCCAATCAGAATCTCTCCACAACTAACTTGTACCCATTCCCCCTTGCCTTCTTGACTCCTTGTAAAATGGGAGGCTCCATCTTCTTGGTAGCCATGTTTTGTGTGCTGGTACATGGTAATACATTTTCCCCTAAGCCGCCTTCTCTAGGCTGAACAAACCCAGTTTTCTCAGCCCTTCTCAGGTCTTCCAGTCTGCTGATTATCCTCATGGCCCTTCTCTGGGCCCTCTCCAGCTTGACCATGCCCTTTTTTTGTATAGTGGGGACCAAAACTAAATGCAGTACTCGAGGTGTCATCTGACTGAGTGGGATAATGAATTCTTCATGTCTGCTGGTGGTGCCCTTGTTAATGCAACCCTGTTGGCTTTCTTTGCCTCTGCAGCACACTGTTCACTCATGTTGAGCTTGCTGTCTATCAGGACCCCCCGGGTCCCTTTCCACAGGGCTGCTCTCTGGCCAGGTGGATCCCAGTCTGAGCTGCATTCCTGGGTTATGTATTCTCAGGTGCAAGACCCTACACTTGTCTCTGCTGAACTTCATAATGTTCTCCTAACCTACTCTTCCAGCCTGTGCAGGTCTTCCTGGAGGGTGGCTTTCCCTCTGGAGTGTCAACTTTCCCACTCATTTTGTTGTCATCTGCAAACTTCATCAGGGTGCTCTTGATCCCAACATCCAAATCACTTATATGAAGATGTTAAACAATGTTGGGCTCAATATCGATGTCCAGGAGGCCCCACTTGTGACTGGTTACCAGTTTGAGAAAGAAATTTTGTCCATGCTGGAAACAATCTGGCATACTTTAAAGTCTGGTGACTATTCTCTAGTTCAATGTATTTTTACCTTTTTGTGTATATAGTTTTTATTTCTTTCCAACAAACATGAACCATTTAGGATTTTTCCCTTCATGATTCTGAGATTCTTTCCGTTCATTTCAACAGCAAGTGTACAGGACCTCACACTCCCTCTTTTACAGGGCAGCACTGATCTCTTCATGTGTTTTTTGGAGGGAGGTATACGGATGTTGTAGCTTTGTCTAACCAGAGAAGCCAAGCCTTCTGTGGCAGTTGTTTGGGGAAGGGAATAACATTGCTTTTTCTGAGGTTAATAACAGAATTGTTTTAATAAATGTTTAGCTTTATATGCAGGCACAATTGTGTTCATCTCCCAAAGTGAAAGCAAATGCTCTGAGGACTAACTGCAGATGTTTCTGTATAAGCTAAAGCATAATTCTTTATGATATCATGCCACCTCGAATACTTCCCTACCACCTAGGGACTGAGTTGATAGTCGTGTCCAATGTTTATCTGTTTTCTCAAAACCTACAGTAGTACCTTAAAACCTCTGATGTGCAAGATACCATATATACCTTCTCTCATGTAGGTTCAGAGTCCTACACTGCCCAAGTATGTTGATAGATACCACAGGGTTTTCATTACCTTCCTTGGTTGTCTGCATACCTTCCTGCAAGCTGTCTATAAACTAAGATATCCTCTCCATTTGTTAATGGTATCCACGTGGTGGGAAGTGGGTGAAACGGGAAAAGAGAAATCTCCTGACACTTTGTAATCCTGTCATCTTCCAACAATTCAAATGATTGTAATGACTTATGAAAAGATAACAAGCACCAGCTGTTTCTCTTTGACTTTGAGAATCAGATGGAAAACCCCCTCTAGTTGCCTAGGAGGGAGGAGAGAAAGGGATCAGTTGATTCACTTGAAAAGCAGTCACAGTTTCCTCTGTCCAGCTGACCTTAGTGTCTTCAGAAACACATTTTCCTGATAAAGAGCTTAAAATGTTGGAGGTTTTTTTTCAGCTTTAGCCCTTTACACTATTACAACTAAACCCAGTGGAAATATTTCTCTTCCTTTCATTATTTTTTATGTGTTTATATAGTTATCTAGCTGTTTTGTTTAATTATTCTCCCTTTAGTCCAAATAAATTTAATTATTTTCATCTTACTTTAAAAGTTGTGTTTTTAAATAATAATGTTAAATATAGTTGAAAGCAGATGATGAAATGTGTCTGAGATTTCACAATAATATAGGTTTTTTGAGACAATATTTTGTCCATTTTACTAAGACCAGTAATCCAATATTATAAATTAGTCCCTTGTCAGAAGTTTTTGAACATTTTAAATAATAACAGCTTTTACAAATATTTTACTGTGTTAGTGCCATGTAAAAGCCTGTTGTCAGACTATGTAAATTCTCCATCCTGTTTTAATAGTAATTACAATTTAAACACTGAATTAATTTTCTCTTTTGCTTGTTAGAACACTGTGAAATAGCTTGGAAATTTTTGTGACATCTAACATGGGACTTCATGGTGCCTGGTGGAAAATACTGCATGTTTCCCCACATCCTGCTCTGGCAATGTTAATGCTATTCACTCTTTAGCAGGTAGGACTGGGAAGAAGTCCGGGTTTATCTGTCTTTTCCTCCAGGAACTGGAAGATCCAGGAGATCATGGGGTTCCGAGATTCTTAACTTCTAAAGCATTTGTTTAAATAGTTAGCAACAAAAAAGTTTAACGTACTGAGTATATTTGCAAAGCCTCTTACTCTTCAATTTGTATAAAAAAATAGCATCCTGCGGTAAGATTTTTAGTGGGCACTCTCTCTTGGAAAGGTAATGTAGATGTTAGCAAAGGTAATGAATAGAATTTGACAGAAATCAGCCCTTAGCCAGGGTGCTCTTGACAGTCTATTTGATTTGTTCACTACAATTTTTACACTCAATATTGCTGAGTCACTACCTGGTAGTACATATAGATCTTCTGTTTAGCTCAGATTTGTGGATACCCTGTTGAAATGAAAACTGGAAATGAGGAGGACAGGTTTATCACTGCTTACTCTCTAAGAGCTTGACTACCACTGGTTAAAACTTCTGAGTGCACTGCAAGGCAGACTGACTGAGATGACTGCACCAAGACTGAAAAATATTCTGAAGATGGATCTTTTTAATGGTTTGACCAATAATTTCAGTTTTGCAAACTCATACCTTTGGCTCCAAGCACTGGATATTTTAAAGCAAGCTTATAATGAGTGATGGAAATTTACCTTTTCCAGGTGACAACCTAGACACATTGCCAATATACCTAGTTTAAATTTACTAAGCAAGTAAGCAATAAAATAAAGTCTACAGGGGTATATAAAACGAGGGTTGCTTGGATTTACTGCCAATAGATACATGATAAGTATGATTAAGAGGTACTTTATGCTGACTTTCTAATAACTCTCTGCTAAAATATGTATTTCAGACAGTTCTGTCAGCTTTATTGTTACTTTTTAATTTTGGTCTAAAGATTTTTATCAGATGTGATTGTTCCCTTTGGGGATTATAGGATGCATAAATTTCTCAAGATGAGAGAGTTTCTGTGATTCATTTTTCCTGGGCTCTCTTGGTTAAGATGAAACTTCTTTCCAGTGTCTGTAGTGTTGTTTTTTACTCTGAATTCTTTTCTTAGAATCTTCAGTTTGATTTAATATTACTTATAGCATAGAAAAAAGTTTCCTTTCTGTATGAGTACAGGAGGTCTGTATATTGGTTTGAATAAAGGAAGCCTTATTCTTTTTCATTATTGGAAAGAAATTTGGTTTGAATTCCTATAATTTTTTTTATATTACAATTGAGTGATTCAGAATGTGATTGTGATGAAAGAAGCTGGGAACTGAAGACCTCCATGAAAACCTACTACCCTAAAACTAAATGTATATTGTTTTATCTTTATTTTCAAGATTAAAGCATTTTAAGATGTAGGTCTTTAAAATAAATTTTCAAATTATGTGCATCTTGGCTTTGACAAAATGTGTCTTGCTTGCCCTGCATAGGCTACTGTGCCATCGGCCTGTCTGGCTTCTTGCTTCTGGTCCAAAAGGGCACTGGTATGTCATGACTCCAGTGTCACACTGGCCGACCCTGTGTAGATGAAACTATATACAGAAGTTGGCCTCCAATGTCTAGAAAGACTATAGAAGAAAAAACTAGAACACTAAATTTTGCCATTTCTTGGAAACAAGTGGATCAAAACTGAGAGAGGTTTTAGTTTAATTTCTTATAAAATGCTTTGGTTTTCCAATAACAGCCCACATAAGCAACAAAAGTCTGTGGGATCAGTTCAGATCCCCAAGTGCAGGTGTCCATTCATTTACTAGTTATCCTGCCTAGCCTCCAGCTGCTTCTCCAGAGGTCTGTGAGTTTCTGTTGAATCCTGTATCCTATCTACCAACCTTGTGTGGGTGTACTGGTTACATTGGTGTCTCTGTGGGTCAAGCTGAGTCAATCTCCAGGGTCTTTAGACTATTGCTTTACAGATTGGTCACACCCCCAGCTCACCATTAGACATGACTCGGTGTCCAGGGCTGGCCAAGATGACTTCATGCTGTCCTCATGGTTGCCAGCTACTGCTCCAAAAGGACACTGGCCTTACAAAAGTCTTGTGTCGTATCTCCCAGCCCTGCCTGGACTTCTCAGTTACTCCAGAGTGTTTCAGAGGTATTAAGACACTCTTTCATCTAGAAGTTGTGAAAGCAGAGGGCCCTGCTCGATCTCTTGCCAAACAGCCACTGCTGTGCTATTGTCTTTTTGGATAAGAGATTCATAAGAACAAACAGGTAGCAGCTCATTCCCTTCAGGAAGCTATCTAGTAAGGGATGGGATTCATGTCACCTGAGAGACCAAATTTAACTAGTCTACAGTGGGAGCCTGTAGATCACTAGCTTAGTCATATAAACACCTTGAAATGGTTTTGTGCTGAGGAAGTGCGTGAGAGAAGTGAGATGATGGTGCCTGCTTCTTCCTTGTGACTGAAGAGGAAACCTAGGTTTTGATTTGAACAGCAGCCTCAGAGTGTATGTCTACACAGTATGCTAAAGAAACCACAATTAGACTGCAGGTGTGCACTAAGGCACAGCCAGGTGTACTGTCTGGGTGGCCCAGGAACTCAAGTGTCCAGGTTTCTTTGCCCGATGGTGTGGCAGGCACTGTGCTGCAGCAAGCACCTGGGGACTGTCCGTGAGAAGGAGGTGGAATGGGCCATGCTTGTGGCCACTTGGGAAAGGACTGTTATTGGGTGTCATAGCTATGGCTTTAAGACATTGCCATCGAGGACCTGAAGGTAGCTATGCAGGTGCACACAGGTCCAAATCCATGCAGGGGAAATCCATCATATTGCCTGGGCTGCAGCCCACTAAACCATCCCTACTTTGTTTCAGAACAGCAGTTAATCAGCTTGATGACTATGAGAAGCCATTTTATGTGAAATACAATGTGGATTAATTGCTTAAATATTTACCCAGTTTTTCAAGGTGGGGGTTATGGCACATGCCATGTTCCACATTGCTGCTGCTACACTACAGTAGGAATTATGCTCATTATCCTTAAGGTTAATTGGATCTTTTCTAGAAGGGTTTTACTAAGCCTGCAATATAGACATAATTCCTTTACAGGGAACTGCTTGTACTGCTTGAGAAATCCCCAGGGGCAACTGAAGACACACATTTCCTCTCTACGTGGCAGCAGAAGATCCCTGGGGAAAGTCTCGTGGTTGCTGTCCCTGGGCTGTCTACCCAAGTGTATGAGATTGTTGCCTATGTATCCATGACGAACTTCATGGTTGTATGATAGTCTAAAAGCTGACTACTTTTCTTATTCTCTTTGTCATCTGCTCATCCTACTGTAGATATATATACACACATAGACACACATGTATATATATATACACGCACATACTGTAATGGGGAGCGTGGGAGGCTGTTCTGAGAGTTGTATTTTGGAAATCTAAAACTAGGCTTTTGGTGTTAAAAATGGTGTACAGTGCCCAGAGTGGTTGTACAGCTTTGCCTCCTCTTCCCATTTGCTCGGTAACCATGGCTACTGCACTTCCCTTAGTGGAAGCAGATTTCTCAGAGATTCCTTCTTGTAGAATTACTGACGTAATTACTTTACAAATACCAGCAGAAAGCTTCTGCAGTGGAAGTCAAGTCTCTTCTACTGGCTTCAGCCTGTTTCCTAGTCTAAATGTTCAACTCATGAACAAAACCTGTCCCTGATTTGCTCCATCCTCAGCATGGAGCAAACCTGTCACATACCTCTCACCCCTTTACTGGTTTTGGTTGATGAGAGCACCTGATACCACCTGTTGCTAATCTGAAGAAAATAACCAGTGGTCTGCCCTGCCTTCTGCTGACTATGTCGATGCTCAGCAGGAAATCTGAAAAGATTGATTACCCTGAATTGTTTTCATCAGCTTACTGGAAGTGCAAGTGCTAAAAAAGTACATACCTTTTCATAAAAAGCATGCAAGAATTTCAAGTCTCCTGGAGAAGAGGCGAGCTAGCAGGGGAGAATAAATCATCCCAGGCACTGTGGTACTGTTGATTTGTATTCTTGTAGCACCTATTCCTTGGTTCTGAACAGCCACAAAATAAAAGGCATTCCCCTGCCCCAGGTGATGGCTAATCTGGCATAACAGAAGGAAAATAGCAGGTGGATGTAGATGCATGGGGGAATAAAGTCAGCCTGGGTGCAGATGATGCCAGTCTTAGTTTAGCAAGTGTCTATCTTCAGTTGAATTTTTGAGGGTTTATGACTTTGGATCATTTCAATGGAGAGATAAAACATAAACATGACTGTCATTGTGCTGTCATAAAAGAAAAGGAAGAAAATTTTGCTACATTTTTAGTAAGGAAGGAAAGGAATTTTTTTGGTGGGTGGTTTTGTTTGGTTGGTAGTTGTTGTAGTTTTTTTGTGATATCGATTTGCAAAGTGGGTTTTTTGTGTAAATAACTCACTTGCTGTAGTTGCCACAGCCCAATGCACTGCCATGAAAGTAAAAACTAGGTGATGATGCTTTTTGGTTTGGGGTTTTGTTTTTGTTTTTGTTTTGTTTTTTTTTTTGTCTTACAGCACACAGCTGTCAAAAATGCTCTGGCTAGGTCAGAAGGATCCTGCTTGAGACCGATGCCTTAGGGCAGGTGTCTACAGCCTTGCTACTTCTCTATACTCCTGTTTCAGTGCAAATAGAGAGCCTCAGCTAAGTAGCCATCGTGTATCTACTCATCAGTGAGGCAAATCATTTTTAGGCTTCCTGAGATGTGTTGGTTAGGTCATCATTGACTACAGTAGACCTTGTTGGTTAGATTTCTCACTGACTGTTGTGGAGCTTGGAGACACAGTACAGAAGTAAACACTTAATGTCTACATTTCTAGCCAGAGTCTCATCCTTTTCTGTCTCTTAAATTGTCCATGCTAACACGTCTGCAGACTGAGATGTCGTCAGGTGTCCTGCTTGACCAGCAGATGCTGCTTTTAGGATGTAACTCTACCAGAAGCCCAGTGTCATATCTTGCTATACTGGGCATCTCTAATTCCCCTGGACATCTCAGATGTTACCAGACACCTGAGCCTGGGCAGCTGAATCACCACCACCACTGCCCACACACTGTCCTGCATTGAAGAATGCTACTCAGAACCTGTGAACATCATGTACATCTTCATTCAGGTGACCTCAAGCACTGGTGTGTAAGAGCAGCAGCTGAAAGAATGGCTTTATAACTAGCTCTTGCCTAATGTTGGAGGAATGCTTAGCCTAAGTATATGCAGAATTATTACAACAGGGACAGGGAATTTGACATGGGAGTGGAAGAAAGTTGTTTTTTACTAGCTGGGCCAAGTAGACCGAGATCCTACACAGTGTCTTCTCAGTTAAACTCTTTAGGTTACCATGGCATTTGCCACAATACCTTGTCAATGCTGTATTCTTGTTTTGAATGCCTTGTCAGGCATGTCACATCAACTGAACACTATCTTTGCACTTTGTACCTGGTGACTCAGCTTGGCAGGGAATAGGTACAGCAGGAGCTACCCATCAGGATACAGTGGTGTGGGCATTTCTATAGCCTGTGCTGGTTTCAGCCTGGGTGCAGACCTTCTACCTTGGCAGAAAGTAAATCCACCTGCAGCTGGAGAAGCAGGGGTCAGCTCTGCTGCCAGACTCAGTGACCCGTGCCCTCAGGTCAGGGCTCTGATGCTGATGTGTGCTTCATATGTTGTAGAATAGATTTGCACAGACCGGGCATCAGCATCTTACAGAGCTTTGATGATGCCTGGCAGGAACCTGAGGTAAATCCTGGGGCCAAGAAACCAAGCAAGCCCTCCCCAAATCCCACATGTCCTGCTTGCAGCTCACCAAATTGAAGACACACCACTTTCTCAGTGTTACTCATCTCAGCCACCCTCCCACGCTCTTTGTGTTCAATGTTCACATCACTTGGTTGCGTTTTGTCTTAATTTAGAGCTAGTTTTGGAGGTGAACAGTGCTGCTCTACTGCCATATGCTATATGACTTTCACAGCAGTGCTTACATGATCTGAGATCCCAGGTGAGTTACTCAAGGTCAGAGAAGGCAGGGCTTTCTACAGGGGCACAGCACAAGTCCTTGACTGGAGCCAGTGAATGTTCAATACAATCAATATGAGTTTCATTTAGAAGGAGAACAGGAGTGATGCTGTTGTTATGAAAGGCAGGCATAAGGAAGGATGTAACTTTTTGTTCACAGCTGAAGCTGTATGATTTTCTCCTAATTGTTTTATCAGTTAGTTTTGCTAGCTTTCTGCATTCCTGGAGGAAGTAAATGCTTTGGGTAGAAGAACTCATGGTTATTTCAGTGTATACCTCCTTTGCAAATGAATGGGAAGGGTTAGAGAATAAAGAAGCAGCATTACATCAGTGTGTGAAACCGTGCTATATGCAGAGATACCCACAGAGGACCAGAATTTTCTGTCTTGTCTTGTTGTCGTGCCGAGAAGCTGCAATTGTATTAACATACGATTGTATTTGAGTGAAAGTAGAAATGCTTTTGAACAAAGATCACAAGGATTGATTTTAAATTTTTTTTTTTTTTTAAAGAACATTGCTACTAAGAGCTGTATTGAATTGTGTACCTTTAGTTTTGTATATAGGATGCAAAAATGCAAATGCTGTGTTTCCTTGTAGAACACCTTTCTGGTGTTTTTATGCTATCTCATAAAATCAGTGCTACAAAGTTTGAATTTTATAGATGTACAGTTAAAGTTGTTCTACAGCTATTTTTTTTTTTCATTAATACACCTATTTTACAGAGCAAACAACTAAAGAGATATCCTTCTTCCAGTATACTTGAAAAAGGTTGTTTTCTTTTTTTTTTTCTTTTTAATTAAAATATATTTTGATCCTTTGATAGCAGCTTTGCTAAAATTTAACTTGGCATAGACTTCTCAGGAAAATTCAGTTTTAAACAGATTACACTATGAAGGGTTGAAACAGTACTAGTACTTTAAAAAAAAAATAGTAAGTATGGAAACATGCCAACTATTTTTTAAATCAGAATTATTAAAGAACAAAGTGTGTGAAGTACGTAATTTTTTCTTCCTCAGAATCAAAGTGTCCATTTATTTACAGGAAGGATAAAGGGTTTTGTAACTTCCCTGTAAGTATGCAAACACATTGCATGAGGAAGGCCTTAAAACTTGTGAAGCAGTGCAGGTGCTCATAGATAATGTCATACGAAGCAATTCCTGTAATGATTACTTGGAGCAGTAGTGTAGTGGTCTGGATGGGAAGGAGTTAATTTAATTCATAGCAGCCCACACGGTGATGTGGTTTTTATTTGTGGCTAAAGCAGTGCTGGTAATACACTACTGATAAGCAGTGCTTGCACAGCACCAAGGCCTTCTCTTTTTCCTATTCTGCCCCCCAACAAGTAAGATGGGGATGCACAAGCAGTTGGGAGGGAACACAGCTAAGCCAGCTGACAGAAATTGGCCAAAGGGATGTTCCACACCGTAGAGCATCATGCTCAGCATTAAGACTGAGGTAAAGGAAGAGGAAGCAAGAGGGTGTGGCTTTCTAGGCGGCCAGTGTTGCAATTTTGTTCTTCCTATTTTCTCTGTCTGTCCCACTTCAGCGGGGGAGTGAGNGTGAACCTGATTTTATCTACTTGTAAGCATATCCAGCTGGTAGAGGATGAGACATGGGAGTCTACAAGGCAGACGATTCCTGGGTGGCAAGGTGAGTGGCAGAATTCAGGTAGTGCACTGGTTAGTCTGGGATGGAGTTCATTTCCTTCACTGGGGTTTTGGTCTGTGGCTTAATCAGTAACTCACCCAAAACCTACAGCACCAGCTGTTCCTAGGCAGTTTCCTATCTGAGTACCACTCCAGGTCTGCCTTTTCCAAAGGGCTGATCCAAAATCAGTACAAATTCAGGACTGTCTTTAAGCTAATTTCAGTATGCTGGCCTTTGTGGTAGAGCCCTAATTAGTGGTGTTTCTCATCAGCTTCTACCCTTTCATAACCTAAAGTATTTTCATTTGTACTGTGACACTGATAGAGACACTGGTACTTCATTATCAGGTGTGCAATATTGCTTCTCACTGGGGTAACTCAGCTAGGTTGGTAGTGCTGGAAATGGTCTTCATGCTTTATTTCCCAGTTTATACTGGTCTTTTGCAGACATGTTCACTGATAGGTAATAATGTCATGATTGCTTTACTACAATTTATGCTTGGATGAAGTCCTGATGCTGTACTGGTATAAACAAAAACCCTGTGGGCAGCTATATTTTGAATTTACTAGCTATCTCAGGCAGATATACTAACTCTGTAGGCCCAAAAGAGTAATTGGTAATCAGCAGGTATTTTGCATCCTCACTTAATTCACTACCTCATGCCTTGTGCAAGACCAGTTTCTGCCTTTGTTTAATGGATGTTTCCTTTGTTTAAACACTGCGTTTTGCAAAACTAGCCTACAGTCCATTTGGTGGTCATTCGTTTCATTCACTTTCGAGTATGCTCAAGCTAAACTGAGTAGCTCAGCTGTCTCATATTCCTAAAATCCCCCAATGGTTAATGGAGCAAGGGACTTTCCAGGGCCCTATTCATCTTGTATTACATTAGCATGTAGTGCAAACCCACGGCAGACCTGAAGAGCAGAGCAGACACTGCTGAGGACCTGGCACCCATACTATAAAAATGTTAGGGTTTTGGGTTTTTTAATTCAGAATAGTCCCAATCTAGTTTCATGGACTGAATGCGCATTGCATCCAGAGTGTACCGGATACACTCCTGGACTCCATCTTTTGGTTTACTTGATCTAAAATAAAAAAAATAAAGTTCATGTTCTCTGAGACTGCACGAATGAATAATGTGAACCAAAGCCCAGTCAGTGGAAGGATTGGGAACTTAGCTTTAAAAGCTCTTTTCTGATCCAGACTAAAACACTAATATAGATGCATCCTCAAAGCACTGAAGTCAGATTACAGTTCTGCATCTCCTGCTTGCAGCAAGTCCCCCCTCTTTCTTCATTCCCCATAGAGCAAGTCTGCGAAGACTCACCAGATACTTCATTGCAGCACAGTTGGATGCTGAGAGTCGCACTGTGACTTCTATGTGACACCACCGCAGTGCAGAGCTACCCTCTCAGCAAGACCAGGCTTTGCAAGGGCCCTTTAAACCAGCTGCATTTGTCAGTCATTCATCAAATGGACAATCAGAGCAAGCTCATCCTGGTAAATTAAAATGAGTCTAGGTACTGAAGATGGACCTCTTCTTGGGTAACTTTAGGTATCTTCAGTGTAGATATCTACATGTAGGTAAGTCAGTTGCTCTCCCTTTATAAAGAAGACAAAGAAAGAGGCATTTCATCAAGCCTAGTTTAATATCTATGTTAGGATTAAATGATTCATGACCTAAAAGTTAATTTTTTTTCTTCACTGACTGTAAGGGGGCACTGAGAAACCATTTAGAGACACTCATGCTGTAGATGTCCAAAGGTGAATGAGTAGCCCACTTCTTTCTGTATCTGAGCTGAGCTTCACAGGTGTACTTTAGGATTCCTCCTGAGGATCAGTAGGGGGTTTTTAGCCAAACTGAACCACTTGTCCCATTTTTTTTTGCCATTTTCATACCCAGTGTGCTAATGATGAGTTCTTTCACAAGTTTTCTTCAGTTCCTGATGTTTTCTGTCTGGCCCTAACTATCTGACAAACATATCAACCATCACAGTTTTCACTCAGTGATCTGAGCCCCAATCTCAGTACTGCATGCAGAGCTACTGATGCTGGAACAGGTTAAATTTATATCTTGGTGGATGGCTGACAACACTGATAGCCTTCAGTGTATTAACATAATGAATTATCAAGCCCCTTAAAGGAATAATGAATGCTGCTTACACCGACTTTCTGCCAAAACCATTCCTTTGTAATGGGAATGAAAGAACACACCAAAGCGGTTAGATACACTCTCACTGCTGTGTCGGCTCAAACCAATGGTGCTGAAAAGGGATGTTCCTATTCCATCTTCTTAGCCCTAAGATGATTCTTACATGGCTGCTTTATTTTTCATTCTAGCATGCCCTTAGACCTGTCAAGAATTTCCCTCTTTAAGGACAGCTGTGAATGGTGTTAGACGGTGACAAATTTCATTAAAATGTAACGCAAACATTAATTAGTTTTCATCTGGAGCAAAACTGAGATGATCATTGCATTCTAGAAACTGGAAACACCTGCATGAGGATGAACTGTTTGTGTCAGAGTTTCATCCAGCTCCCTTAAAAAACATCCAGGACACTCAATATTTTTACTCATGCATGTCTGGCAGTCATTATTTTGTTTTCAACCTGAACGCTTTGAAGAATTCATTTAATGAGCACAAACACAAATCATGGGGTTTTTTTCTCCCATGTTCCTCACAATGTTGACATTATCTTCTGATCTTAACTTGTAGAGTCCCACTACAAAGAAACACCACCACAAAGCACTGCAGGCCAGGAAATGCTATCACTTTAATGTTTTTAAGAAAAACAATTGGTTTTTGTCCTTTTGAACATCAATTTCAAGAATAAAGATTGCCTCTGATTTGTTTGTTTACCAGACTGTGGTGGATGAGTATGGGGATTTTTTTAGGCTATGATAATGATCAATAACCAACTCCAAGCCTGGTGTCACTGGCAGAATGTTGAGGGTTTTGATCAGCTTACACAACACGAGGTCTGCTGGCAACAGACAGGGCACACTTGTCTCAAAAGGGGAAAATGTGCTTTACATTGTAGTTAACAGGGCTTATTGAAAGAGCTTTAAACTAGATTTGAAAGGGGGAAGGGTATAAAACCGGGCACACTACAGATAAGCCTGGGGGCAGCACACCACCGGTTGAGGGACAGTGTGCTAGTGAGGTCCTGCCATCTTGGTGGAGACAGAAGATGGAGATCCATGTGCAGCAAAGACACAAGGGTTATTGGTGTGTTAAAAACCATGGAAGCATGTGAGAATGGTCACACAGGAATTAGGGCTTTTCCCCTCCAAAAGGCGACAGGATCAATAGTCCAGCTGAAGTGCATCTACATCAGTGCACACAGCATGGGCAACTGAGGAGGAGCTGGAAGCCATTGTACAGCAGGAAAGCTATGATAAAGTTGCAACAGTGAGAAGACTCACCAACTGGAGTGATGCATGGATGGCTATAAGCTCTTCAGAAGGGATAGGCAAAGAGGAAGAGGTGGTGGATTAGTGGTGGGGTAACCCCTATATGTTAGGGAGTGTTTTGAATGTCTAGAGCTTAATGATAGTGGTGATAGGGTTGAATGTTTATGGGTAGGAATTGGAGGGAAGGCCAACAACGTTGATATCATGGTGAATCTGTAACAACCACCCAACCAGGATCAAGAGGAAGACAAAATATTCTGTAAGGATCTAGGAGATGGCATACAATTGCTAGCCCTTGTTTTCATCAGGGACTTCAATTTATCAGATGTCTGTTGGAGATATGATACAGCAGAAAGGAAACAACCCAGGACGTTCCTGTAGTGTGTGGAAGACAAATTCCTGACACAGTTGGTGAATGAGTCAACTAGGAAAGGCTCCCTGCTGGACCTGTTGTTCATGAATAAAGAAGGACTTGTGGGAGATGTGATGGTTGGAGGCCATCTTGGGCATAGCAATCACAAAATGATAGTTTTCAATTTTTGGAGAAGTAAGGAGGGGCGGTTGGCAGAACTTGGACTTCTGTAGGGCAGACTTTGTCTCTTCAGGAGAGTGGGTGAAGGAGTCCCTTGGGAGGCAGTCCTGAAGGGCAGAGGAGTCCAGGAAAGCTGGACATTCTTCAGGAAGGAGGTCTTAAAGGCACAGGAGCAGGTCATCATGGTGTGCCAAAAGACAAGCCAGTAGGGAAGAAGACCAGCTTGGCTGCATAGAAAGCTTTCGTGGGAACTCAGGAAAACCGGAAAAGTTTATGACCTTTGGAAAAAGAGGCGGGCAATTCAGGAGGACTGTGAGGATATTGTGAAGGTATGCAAGGAGAAAACTGGAAGGGCCAAAGCCCAGCTAGAACTTAATCTGGCTACTGCCATAAAAGAAAAATCTTTAAATACATTAGCAACAAGAGGAGGACTAAGAAGAATCTTCATCTTTTTTTGGATGTGGGGAGAAATATAGTGACAAAGGATGAGGAAAAGGCCAAAGTACTAAATGCCTTTTTTGCCTCAGTCCTTAATAGTAAGTCCAGTTCTTCTTGGGGTACCTGGCCCCCTGAGATGGAAGACAAGGACAGGGAGCAGAAAGGGAACTGGTCAGTGACCTGCTACACCACTTGGACACACATACAACCCCAAGTCTGTGGGAATGGATGAGAACCACGCAGGGGTACTGAGGGAGCTGGTGAAAGTGCTCACCAAGCCACTTCCCATCATTTATCAGCAGTCCTGGCTAACCAGGGAGGTCCAAGATTACTGGAGGTTGCCAAATGTGATGCCCATCTACAGGATGAGCCAGAAGGAAGATCTGGGGAACTACAGGCCTGTCAGCCTGACCTCATCACTGGAGAAGGTTATGGATCCGATCATTCTGAGTGCTTAGGGACATGGTTTGCTGGTAGACTTGGCAGTGCTGGGTTAACAGTTGGATTCGATTTTCTTAAACGTCTTTTCCAACCTAAATGATTCTCTGATGAAGCAAGTATATTGTTTAGTTGCTCTTACCCTCTTGGTACAGATCCTCCTGTCCTCTGAATAAGCCACATTTACCCAGCAAGAAAGCTGCTTCTTACTTGCCATCCCTGGTCTGGATCAGTCCTTTTCTTTTTTGGGTGTCCTGAGCTGTTTCTTCCTGCTGAGTCCAGATTTGGCTGTCCTCTTTTGCATGTGTCCTGTTTTGTGTTTTGCATTGCAATAATCTTTGTTTGACAGTGAATTTTAGGAGCTGTATCCACTGTTATTTCTGATTTTATCTGTAATTACACTGACAAGGTGGGGCTTTTTTAGTTTTGTTTTTAGTGTTACCTTAACAATGCCATTGATTAACATGTTTAATTTGCACTCCCTTGTTCATTACCAAATCCTGGGATTTCCTGGGTCACCTAGGTTGGTTTTTTTGGGTCAAATTGACTCCTCCCAAAGCTGTCTGCAAGCAGACTCCTGGATATGATACACTGAAGGAGGACAAAGCACTTGTTGTGTTTTAGCACACTGCCACAAATATTTTGCTGGCCCACTCAGCCACACGCAAAAGGACAGTGATGTGCTTATTCACTCATCTCTTTATTCACAACAGAAGTGAGCCCATTTGGATGCCACTGGTTCATTCAGCCTGGTCAAACACCATTGTGAAAGAATAGTGATATCTCTCCCAGGCACATCAAAGGCTGCCGGTACTCCAGCTGCCAGGTGGTTTCACACTGTAACATGGCACGTTACAAACTGAAATGGCTAATTCTGGAACACTGCACATGCTCACTGTGTTCAGATAATTTTTGTCGCTACATCAGATTCCTAAACTGAACATTTGTTACCATTATTTGTTAACATATGACTCAGAATCTCTGTATCGGGAAAAGATCTTCCCTATACCTTGTTAGTTCTCCAGTGTGACTAGAAGCAGAATTTAGTCTCCTTAAACTTACCATCTTGCATGCTCTATTGAGGTGGCAAGAACACTTAAAATATTGGTGGAACTGTGGAGATAAAGAGGGAGAGGCTTTTACAGGCTCTACTAACATGTTTTCTTCTACTCTGAAGAAAACAGAGTACCACAGCTTTATGCTACTTTAAAGTCACGCTCTTTGACCCAAGCACAGCAGAAGAGGATTCATTATTGCCTCCTTGTTATGGATGGGGAAGGGGCTTTGCACAGCTTCTGCCGTGTTTAGGTGAGGAAATAAACCATGATATAGTGATATATCAGGGTTGTATGATGCTATGATCTCTACACAATTTCATACTTCTCTGTTGATCATAGAGTCAAAGACTGTCTGTTCATTCAAAGACCATGGAGGCAGCAATTTTATCGTTATCTATGTGACCTTGTGTGTAAGCAATTCAATAGGATGTGGTAGGAAGGTCAAAGGCCTGCTTCTTCCTAAAGAGATTTGAATTCTGAGTTCTACATACCTGGCAACAGATATTCTGAAACAAGGGTCCTCTCAGTCGCTCACTGGAAGTGTATTATGCATGACCTGATTACAGATAATCCTCATGCCAGGGAAAGGGATACTCACCACCAGTTTGGTTGGGTTCCCTCTCCTTTTCCTATGGGAAGTTGGGTATTCTGTTGAAAATTCTGTAGCTTCGGAAAACCTCAAGAGTGTGGGACTGGGTAATGTCATGTAATTTTTGCAATTTGAAATCCAATGTCTAAACTTGTGTGGCTAGACGTTGTCTTCCTTTATAATCAGTAGATACAAACAACTCTTTAGTGATTTAGCTTACATATTTAAGATGCCTGTTTTAGGATGACATGGAAATGTTTGGTTTTCTCCATTGACTACACAAGGACTGCAGTGTGATTAGCTTAGGGCTAGGCAGCTACAGGTTAGATGCCTCAGGGCATTTAAATCCCCCAAATCAGAAGCCTGATCAGGCTCAAGGAGGATGTCAGTCTGTGTGTCTAGTTAATGTCCCAGAGAAGAATATCACACAGTTCTGTGGGATTTGGATCTACTCTGAGTACACTGATAAATAAAGTCCTACATCTGTCATGGGTAGAAAGTGCCTGGTTTAGGAATTCTGGAAGTTCAAGACAGGAGTTACTGCGTGCTGTCAGATCAGAACAGTCCATGCACATGTTCAGTGGCAAAGACAGTCTGTAGTACACACCTTCCCAACAAAATACGGATGTTTAGGGAGATGAGGGGCAGGATCATGTTTGTAATAAACCACCTAAATATAGTTGTTTACACATAGATGCATGCCTGCAAGCTAGCTAGGGGTGTAAGCATCCATTAGATAAATGGAACTTTGGTCAATACAGCCCATGGAGCTTTCAAAGTGATTGAGCCAACCAAACAGTTACATATAGTCATAGTTGGCCTAGGCCTCTAAGTGATAAGAATACACTTAGTAGGTGTATCATTCCCTTTGAGATGTCCTAGAGTGTCCAAGACATCTGCATGGGGTTGGCAGCTAGCAAGCCTATGGAGTACCAGTGCGCTCTTGCAGTAGCAGATGGATACACTAAGGGATCACCAAGGGCATTTGGATGCCTACATTTTGGCTTATGAATCACACTTTCAGTTTGTCTTTCAGGGAGAAGAACCTCTTTCTAGGTTCCACTGCCAAATTTACTAGCTTGCTTGGTGCAACTCAGGAGCCCTTCAGTGAAACTTAATGGCATCACTTAATCCGCTGTGAATTTCTGTCAAGGAAATACTGTTTCTTATCAGTGGTGTCAGGCAGATGACCTGCCAGTGCACCGCAGTCAGTCTCCACTGCGGGAAAGCTGAACGTGCTAACCCAGGCAGCTGGTTTCAGGCTGTCACAAGGGTGCTCTAGGACCCTAGCTATAAATAAAGGGTTGCTGCACAGCAGCTCATTTAGACCATGTTGCATCCTACAACAGGATGAAATTTCCTCTCAAGAAACTGGCTGCAGTCTTGTACTGTGTTTGAAAGGCCAGTCTGGGAAGGAACTGAGCAGAATCTTAGCGGGTTAAAGATCTGTCTGAGACTACTTTTCTGACCACCTAGACAGACCATCTTAAGTCAATACACTCCTTTATTAATTTGTTCAGGGCTTACCTTGGCTCTGAACTTTTTCAGAGCCCTAGTATAAAAGACTCCAATAAATAGGGCTTTAGTTAACGTCTTCAGGGTTGTAATCATAACCCACCAAAAAATGGAATGACTTCCACTAGCTTTAGTGAGCTTAATACACCCATCTATAATATCTAGAGTGATCTATGTGAACTCTTTTCTTGTCTGCAAATTAATTTCAGATTTCAATAGAAACAAATTCAGGCAAATACACAACCTGACTAATGAGTTTCCAGTTAGTTAATAATTTCCAGTAACATTCACTAGAGGAAAATAATGGAGAATTTTATAAATTAGATTCACCTTCTATAGATACTACATTAGGCTTAGCATCTAGCAATCTGGGGCATTACTGAACTAAAGAAGAGAGTTAAAATTCACCATAGTCAGATATTCATTAAAAATGCCCAGTTGCTTTCAAAAATAAGCCAACAAGGTAACAAACCCCATTAAAATACCAAACATTGTCATAGCCATCTAACTTTGCACACTTGCCTAGATAGACGTTGATGATCAAATATAATCAGACTCTTGTCTGAATGTATGCTAATAATACTGTAACTCCCAGGTGTTTCTGTTGTGTTGTTGCCTTTCTGCATTTCTAAAATCTATCTTTCTGTATTTCAGTATCCACTATAAATTGGTTTACATTATCTCAACTAAGTTCCCTTTTACTAACATTATTTATTTTGCCCTCTTCTGCCATTTATCAAGGTGTTTTTGTAGTCTGCTCAGATCTTCTAAGGATGTATAATCCCTCCCAGCTTTATGCCACCTTAATATTAGGTTGGTAAGACTCTCCACAGTTGTTAATTGACCTTCCTGATATCCTTTTCAAAACATCCTCACAAGATAATAATGAGGTATTACAGTTATCTCATATTGAAATTTTAATAAAATTTTACAGTTATCACACTGATACGCATGCAGCATTAGCTTTTAGAAAGTGAGGTAGTGTCTATTTTGAAGTCCTTATAAAATCATGTCCTCGTGAAAGATATTTTTTTTACTAATCTGTGCTGTTTAAAACATATATATAATGTAAAATAAACATGTACAACCAGCAGTCAAATGCTCAATTTTTTTATAAGCTTTATGAAATTCTGTATGTTATGTGTAGTGGTTTGCAGGTCCCTAGGTCTTCTACTGTTCTTCACAAATGGGTAGGGTAAGAACACCTCTGGCCTGTGTTATGCAGAAGTCAGACTATTTAATTGAAACAGGTCCTCCTTTAGCACTTAGGCATCTTCTGTTGTACTGGAATACTTTGGTGAAGTGCCAGAATTCACCAGCTTCTCAAAAATGACTACCAGTTACCTCTGCGAGGTAACTGAAATGAATTGATCATGTTTTTAATTAAGCTACATCTTTTGGACTTCTGTTCAAATTCTCAAATGCCACCATAAGAAGCTATGTGATGTGCTAGAGCCTTTTCATGAATCCTGACTGCCTCTAGCTCAGAACCAGAACCAACAATAAGCTGCAACTCTGATAAAAACTGTCCACAGGAAATATGCACATGCCTGGCAAAGTGCAGATCTGCCCCACCACATGCAAAGCTTAGAGTAATCTTATCTCAAAAGGTCCAACCCATGTCCTTGTGGGAAGCTGAGAGATGGTTGCAAGTAACTGATGACAAAAATAGCAGATGACTCTTCAAGGGGTTGCATGAGAGCTGACTCTAGCTAAAACTGAAGTAATTTGTATGGGTATTTGAAACGTGTCGAAGGCTTGCATCATTGGTGCTGTTGCCTTTTTTTAAAGTGCCATGCAAACAATCAGTCAATACAGTTTCGCATTTGAGAGTTCTTCCAACCTGCTTGCTGATGATAAGCTCCTTTATAGCAGTGAATAATGCATTACAACATCTCTGGTTGGCTAATAAAACCTGCACCACCCTGGGGATCCACCACCAGTCAGTGAGGCTTCAGACACCCTCATTTTTGTCACTTCATGTGTAGATTTGAAGCAATATGGCACACCTAGTTATTGAACCTTAAGAAACTCCAAAAATATATCCCAGTACTTCAGGAAACTCCATCACATCACCTCAGCAGTATGGACTACTGTAAGTATGTCAAAGCAGTCCTGTGCTCTTGGCACTGGCTTCCCATAGCAATACCAAGTCAATTAGTTTGACTCTCAGGTCCTATCAGTGTCTGAGATCCAGGTGCTTTAAAAATCCTCCTGTAGCTCTGTGGTGAGATTTGGCTGACAGCTTTGCTCCTCAGGTAGAACTGAGCTTTCTATAATAAGGTGTAGTTATTTGCACAAGAGGTGGAGCTTTCTTGAAGGGATTAATTGCCGTGCAAACTAGGTATCATCAGAACCTTTACCTGATTTTTGATTCATGCACAAGGCATGCTTTTTAGACTCCACTGTCCCTACTATAAACACAGTCAATGTGAGTGAGTATTGACAAAAGCTGTAGCAGGGGAGGAGAAGCAGATCTGATTTGAGACCAGTTGACGCTGGTCAATGGAAGTCAGCATGCAGTCAAGACAAATGGGTTACAGACATTAGAATTTCTTAAAACAGTTCCTTCAAAGTATGCCAACAGCATGAGAGGAGATACTGTGGAATTGGGAAACAAATCTGCCTTTCCTCTAAGTAAGGCCAAAAAAGAGGGAACTCTCCAAAAATGTGAGACATAAGCATGAGTTTTATTAAAGATTATGTTCCTGCAACTGCAGCTCTACCATCCGGCCTTGCTTCTTGCCCTCTTGTAACTTCTCTTATGTCTTCTTGATGGGGATTTTTTATTCCATACCTAAAGACCTTCCACTGGCAGAGGCAAGGCTAAACCAATGCATTCCTGTATATCACATTTCAAAAAAGTTCCAGTAGAGGTCAAAACCTACAGGAAAAGGTCACAAGGACGATGGAAGGAATGCAATGGCTACATCTTGGAAGAAAAACAATAGGTATTGAAGTGACAAAGGTCTATAAAATTGTGAATAGCATGAACATAAATAGAGAACAGTCATACTCTGATTCTCACTAAAAAGTACTAACCATCATCAAAGGAAATTGTATAATGCTTTATATTATAAAATATATAGTAGATAACATACATTTAAACTACGTAACACTGTTTCACTATGTAACAAAGGTCAAAAGTGTATGTAAATGGTGTAAGAACAGGTTCATTGATGGCTATTAAAATGAAGACTCACATGCAACCTTTTGCACTAGAGGTTTCTAAAGCTTTGATCTTTCATAAGCTGGCAAGCTTATGAAAAGCATATGTCAAGGGAAGGACTGTTAAGTAAATGTCCTATTTCCTAAATGCTTCAGTAAGTATCTCTAAAGGACCATTTGCAGTACTGGATGAGTGGGCAAGATTGACCAATTTGAGTATGATCATTCCACTGTCCCAACCATTATTGTGGAATGGGGACCACCTCCAGTACTGGGGGGGAGGGGCTGTTGGGCTGAGTGTTGGCATGGGGGTCTTGACTGGGACAACCAGGTTTGTTCTTGGACTGCATGGGAATAGCTGTGTCCTGAGGAGGGCAGCAGCTGGCATCATGATGAGTAAAGACTGGAACACCTCTCCTATGAGGACAGGCTGAGAGAGTTCGAGTTTTTCAGCCTGGAGAAGACTGGGGGGACCTTAAAGCAGCCTTCCAGTACCTGAAGGGGGCCTAAAAGAAAGCTGGAGAGGGACTGTTTACAAGGGCATGTAGCAACAGGATGAGGGGCAATGGTTTTAAACTAGAGAAGGGTAGATTTAGATTGCTTGTTAGGAAGAAGTTCTCTACCATGAGGGTGGTGGAGCACTGGAACAGGTTGTACAGGGAGTTCGTGGATGCCCCATCCCTGGACACATTCAAGGTCAGGCTTGATGAGGCTCTGAGCAACCTGATCTGGGTGAGGATGTCCCTGCTCACTGCAGGGGTTTGGACTAGATGACCTTTGGAGGTCCTTTCCAACCCAAATTATTTTGTGATTCTATGATAAAGGGTGTTGGAAAAGTTGAACAGGCTTCATTAATCTCCACAAAGAGCAGAGGAGAACTGTCTTGGCCAAGGCAGGGGATGGTGGGGGAGGCAGAGGCATGGGCAGCTGAGGCAGACTGAGCTGCAGGGCAGGCTCATAGCTCAGCCATCCAGCTGTGGTTGCATCCAGGTGAGCTGCAGCTGTAGACAAGCTTGCCTGAAACAAGGCCCAACAACCAGGGTATTCCCAGTAATTTCCTGTCCTGTGTGTCAGTGTCTACAGCTCGTGCACTTCACATGGACCCGAAGGACAGTTATGTTTGAGGGTGAACACATCTAAGCATGATGCTGTGGGAACATGAGTTAAAATATCTTTTAGTTTATAGAGATTAGATTGGGAAACAAATATCTAGTTGATATCAGAACTACACTGGTGATCCTGACATCCAGTTAAAATGTTGGTGACTGCACTTGGAGAGGATGGTAAAACATTGAAGCAGCAACAGAAAAACAAGGCACAAAAATGAGTGAGGGATTGGGGAAGGTAATTTATGGCAAGAGGCTGAAGAAACACTGCCTGTTTAGTTTACCAAAAAGAGGACTGAGATGGCTTGATGATAGATCACATTTAGGAGCAGTCAATATACCAGACACTGCAGCATTGTCTTTAAGGAAAAGCAGAAATCCGTGAATGTGAACTGAAGCCTGAGAACTCTGGTTAGAAATGAAGAACACATTTTTAATCACTGGCACAACATGCTAAGCCTTCAGCTCATCAGGTCTTCACTCCAGGTAATGTTTCTGTCCAAAAGGTGTGCTTTAGCAAAATACAAAATTCACTCCCAGTACCCCTGCCAAATCCATCTTTGAATGTCATGTAATTTTTATTCCCAAACTCTCAGGGGTTTTAGCAGCAGCTGAAACTGTCTGGGTACACACTATTGCCTGGTCCATTCTCATCTCCTCTGTCACCTGTATATTCCTTGAGGCCCACCAGACTGCAAACCTTCCCATGTCTAGTGGACAACCCATGCTTGTGTACTGCTGGTAACGAGACAGCTTCTGTCGCCAAATGTGCATCTCCTTCACAGACCACTGACTGCTCTGGGGCAGCTGCCATACACACTCTTGGTAAACATCTGCACCCACTTATTTTTATCATAGCGCTTTAGGCGACACCGAGGTCTCCTCCAA
>VWZY01001240.1:92719-116664 GCA_013399075.1 Chloroceryle aenea | reverse complement strand
TCACTGCTGCTTCTAGGGAAGGTTCTGCTTGAAATTGAATGTAGCCTTAAAACTTGGCGTCTTAATTAAATGGGTTAAAAACCTGAATATTGGGTCGCAGTGTGGCAATGGATTTGTGACTCCGAGGTGAAGAATTTTCAAAGCGAGTTTCTGTCTTTTAGGAGCGTTTGAATATTCCGACCCCAGAGAAATAAGAGGTTACTTTGCCAATGTTTTATTGAAGGTAGAATTGAACGTAGGGGGGGTCAGCTGGCTTTTATTAGCCTGTTAGATGTATTATGTTCCTGTTTGTTTCAGAGACTGTGCAAAATGAATTAAGCAGAAGCATCTTACCTTTTTCTGCTCGATACACGGGGATACTAATGCCTGATAACTGAGTGTCAGGGGATGTTGCTTGTTGAAGTAAGCCCGTTTTGCCTGTAGCTATGGTCAAAGCTAGTCTTGCAAAAGGAAGAATGAAAACGAATGCTTGTTTGTCAATAATGTGCAATTAATAAGCAATGGGTTTGGCAACGATAGGGGCAAGTGTCCAGTACAGTCATAGGGAAGTGCCCTTTTTAGGCTAGACTTGAACCTATTACATGTGTATTGCAAGGAGTGGAATTATTATTTTTGTTTTCTCATTGATTCTTTGGTTTTCTTGTAGGGACTTACTTTACAAGACTAAAGAGTACAAAACTCTTTGCTGCAGTATGGTTATAAAGAAATTACAAAGAAAATAAAGTTGTTGGTAGCAAGTTGAAGTCTCTGTACACTAGTGCTTAATTTTCTGTTCTTCAATGGGTGTAGGTTTTTCAAGTGTTCTCTGAAGTCAGTGGGATTATTTTTATTGACCTTGATAGGCTTTAGTTGTTCCAGGTCACAGCTTCTGTGCAGCTGGGGACAGTACAAGTTCTTGTATATTTTTTTTTCTTTTTCCTAAGCAGGTTTTTCTTTTGGGGTTTAATAGTTCTTCTTAGTAGGCTTTAAATTTAAGTTTTGAGAAATAAATAACAGAAAAGGGTTCAAGAAGGAGTTAGAACTGTGATTGGGCTTGTTCATGACTCTTCATTTTCTTCCACAGGATGCAATGATAGCAATTAAGTCAATGTACACATGACAGATAGTCTTTGCAAATAGTATGATTTCCTGTTCAAAATGAGTAGCATCTTTGCATTTTCATGTTCAGTTAGTTATTTAATCTTGTGCTAGCACTTGCTAGGTTACTTTGAATTCTTGCATTTGGAAATGACAATCAACCTGTTGATTTAAGACAAATTGTCTCATTGGAAAGACACTTGATAGTCTTGCTTTTGTGTTTGTTGGGTTGGGTTTTTTTTTGGTGTGTGGTTGGGTTTTTTTTAATTTAAGTTCAAAGTATTAAGCAGGGAGATTTTCAGTGTTTGACCAAACCACAGGCAAATACATGCCCTTGTGTTTGTTTGCATTCCTGAAATCCATCACAAAAAGTAATTAATACAAATTCTCTACATAGTGTGTTCTTGTATGGTGATTATCTACTTTATGTTTCAGAGTGATGATGGAACTGAGCTGACAGCCAAGCCAAAGAGAAGCTTCTACGCAGCAAGAGATTTATACAAGTACCGACACCAGTATCCAGTAAGAATATGTTATGGTTTAAAATTGCCTTTTTCATAGACGACCGCACACAATCCAAACATTCCTAAACCTTTGTGATGCCTAATAAATATGAGAATCAGAAAGCTGATGCAGAGGCCCAACGTATGCCAGTGGGAGAGGAGTGAAACTAGAGCAATGTCTTTTCACACCAGGTGTACATGCAAACACATGAGATGTGTAAGCCTGGGAATAGTGGTGGGAGCCCAGAAAAAGTCTCGTGCCTTGCATGTCGAAGAGGGTATATTATAGAGTTTGTGCTTCTTACTGTTTGTCTCTCAAGTTTCTTGAAACTGAAGTCAAGGTGCTGCAATGTGTGCCGCTTTAACCTCTGTCTCAGTAGAAGGTACCGGCTAGAAGGAACTGGCAGATCCTTAAACTGAGTCTTTACATGCATGAGTAAAACTCTGTGGTTCCTAAAACTCTGAATTGTTTCTGCCCTCAAATCATTCAGGGAGCAGAATATAACTTTCTGTATCCTCTTAAATAGGTTTTTGTAGGCTGATAATGTCTGATTTCCTTTCTTTAGCAGAACTTTAAAGATCTTCGATATCAAAATGACTTGTGCAATCTCCGCTTTTACAAAAATAAAATCCCATTTAAGCCTGATGGTGAGTAACCTGTGACAATAATAGTGATAACAACAGAATGCTCACTCATTAATAGTAGCAAAGTGAAACTGTAGTGATAATTGGAGTGCTGACAAAATAACGTTTATAGTTATACATTACACAACTTGAACTTCTCATGTTGGAGTAGCGTGTTGCTAACACGGGAGCAGGCTGTACTTAAAACAGAGTCAGCTTTCTGTCTAGGGAGGTGGTGTTATTCCTTGGGTGTTTTCAGCATGATGTGGTACAGGGTGTTGTTTGTACCCCTGTTTTACAGTAGCAGCACTACCTTTTATTAAACAAAGATAAAGTTGTTCCACTGTGCTGCACAAACTCTTTCTGCTTGAATAGGAGTGTCAGCAATCAGGGTGTTATCCTTAGCAATGTGTAAGGGAGAAAGAATGTGTTGTAACAACCTTATGTGAGATAAGAATAATAATGAAGAAATAATTTCTTAAAGTCCCAAGTGGTTCTCATGGTGGAGCAGGAACCTCATATGCAGGGTTCTGCACAAACACAGGATGAGCTGAAAGATGACAAGCCCTGCTCTAGAAAGTTTGCAGACAAAGTATGAGAGACAAGAGGGTAGCAGACAGATGGGAAAGCAGAAGGAGACAATAAAACAGTCACGGTTAAAATGATAGACAGAAGTCTTGGCACATGAGAGCTTAGCCATTGGCCAAAAAAAAAACTTGCAGGCCAAAAATAAGCTTTAGAGAGTTTTAAAGAGTTTTAAATGAGTGATGAGGAAGTTACTTTGAAGGTGCTTGCAGAAAGGTCTTCTCAGCACAAGAGCAGCTTGGGAGGAAGTACTGATGTGCACGTTGGGAGTGCAGAAGTGAGACATGGAGGCTGCTATTGAGGCAGGATCCTGTCAGATCAGTCTCATAGCAACAAATGGCTTCTGATAAGGTAGGAAGCTATAGGTCACAAAAAGCTTTGGAACCGAAGGCTTTTGAAGCATTGTTTTTGTTTGATGTTACAGAAAAGGGCGTCATAATGGAAGAATGCAGAGTGAAAAAAAGAGGCAGTATAAAAAAGCTGCAGCCTAGAAACATGATCTTACTAGCAGCTTTCAGGGTAGATGTAAGTGTGACAAGAGGGCACTTCTGAAGGTCAAGGAAAGTGGATATTGAGGTGCAGAATACCAAAGTTTTGTTAGGAAGCTGGATGGGAAGAAATGTGCAGAAGGATGTAAAGATGTACATACAGGAAGGTTGAACATGAGAACTGTTTATAGGGAAAGTATTGATAACATCCTCAGCGAGTGAGAAAACAAGTCTGTCTATGTGAAAGAAAGATAAGACCTTTGTTTAATCATTTTGAGCTTTATCTAGATACCTGCAGGCAGATGCAGTGTTTTCAGCTTGACTGGAAGAAGAGTTAGATCTGTGAATTACCAGTATAGAGGCAGCAAATTCAGGAGACATTACCCAGATAACAGGTACAGGAAGAAAGAGAATAGCACTGAGGTCCATGTGAATCTGAGGACCACATGAACCTGAAGCTGTAAGCCAGGAAATGTTGGGAGAGGTAAGACTCCTTTAAAGTGCAAAACAGAGGAACACTTCTAGTCATGAGAAGAGATAGTCATGAGAGATACAGGAGGGCTTCTCTCTTAAATTTTTTAAGGATTAAAGTTTCTCTTAATATTTGAGAAGAAAGACACATTTGGTAGTGTCACAGGTAGCTGATAGGCCTTGTGGCCTGAAGTGTTGATGGCTGTGACCTCTGATCATGTAGGAGTTTTTACTGAGAACAGGAAAGGGTAGCTACTACCTTGACCTAAAGTCTGTGGACCTGTGAGAGTATTCAGAGAGAGTCTAAGCGACCATGTTAGGGACTGAACGACTGGGGAGTGTTATTTAAAAAAGACATTTCTAATGCAATACTAGATCTGAAGTTTTAGTTCCATGACTTATAGACTTAGCTTGTGGTTCTGACTCAGAGCTGATTGGCCTGTCTCTCTGCCCTGGAATTCAGCAGCAAATTTTCCAACACTTGAAATATAGGTTGGATGCAGTGTAGTGATGTCAGGAGGTTCTCTTTGCCAGATCCATTTCCAGTCTTGCCCTCCCTGGAAACCCCATATTCTTAGTAGCCCCTTTGGTTGCTTTCTCCATTACTTGAAGAGAAGTAACAAATGAGTTCTTACTTGTCATTGACACCCAAGTGGAAATTTTCGATGGGGAGAGAGTGATCTTAAATGTGTAACAGGCGACTATCAATATGGGGCTTCGGGCTTTTTAGGACAGTCCTGTGCTGTTTGACTTTGGGAGAGGCTGTGTGCCAGTGATAAAACTGTTGTTGGTTTCAGAGTAGAAACAGACTAACACTGAGCATTCATTCATGGAAAGGGACTGCACAGGTTTGGGAACAAGGAACATCCTTTTATGTCCTTTGTGTATTTGTGCAGTGTCTGGAAAAGTGCTCTGGCCTGTGACTGAATTTTGTGAGCACAGTTTTAGTATGAAGAATGATTAATTTCCTTTTATATGTAATTTGTCCCCTTTTTCTGTCACTGTGTCTTTCCAAGAGGAACTGACTGAACTCCACAACTGTTCTGAGATCACTAAAAGCTGAAATTAGCATTTGTTGAGCATGACCTGAGAACCTAAGGTCAAACTCATAGCAATGGCAGCAAGTGTCTTGGCCACAGCTAATTGAGAAAACGTTGCGACTGAGAAACCTATCTGCAGCTGGAGAGATTCCTTCCTGGAATGGAAGGTTTCTTGAATGGGAGGTTTCTTAAAGAGTTGAGTCTTTGTTCTACTGACATACATAGATAGATACAGATACAGACCTATAAATATGCAGAGTTTTGTCATGTTAAAGCAATGATAAGTGATTCACCATGCCATATTTTATGTAAGTGGTTTGTTTCTTACCAGTCAGTGTGATAATAGGATCTAAAACATGAGAACTTTTGGGGTGTCTATTTTAGAGAGGTTATTGTCACACACCCCCTGCTGGTAGGTAACTCAGTGTAAGTCAATTAGTTTTGTTTATATTGAAATGAAAAATGAGAGATTTATAAAATTATGTTTTAGTAACTAATTATAAATTGAAATGAATTAATTTATGGTTGTAAAAGATGTTATTTCACACAGTATGGGAAGGAGAGTTAAAGTATGTATTCTTTCATTATGTTAACATGGCCTGTACATTATGTAGCTGAATGCTGTACCTAACTATTTTCAAATTATTTTTATGCAGGGGTTTATATTGAAGAAGTCCTAAATAAATGGAAAGGAGACTATGAAAAACTGGAACATAATCACACTTACATACAGTGGTTGGTCACTTACTACCTATATAAGTTTCAAAGCATTAATTTGATAATAATAAGTGTTCATATACCATGAGCTGTAATGTGCTTTTTCTTTTAACAGGCTTTTCCCACTGAGAGAACAAGGTCTGAACTTCTATGCTAAAGAATTAACTACATATGAAATTGAGGTAATACAAATTGAGCTCAGTACAAACCATCACATTAATTTTGGTACATAATTGCTTTTTGTTATGTAGAGTTGTTTTATACAATGCAGAACCACTTGCTTTAGTGCCACTTAGAATTTTGGATGTATTCTTTGTTTATTAGGAATTCAAGAAAACAAAAGAAGCAATTAGAAGATTCCTTTTGGCTTACAAAATGATGTTGGAGTTTTTTGGAATAAAACTAATTGATAAAACTGGAAATGTAGCACGAGCTGCTAATTGGCAAGAAAGATTTCAACATTTGAATGAGTAAGTAATGACATCACTCCACACTCTAGAATTGCCATATTTCTCCCTAGAAAAAAGGAAGATACCTTTTCCAAAGATTGCCAAAAAAAAAGAGAAAAAGAAATAGTCAATGCCTGTTATGTGGCAAATGTGCGTGTTCCTTCTTCCCCTTTTTTGGAATATGCTTTCTCACCCATTACCAGTCTAAATGACATCATTGAATTCCTTGAAAATACAACTTATGATGGTGCTGAAGAAGGTCACAGTTCCAAATTGATTTGTTTATCCTGCTACTGAGCACATTTTCACCTGATCCCAAAACGCTGCTTCTCAGTTGGAAAGAATGAGTGGCTCATCTTTGTATTCACATTACTTCTTGGGAAAAATCAAATTCTCCACACCTGTATGTAAGCTAAATAACAAGATTTTACTCCCTTCTCAAAACATGAAGTATTATGCATTTAATGCTTTTTAATCACAATGATTAACTGGATTTGACATTAAGTCAAACTTTAGCCCAACTTTTAGCAAATTACATCTGTAGCTTTTTAATGGTATTTTGTGGAGCATTTTGTTTTACTGAATTTTGTCCCATGTGGATTAATTGTATCAAACTCTATTCTCAAATTTTATGGTCTCTTTTTCCTTTAATAGCTCTAACCTTAGGATTGAAAATTGTTCTCTTGCAGTATTTTGTTCTCGCATCCAAATAAAAGTGTGTTGGTAGAATTGCTGATGGGCAATGTTGGATGAATACTGGGAATAATTTGTGGTTAATTTTGCTTAAATATTATATGAGTCAATATGGGCTCAGGCTCAGGCCACAGATAAAACAGGGTTTCCAGGAAGTCCGACTGTTACTCACTGCACATTTTTACACTGTAATTCCTATATTCTCACACAGTTTTAAGTCAAGAATGGGGGCTCTTTTTACATACTTGTAAAAAGTACATGTAGGTATTTAAGTTTTACTGTTTACTTAGGTATACTTTGAGGAAGAAAGCTCTTCACAAACACTTCCAGAAGATAGTTCATTTAATTTAGCTTAGACACTCCCTATGACAGTGGGACTTGGTCTCCAGAGGTGCCTGGTTTTGTCCCAGAGCTGACTCTCAGAAATGCAAATAGCTGGTCTAGGCTGCAGACCCAGCTTTTAAATAGCTTAAGTGCAATGAATTGTCTTCTGTAGCTGTATTACTGCAATACACTACAGAACCCCTATTTTATAAAGTGACTGGGTTTTTTTCTTAGAATACATACAGCAGAAGGAATGAAAATCAGTACACATTTCTTTTGTTTGGGTTTTTTTCATCCTGTTGCCTGAATGCATTTTACTAATTTTTACTCGCAACATCCTAGGAAGGAGGTTCTAGCAAGCTTTAGCAGCTGTGAGAAATTTTAAGTACAGAAAGCCTGCAGTACACACCTCAAGTAATATAGAGGAGTGAGGAATTGCAGTTCCAGTTCTGTAGGTATTGGGTTTTCTTCCTGATTCAGTGGATTTTTTTTATTCCCCCCCCTTTCTTCCAAAGGTCTCAACACAACTACTTGAGAATCACTCGAATTCTGAAAAGTCTTGGTGAGCTTGGTTATGAGAGTTTTAAATCTCCCCTGGTAAAATTTATTCTCCATGAAGCTCTTGTGGAAGATACCATTCCCAACATCAAGCAAAGTGCTCTAGAATATTTTGTGTATACTATTAGAGACCGAAGAGAAAGGAGGAAACTCCTGAGATTTGCCCAGCAACATTATACACCCCCAGAGCATTTTATCTGGGGACCACCAAGGAAACAGAAGTTGGAGGGAAGCAAAACAAATAAAAAGCCAGCATCTCCAATTTCTATTAACAATAGTTACATTTCTAAGCATAAGAAACCAAAAGAGCCTAAGAATACATCAGCAAGCGGAAGCTCAGCTGGTAAAACAACTGAAGAAAGAAAGGTAGAACTCACAAAAAACAGGGAAGAAAATGACCAGAATGAACAAGAAATGAACAGTGATGCTGTTAGGCAGAACAACAGTGAAAAGAACAGTGATACTGATATCGGTCAGCTTGCAAAATCAGAAGATACTCGTGATACTTCAGACAGAAAGGAGGATGCTTCTCATTCAAAAAAAGATGATGAAAATCTGAACGATGACTGTGGAAATCACCCAGGCACTGTAGAGAAAGATTTATGTGACGCTGAGGATTCTTCCAATAACATGTCAGCAGATCTACAAGATAACGTTGCTAAGGATATGCTTTCAGGGGGAAACACCACAAGAAACAAGGATGAGCTCAAATCATGAGTCTGAGGTTAAAAATCATTATGGTTCATACTGAATGAAGCAAATTATTCATTGCTCCTTCACTTTGGGTGAAATTTCCATCTAGTGTAGTATAAAATGTTCACGAGGCTATGCTTGTTGAGTACACATCAGATTAAGCTTCTGTTAGGTTAATTAATTTTGTTTTTGTCAACATCTGTTTATCAGCAGTCAACCAGGTGTGGCTCTTTAAAATTGTATATATTCCAAGCTAAGAAATTAATTATCTTTTCCAGACAGATTGCCTAGAAAAGGTATCTGTTTTTTTGCCATTAAATTAATCCAGTATTTTTTTAAAAAAAAGTGTAACTTACTGGAAAGTCTTGGAAGTTCATAGTTTTAAAGGTTTTTTTTTACTGTACATGTTTATTTCCTTTTAAGAAATGTCTAGAAATTATTTTGAAAGCAGAATTTTTTTCCCCTAAGTAGTTATTTTGGTTTTTAAGAGCTATGTTCACAATTTTACAGCAGTATTTGAACAGCATCTTTTATCTTGGATTACCATCCTTGTTGGAGACACTTAGTAACAGATATCAAAATGTCCTGTGCAGCTAGGTAGTATTGTACACTGAATAAAAGTTTAACTTACAGTGAAACTCTCCACAGATTTTGGGCACAAGGGAAGTTGCACTTCAGGATTCTTTTAGTCCCTGTTAAGTTCTCTCTTCTCTTGATTCATTTGTTAATTATTACTCCTCTGGGGGATGGATCTCTTTGATCACTCAGATTTGGTCTCAGTGTGAAAGGTCTCTGTTGATCAACTGTAATAAAACCACCACCACCCGCCCCCGGCTGGCTTCAGTGGCTGGAAAGCCTCTTGACAGCTGAAAAGCAGCATGTTTACCACAATATACCCGAACTTGGATGTTTCTTGCCCAGTTTTGGGTAAGGTCTGCACAATTCTGAACCCCCTGTTGATGATGTGGGAGAGAAAGGCAGTCCTGATACTTCCTTCCAGCTCTCTGTTTGCTCCCTATCAGAAGTCTTTCACACTTTAATGTTAATTTGATCATCAGCTGAAGCCTGACATGGGCCTGTCTGGAGCCCAGCAGGTAGGAGTTTCCCAATTAAGTTATTTTGCAACTTTCTTCACAGTGAAGGACAATCTGCTTTCCCTGAGTAGCCTCTGACTTCATGCCATTCAGTCAAACAACATAGTACTCAGCAGGTTAATTGTGTAGACTATGAATTAAAAAATAATGCAGGTAGAGCTCACACTTTCTACAGTCCTAAAATAGTCTAAAACTTCTGTATCTATTTTCTATTTCAAAGTATATATTATCCACTCTGCCTTTGATGTATTTTTGATCAAATGTTTGAGGCAAGTGGCTGACTACAGTTTGAGTGTCAGAGAGCTACAGGACTTCATTGAAATCTTCATAACTCTAAATGACAAAGTCTTCAGGGGTTTCAGAGCATAGACAAAATGTCTTATATTTTTCTGTTTCACTAATTTCCATCATGGCAGTGCATCATCCGTTGCTTTCCCCAGGTAGCACTGTTTCTTAGGATCAGATAGAGTGGCAGTTGGAGATCTTGATACACATGGACAGAGGCGTATCCTCCTTCTCCTGTGCTGATGTGTAAGGGAAGGAATGTATGTAGGTGCATTTTCCATTGTTTTAATGGTAACCCAGATCGCTCAAGGAGGCATTAATTCTGTGTGAGCACAAATGCCCCAGAGAATGGCAGCCACCGCCTCTAAAGCTGCATGGGTGCTGAGAAGTCTTTCACAATACCCTGGATTTGAAATAGGACCCCCTTGTTCATGTTTGCCTCTGACCTTCAGAGCAGGAGGAGACAGGAAGTGCTGAGAGAAAATTGGTCTGTGTAGTCAAGGACTTGGACCCCATGATACACACAGGGAGGACAACCTCATGTTCTGCCAATGACTTTTTAAATCTCGAGTGCCTAAGCATGCCAACTTAATAGCGTTGGTTTTACATAGTTATTTCTTGAATGACATAGAGGAAATTATGTTCCTCATACACATGGTACATACTACAAGGTAGGTAGTTATAGAGAGTCTTCAATTCAGGGACAATAAGGTTAAACAGTTTTCAAAAAATGCAGTTTTCAAGTGAAGTAAGAGATGCTAGGCGTGTTATATTTGTACTTCAATTAGATTGAACGTCGATGACCTCAGGAGATCTTTTGTCTACTGAACAATGAAAAGAAAAAAAGAGAAATCTTGCTCTACTTTTAAATGTCTTGGGATGTGCATGCAAAAGATTTCTCTGCAGTATTCTGTTACTGTGACACAGCTTTCACCTATATGTGCTTGCTGATTGTCCATTCATCATTAAGTACTTAATGTACTTTTAATCTGGCAGGGCTGTCTGCATTAAGGATTCATTGTATCTGAAAATACAGTCAAGAACTTTGGAACTCATATTCTTGTTAACTCTGCAATTATTTGTGTTTTGGTTTTTGGGTTTCATATTTTTCTAAATCCACAGCTCAGTATATTTCTATCAGTTTTCATAGACGTGAAGAGAGTAGTGGCATGCCAATTGCCTAAAAAGAACTATGGGGATTAGGTGAGATATTCTTGGTGTCAGGTGGGCTCCTGCACTCTGTAATCTTTGTTTTATAGCTTTATGAACAGAATGACTCCCATGGGACACTTCAGCTTTAACAAATTCTGGTCTATGTAAAATGTGGTGGTTTATCATTCTTTTCATGGAGGAGTTGTTTCTTCTGATTTTGCAAGCACTTAAGGGGAGGATTCATTTCAGGGCAATGCATTCCATTGAGATTTGTGAGGATCAGGTGGGTGCACTGGATGCATTTTGTTATAGAATCATGGCTTTAGCAAACAAACACCTTGAAGTTTCTAAGTATTGGCTTTTGGGTTTACAGTAGAAAATATGTTGAAGTTACTGTATTCTTACAGATGCTAGTACTTAGCTGTTTACCCATATAGTTCAGAAACTGAGGATGTGCAAACAAAGTCAGGAAGTTTGCTCACTGTTAAACTTGGGTTTGTGTCACTATATGCTTAAGTATTCAGGGATTTCTGTGTACTTACAACAGTAATGTATTTTGGCCCAATGTTTGCTAGAATCTGAGCTATTCATTTATTAATTGAACAGAACCTCCCCTACAGGGATTCTTTCCAACTAAGTACATCCCAGTTAGCCCCTAGTACTGTTAAGCAGGAATAGTGTGTATGTGCATACACCTGTGAATTTGATTTTATACCCTGCAGTGATGGGATATGAATACACAACTTGACAGAATGTTATTCAGTACACAACATGCAAATGGAGGCGATCATACAAATCATGCAAAAAAAGCAGCAGCTTAAGATTAGGTACAGCTCTGTGCCCTACTATCCAGGATGTAACTGTGCCTCAGAACCCAGTGCTGTGTTGGCGTAGAGACGGAAAGCTTGGGTGTGTGAGGTGTGCACCGCAGACTATTCAGATTAGAAGAGCAGTTACACGTGTGCTCGTGTCTAGGAGCGGAACTGAGCTCTTGGTGTCCATATTGCTCATATTTAAAGGCATGGTCCTGAAGAAAGCTAAAAATAAGCCTTCAAGAGCTGTTCCTTGGCTTGGTGAGCTCCTCGGCTTCTTGTTCTAAGATGGCAGCAGTCTGATGTGTAAGGTATTTGTATAATCATAGTTAATATTTCATGTAACCTGGTGCAAGCCTCCTTGAATTATTCCGGAGTAATTCTAATCCTTTGCAGTTGCATGTACCTGTATTATAACCAGAAATTTTACAGACTTCGGAAGCTTTGTATAATTTTGATAGATGATTCAATAAGGTAAGTCAAGGGAGATTTACTAGATTTAAATGGAAAGCAGCTCTTGTTTGGTTTTAAACAAAATATATGTATATCTGTTTAATTGAATTTTTTTGCACATTTCTTTTCCCGACAGTTGTGATGGTACTGATAAAATATTATAGTAAGATATATATGTTTCAGTGAAAATGTAACTTTACTATGCCATACTATTACAGGTAAAATATCATGTTGAATTTCCTTGACGAAGGTTGTATTTATAATAAGATGCAAGTACATGAAGAAAGTTTTGCCATGAATAAAATTGTGACAATATCATGCTAATGATGTACATTGTCATAAGAATATGAGTGTGGATCAGAACCAAAGATATTTCTAGCCTTGTATCCTGTAACCAGCACTGGCCACCAGGAGATGGTATAAAACAAAGCAGAAGATAAGGTCACTCCATTTTTCTCCAGGAATTTTTCCATTTTTTAACTTCTTTCAGCCTCCGCAATCCCTTGCGGCTGTGATTTCCATGTTTGAATTATACTTTGTGTAGAAAAAGTAATGTCTTGTTTGTCTCAGATCTGTTTATTTAAGAACTGCCAGTGTATTTGAGCACAGCTACTAGAAATACTGTAAGATGAACAGTGATCCACTTTAAGTCAATTTTTAAAAGCCTTGGGAGATTCTAATGATAAAATACCTGCTTAGGGAAAAAAATGTCCTTAGGAAGATGATGTCTGCTTAGGCAGAAAACTTGTCCTATATTAATGACAATATTATCTTACATGTGCTTTCTGAATATTTTTTTTATACATAGATCCTTTTATATGAAGAATTAAAAGTCAAATTCCAAACTGCAGAACAGATTTTTTTAATTTGTTTTTGTAGGTTGGGGTTTTTTTGTTTGTTTGGTTTGTTTGTTTGTTTTGTAGTTTGTTTGGGCTTTTTTGGTAGTGTTTTTGGGTTGGTTGGTTTGTTTGTTTTGGTTTTGTTTGTTTTGGGATTTGTTGGTTGTTTGGGTTTTTTGTTTGTTTTGGTTTGCTTTGGTTTTTTTCTATCAATGTAAAAGGAAGATCAGTGAAAGGCAAAACCTATGCCAGGCCCACATATGAGTGAGGTACCTCTGGATTTGGAGTCACCAGTATCAATGAGTATAATGTTGTTATCATGTAGAAGACAGAAGTACTGTCTGGGATTTGCTGAGAACCATACTCCTCATTCCACATTTTGGTAACTTACTTTGATGTGTGTCCTCAGTTTCAATTGCAAGTGCAGTAACTGCTCAAAAGGTGTTTCTGATGGCAGTTGGAGCCTGAAAATGAAGGATGAGTCAAAAAGGCGTAAGCATGAGCAACCTCCGTTCACTTCCTGGTCAACACCATAGTTCCACTACTAGGAGGCATTTAGATGCAGTTTTCCAATACAGTGTATCTATAATATATCTGTGCTCTGTATTGCCTATGAACAATTTATTTTCCTGAAAGCTGTGATCTTTTTCCAGCCCATGTTCTTAAGTATACTTAAGACCACCGGGGAAGGCAAGAATTTATTTTTAAACTACATTTCATACATGCCATACTTATTAGACTCTTAAATTGAGTTCAAAAGCTATAGAGATCAATTAAATAGGGACCTCCTGTGGCTTTGCACTTATAATCACCTTTATAATTATTTTCCAAAAGCGTTAAGCTGTTTGCTGTAAAACAACAAATGTGAGAATAGGCAAATTGTTCTGGCAGAAGTGTCTTTCTTCTGAGAAACTCAGCACTTTTTAATTCTACCACGCTTACAAGTCTAGTGGTGTATTCATCAACTAAAGTTTCTTGTGAATTATACTGAATGTATTTGCTACTGTGTATTTGCTACTATGTGAAAAATCATTGTTTTGCAGTAAAAAAGGTTATGACACATTTTGGGGATTTGCTGAAGCATGTTTGCTAATCATTACTTGCCTTTTTTTCTGTGTTTTAACCTATTCCATGGTCGTTTGACCTTTATGCAGTTTAAGTTCAGCAACAGATTATTAGGTATAGTTTTTCCACTGATAAAATTTGGAAGTATTGTAGACTTCTTCATTAAAATATATTCTAAGAAAAAAAAAAGTGTGGTAAAAAGAAAACCACCAAAACTCAACAGTTTTTACTTGCAAACTGAAGCAGCTACATGTCTGTTTGGTCCTGCTCTCTTCTCTGTATTTCTTTGCAGTGTTAAAGAATGCTATGCATGTTTGGTAGTACCAATACCATATGTATGTGGTAGGAGTGGTAACCAGTTTCTGGAAATGTAATGCACTATAAAGATATATTTTATAATTCTGTAACTGTATGGCAGTGTTATGCCAAAAAAAAAAAAATGTATAAACATAAAAAGCAATAGTTTATGTTGCTTACTGCTATATTTTACATTGTTTGTAAACTGAAATACTTGGATTTCCTTTCAGGTAAATATATTTTTAATAACAGCAGCCAAAAACTCTAACCTAATAAAGCTTCTTCATTAGTAGCATTGTTTTAGCACCATGTACAAATATCATGTAGCTTTAATAATGTGTAATTGCTGTTTGGTGCTTGTTTGTATAGTCTTCTGTAACTGTATTAGCACTTAAAAGTAGGGCATTAAAGACTCTGGTCCTCCTTTTTTGTTGTCAGTGGCAAAACCACCCTAGATAGCAGAGGAACAAGGGAAGGCCCAGAGTGAGCTTTACTAAAAGCTTTGGTTTTTTGTGTTTTGTTGGTTTGTTTTGGTTTGTTTTTTTTTTTAGTGTAAGGAAAATACATACTGTTAATATTAAAGGGTAAAATACACATTATCATGCAGGTAGAAACTCTGGAGCAGTGCCAGCAACTGGCTACTGCTGCTTAACCTTAGCAAGAAAACAACCTGCTGGTTGTATTTATCCTTCACTGAAGCTGTATAATTGGATGTCTTCAGCTCCTTGCATCACCAGTTTTCTACTGAGTTGATATACACAAAGTGGGACTGCAGAATTATAAAGGGCCCAGCAAGCCCAGAGAGGGTTTCCTATTCTCACATCTCCTCTCAAAGTGAGGAGCAGCAGGTGCTCCTTATGCAAAATGAGGGCTTCAGACATGGTCTGTGTCTCGAATGAAGCTTGGCATTACATCCTGCATTAACTTGTCTGTTGTTGGGCCCCCAGGGCTGGGGTTGAACGGGTAGGCAATTACATAATGTGCCAGTGTGTTGGTTTTCCTTAGAAAATTCATTTGTAGCTCACTGAGGCAACTGTGATGGTTCATCTGCTTGTTTACAAAGATGGGCTGTAGGCAGTTACTCTCTTCTATCCTTGTGCCATAAACTTCACAACTAAAGGGCCATGGCCTGTATGGAGACACCGTAGTTATGCTGGCAGCTGTTGTATTGGCGACTCCAGACTTTTGAGCATGTCTGCAGTAAAAAGGTGATTCTTGTGTGAGCATGCACCCTGCTGGGTGCCAGGGCACTTCTGAAAAGTGTTCTTGAGGCCCAAAAAAAGGGTAAGAGCATAAACGGACACCAGAAATCTAGCTGGTCCCCTTAAGACAAACCAGCTTCCAGAGCAGGTGGAAAAAGGAGCTGATGGGCCCAGCACCCTGCACCTTGGCTGTTGCCTCCTCCAGCCAAAGGGGCAGGCACCTGCTGAGGAACACAGGGACACACCATCTGTCGGGGCCTTTGGGTCAGTAAGGGAGCCTGCTGCTCTGCCCCCACCTCCACAAAAGTATGATGGATGGAAATACATGGGTATCTCTCTGGGCATGAGTTCACCTACCTTGTTTTATTTTGGGGGTAAAATCTAGGAAATTTTCGTCTGACGGGATCACACAGAATGCGCTTCCATGCTGGTGGGAAGTGCACACAACAAGGAAAGACCAGAAATGACAGTGCTTGTATTTTTGCAAGGAGAGCTGGGAAGCACTTTTATTATACATAGAGTGGTGGTGGAGATGGCTGAAATAAATCTAAACTACCTCTGTGATTTAGGGAGTTAAACAGCAAAGTTTTGTTTTTATTTTTGTTATTTCACTGAAATGTTTTTCTAACAGAGCTGTGCCGTAAAACTGGAATGAGAATATTTTGATATATGTGGATGATCTTCAGCAAGGCCTAAATGTTTATAATGATCATATTAATTGCAAAAAAATGTCATTTAGCTAACAAAACTTGGGAATAGCCTTCTTAAAATTACATTTTAATGGATTTATTTTGCTTTGTTTGTCTGGGCTGGGTAACAAACTGGAAGACAAATACTGAATATCTTTGCTCCCTACCCAAGTATTATGGGGCCAGGGAAATCCCCAGCACAAATGGAGGCTGGGTGGAGAATGGATGGAGAGCAGCTGTTCAGAGAAGGACTTGGGGGCATCGGTTGATGAGAAGCTCAACATGACCCAGCAATGTGTGCTTGGAGCCTAGAAAGCCAATTGCATCCCAGGCTCCATCAAAAGAAGAGTGCCCATCAGCTCAAGGGAGGTGATTCTGCCACTCTACTCTGCTCTGGTGAGACCTCACCTGGAGTACTGTGTTCAGTGCTTGGGCCCCCAGCATAAGAAGAACATGGACCTATTAGAGAAAGTGCAGAGGTGAGCCAGAAAGATGGTCAAAGGGCTGGAATGCTTCCCCTGTGACGACAGGCTGAGAAGGTTGAGGTTCAGCCTGGAGAAGGCTCCAGGACTGTGGCAGTACTTAAAGGGGTCCTAGAGGAAAGCTGGTGAGGGACTTTTTACAAGGACATGTAGTGATAGAACAAAGGGTAATGGCTAAACTGAAAGAGGGTAGATTTAGATTTGTTGTAGGAAGAAGTTCTTTACAGTGAGGGTGATGAGGCACTGGGACAGTTTGCTCAAAGAAGTTGTGAATGCTCCATCACTGGATATGTTCAAATACAGGTTGGATGGGGTCTTGAGCAACCTGGTCTAGTGGGATCTGTCCCTGCCCATGGCTGAGGGGTTGGAACCAAAACAAACAAATCTAACAAAAAACATTCTATGATTCTGTGACTCTCACTTCAAAGTTAAATCAGCATGACTAGAGGGTATCTGCAGTTTAAAAATAATCCTCCAAAGAAGCAGCAAAAGTATTTATCAGAGTATTTTGTAACTAAATAAAGATGCTTAACAGCACTGCTTTTTAAATGTCAGCTTCACATGTCTTCTGAGGTGGATTACATTGCAGTCAAAACTCTAGTATGACATCATTGACTCTTTTGTATACAATATGAAAGTTGCACTTCAGCTCCATGAGTGCTGTTCTTCAAAGTGTGGCTGTCTTGAGTGGGGGAAGGAAGTGTGGATGTTTAAAAATACCACAGTCCTCAGTTTTGGTCCTACCTTGGAAGGCTGTCACTCTTGGCTGGCACAGAGGTCCAGTAAAGAAGAGTCAGGGGTCTGGGTCATGACATGGCCCTGCTCCCACCTCTCCAAAGATGCTGTCGTCAAACATGCTTTGTTTCCCCATAAGGAGATGAGATGAAGATTTGGCCTTCTTAGAGCTGGCCTGGGATCTGCCACTCATGGCCAGGGTCCAGGGCTAGGCAGGGGGCTGTTTTGCCTCACCACTGGGGTCTGATTGCTGCAGACTAAGTTATGTGCCCAGAAAGTCCATTGACAAGTGCAATTACTTGCAGCTCAGACCCTTCCTTGTGGTTAATCTTGGTCTGCATGTTATGGGGTGAGCTTAAAAATAAAATTATTTTTCCAAGAATTGCCCCTGTGAAAAGCAAATTTAAGAAGGTTTAATTAGGCCCAAGTATTTACATTATCTGATGAATTCTTGGAATGCTTTTAAAATAACTTTATATAATATATGCAATGCATTAGATGTATTTGCAGGCAGTTTTTGTTCTATAGACATCGTAATTTCCATGCTTACTGAATGTAGGAAGAACATTTAAAATTCAACTGGCTCTTTCTATTTTTATTTAATGTATAAATCAGACATAATTCATGCACAGTTCCTTCCAGGTTTAGACATTTATTGAGCACTATGTATGGTTATAAACGTTTTGTGGCAGCTGTTTCAAATTTCAGAATAGAAATAGAAAAAAAAAAAAGAAACCTCACATTTTCACTTCTATTTCCTTTGAAAGCTTAAACAAGGAAGCTTCTAATTTTCTGCTTCCAAACTAGCAGTTGAAATTAGGGCCTTGAATTACTTCTGAGAACTATGACTTGGGACCTTCAACCCTATATGGGATCCTCAGTCACTTGGAGGCAAATCTGTGGTACTTAGTTAACTAAAAATGCAGAAATGTAGTAGAATTCTCCAAAATTACAAGTCACCTAATGCTGATACTCAATTAATGAGTGCTCTCGGGAAGTCTATAAAGGGTTTCGTTGCATCTAGAGGAAGCTCAGGAGCAGTCTAGTTCTTCAGTTGGTTTTGAAAAGGTTATCATGAAACTCCACATTTTAACTCTTCACTTAACAATAAGATTTTTCTTTTTTCTCCCTTTTTCCTTTACTGCAAAGAGCAGTGATAATGTCACCTTTTATACAGTTTAAACTGTAAACCAAACCTTTGCTATGCTGACATCCATCGGCAGCACCCTCCATGCTGGTGGTTGCTTCTTACTCATCCTCAGTCACTGCCATTGCACACTCAAAGCCACCCTTGCTTGGCAATCATGACCAACTGTGAGTGCCAAACACCACATAACTGACCTAGGTAACTAGCACTGGTGGCAATGGTCCTTCATGGCCTCAGTCACTGTGGTGGAAATGATCATGTTCAGGAGCTCTTCAGTGATGAAATCTGGCTTTGAAGTGGGGATCTGCTCCCTCTTCCCCACACCCAAATTTGTCCCCTTTGCAAGGTGGTTGAGTTTTGAGACAATTCTCAGCCCTAGGCCTTCACCCCAGGATACATGCTGCCCAGTCCTGGCAGGGATGTTACTTTCCAGGCTGCAGCAGGTGCCTCACATTGCTGCTCACTAATTCTTTCCTTGCTCAGCTGCTGCTCCTTTCCTAAAGCAGAAGCAACCTTTCCATGGGTCTCTTCCTTACACTTCTTCAATGGTGGGTAGTGGCCCATTGGTGTGTTGTTGCTTGCTCTGGGGACTCTTTCTGTGCCCGTATTTTCAAGCCTTTGCTGTTATTCTATCCTTAAGCTGTGCAGACATCTGGTGCCAAGCTCCATCCACCTAGTGAGATAATAACAAACCCGTGACCTCCGTGCCAAGGTAACGCAAGCTTGCTGGCAGTGAGGAGCAGTGAGGAAAGGCCACCATACCTTGGGAAATGGACAGCACCTCTCAGGTCCAGCCTGCACAGGGGATGACATTGTTTTTAAGGAAGGACACATGCATAAGTGATTGCAATAAACCTTCCTGGGTATTTATATGAAATTCCCCAAAAGACTACATTCAGGTATCAGAGTTTGTTTATAGTAATGAAGGCCCAATGCCATAAAACTAGCAAGAATATGTCCCAAATGTGCTTTTTCAGAAGCTTTTCACCACTTTGGATAAAATGCTGCTGACAAAATTTCAATCTTGAAATCTCCTGCAACCATCAGATAATTAAGAAACGTTGCTGAGTCACACCTGCATAGGGTAAATGTCTCCCTGGGGCATGGCTGGGAACACCAATGACTATTTCAGATGTGTCCCCAAATGCAGCAGATGTGAATGATTAAGTACCATACCCAGTGGCATATTCTCTGCTGACTCATTTGCTGCACTGCTACTGAGATAATAGGAGTCCTACCAGGTAAATTCAAGGCAGAGTTTTGCCAGGACTTTGCAAAGATCTTTTCACCAAGACTCAGGAGAACGATAAATTTATATACTGAGTCACATTGTAGTTCAAGGATCTTTGCTGAAGAGAGTCTTATTCCTCTGGGAAATTACAAGTGGGGTAAAAGCTATCCCAGAGACTTCCTCCATTGACACCTGAGTAAATCCCAGCAAGCTTCATCCACTTTGTCAGGAATAACTTGGGACTTTATATAAATCACAGTCTTTGGGTGTGAACAGGCTAAGAGCAAAGGTGAAGGTAGAACTCTGGTGACTGAATCCTTTCGTAAGATAATATAAAATTTTAAAATAGTATAAGAAATGTGAAATTTGTTATCCAAAGAAGTCCAGTTGAGCATCTGCCTAACCCTAAATTGTCTTACCTATTAAGTCATATGTTTCCTAGATACCTGATGTCCCACTTCTGGGCAATCTCTGATGGTAAAATTCCAGCGTCAGGAGGCACTGAAATGTTATGGGGATATGCAAGGAGGGATGCTCAGAGAAAAGGCAAAAAAAGGAGTCTGTTGGATGTGAAGGAGGGCTTCTGAGCCAAGGATATTGTTGAAGATGTGACTTAGGGGTGAAAAGAGGAACTTTCATGCCATTTTGAGATGGGTTGTGTACAGACTGGAGGTCCTTCTCTCTTCACCTACTCAGTTTGTTAAAGAGTCCTGAGCCTACCTTGAAAAGGATTTCCTCAAGGGCCAGTGATCACTCTTGTGGATCCTCGTGGAGCAACTGTCCTTATTCACAATTCTTGATTTTTTTATTTTTCCAAATGCAAACCTGATGTCAGGTACCTGAGTGCACCAACAGGCTCTGTGACACCTGGCAAGTGTTTTGGCTGCATGTGTTCAAGGGCAGCCCTGTAACCTGGGATCAGACTGCTGTAAAAATAGCTGTGGGAGAAAGAAAAGTTGTGACATGCCTCAATGGAGGCCTCCCCTGCTTCGTGGGAGAGCTGGGATTAAACTCAACCTCTGATCAGTCTTTGCTTCAGCTATGCTGCAGCTATGTATGTACCCAACAGTGCTTCTCACTGAGCCCAGATGAACGACCTGACTCATGGCTTGATTAGACCTGCCTCATCAGTGATGTTTAGTGTCTTCATCAGTGACATAGTCAATGAGATTGAGTGCATCCTCAGCAAGTTTGCCAACAACAACACATTGACTGGTGCAGTTGACACTCCTGAAGGACAGGATGACATACAGAGGGACCTGGACAAGCTTTTGAAAAGTGGGCCCATGTGATCCTCATGAGATTCAACATGGCCAAGTGCAAGGTCCTTCACACAGGCTAGGCAATCCTCGGTATCAATACAGACCTGGGGATGAAGGGATTGAGAGCAGCCCTGCAGAGAAAGACTTGGGGGTGCTGGGGAAGGGGGTGAAATGCTGGACATGAGTTGAAAATATATGCTCACAGCCCAGAAGGCCAACTGTACCCTCTTCTCCTCTGTGTTGAGACATTACCTGGAGTGCTGTGTCTGGATCTGGATTCCTCAGCATAAGAAGTACGTAGACCTGTTGGAGCAGGTCCTGAGAAGAGAGCCACAAAAATGATCAGAGGGATGGAAAACCTCTCCTAGGAAGAAAGGCTGAGAGAGTTGGGGTTGCTCAGCCTGGAGAAGAGAAGGCTCTGAGGAAACTTTACCTCAGCCTTTCAGTGCTTAAAAGGGTCTTATGAGGAAGATGGGGACAAGCTTTTTAGCAAGGTCTTTTGCAACAGAACAAAGGGTAACGATTTTAAACTAAGAAAGGGTAGATTCAGACAGGATATAAGGCAGAAATTTTTCATAACGAGGGTGGTGAAACACTGGCACAGGGTTCCCAGGGAGGTGGTAGATGCCCCATCCTTGGAAACATTAAAGGTCTGCTTAGATGGGACTCTGAGCAACCTGATCTAGTGGAAGATTTCCCAGTTGTCANCAACATGGCCAAGTGCAAGGTCCTTCACACAGGCTAGGCAATCCTCGGTATCAATACAGACCTGGGGATGAAGGGATTGAGAGCAGCCCTGCAGAGAAAGACTTGGGGGTGCTGGGGAAGGGGGTGAAATGCTGGACATGAGTTGAAAATATATGCTCACAGCCCAGAAGGCCAACTGTACCCTCTTCTCCTCTGTGTTGAGACATTACCTGGAGTGCTGTGTCTGGATCTGGATTCCTCAGCATAAGAAGTACGTAGACCTGTTGGAGCAGGTCCTGAGAAGAGAGCCACAAAAATGATCAGAGGGATGGAAAACCTCTCCTAGGAAGAAAGGCTGAGAGAGTTGGGGTTGCTCAGCCTGGAGAAGAGAAGGCTCTGAGGAAACTTTACCTCAGCCTTTCAGTGCTTAAAAGGGTCTTATGAGGAAGATGGGGACAAGCTTTTTAGCAAGGTCTTTTGCAACAGAACAAAGGGTAACGATTTTAAACTAAGAAAGGGTAGATTCAGACAGGATATAAGGCAGAAATTTTTCATAACGAGGGTGGTGAAACACTGGCACAGGGTTCCCAGGGAGGTGGTAGATGCCCCATCCTTGGAAACATTAAAGGTCTGCTTAGATGGGACTCTGAGCAACCTGATCTAGTGGAAGATTTCCCAGTTGTCACCTGGACTAGATGACCTTTAAAGGTCTTTTCCAACCCAAATCATTCTGTGATTCTGTGATCATTATTGTTATTTTTTCAATGTTTTAACTAGACAAGGGGGAGACTAGATTAAGCAGTGTAATTAAATAGTCTTTGATGCAAATGTGATGAGATACACTGCTGGTAAGAAACTTCAATGCCTCAGACACTTGTTTGGAGGGCCCCTGAGAATCTTCTTCCTTCCTCAAATACTCTTGACCCACCACTACATCCCTAAACAATGGCACCAGACAGAGTAGCAGCTATGAGCATCTGTACCATTGCTGGTGCTGGCTCCTTTCTGACACCACAGCCCTGGAGCCTGCTGACTTATAACATTCCCCTCACAGCTGGTCACTTTGTTTGCCCTTCTGGGTTCAGGCTTTCTCTTCCCTGACTCTTACTGCCCTGGCTGCAGGCTGGTCCCATCTCCCCTGTATCCTTCTCACTCTAGTCTGCTTACCTTTTCAACACAAAAATTCAGAAGACATCCACCACAAGGATCAAAACTAATGGCCGTCAGTTGGATCCTTTGCAGACTTTCCTCTAAAGCTGGTGGTCATTTGGATCATAACTTCTCTGGACTGGAGACTGCCAGCAGTCTGCAAATACCAGCTCAGGTTCAAAGAGTCAAGAGTCAGAGCAAACACTCAAAGCTAAAAACAGGTAATCATAAGAATGTCTAGGGTTTGCACAACTCTATTCACACAGGTCATGACAGTATTTCAGTTTCTGTGTTCAATTGGCATGATTTCCTCCTGATTTTGCAATGGTAGTGACTGGCAAGATTAGAGAACCTTTGCTTCTCTTTTAGCTGTAAGTCCCTTAGGGAAAAGAATTAGTAAAAACTCAGCTGAGCCCCTCAAGTGGTCTCTTTTCACAGGTGAAAACTGGGATGCTGTTGAGAGCTTAAGGTCACAACTCGAAAAATAATCTTCCCTTTCTGAGGTGAAAGATTCTTTGATTTTTCTGCCTCAAATTTGCTTTGCCTCTATCGTTCTTATATATCTACAGTGAATGTTGAAAATATCTCAGGACGAGTGGGTGATGGATGGCTTGTGAAGAAATGCAATGAGACCACAGGAAATTGATGAGATGCTTTCTGTGGAAGCCAAGCTGCAGGACAAGAGAGGCAATTCACAAGTGGTAGAACAGCTGGCAACTCCAAACCACACCATCTGGATTTGTGTGATTTTATAATATTTATTGTCACTAACTCTGAGAGGAATATGAATAGAGCTGGCTACAAGTAGAAATGAGCTGGCTTTTCAATAGAGCGAACTGTGTGTGGAGCCTTGGCAGGGACACATAACAGAGTAAGCATCTGATACCAGCCATCCATCCATGAATTACCACTTCATTGGTCAGGCTGGCTACANAGCCCAGAAGGCCAACTGTACCCTCTTCTCCTCTGTGTTGAGACATTACCTGGAGTGCTGTGTCTGGATCTGGATTCCTCAGCATAAGAAGTACGTAGACCTGTTGGAGCAGGTCCTGAGAAGAGAGCCACAAAAATGATCAGAGGGATGGAAAACCTCTCCTAGGAAGAAAGGCTGAGAGAGTTGGGGTTGTTCAGCCTGGGGGCGA
>VWZY01001240.1:68197-92590 GCA_013399075.1 Chloroceryle aenea | reverse complement strand
ATTCAGAAGACATCCACCACAAGGATCAAAACTAATGGCCGTCAGTTGGATCCTTTGCAGACTTTCCTCTAAAGCTGGTGGTCATTTGGATCATAACTTCTCTGGACTGGAGACTGCCAGCAGTCTGCAAATACCAGCTCAGGTTCAAAGAGTCAAGAGTCAGAGCAAACACTCAAAGCTAAAAACAGGTAATCATAAGAATGTCTAGGGTTTGCACAACTCTATTCACACAGGTCATGACAGTATTTCAGTTTCTGTGTTCAATTGGCATGATTTCCTCCTGATTTTGCAATGGTAGTGACTGGCAAGATTAGAGAACCTTTGCTTCTCTTTTAGCTGTAAGTCCCTTAGGGAAAAGAATTAGTAAAAACTCAGCTGAGCCCCTCAAGTGGTCTCTTTTCACAGGTGAAAACTGGGATGCTGTTGAGAGCTTAAGGTCACAACTCGAAAAATAATCTTCCCTTTCTGAGGTGAAAGATTCTTTGATTTTTCTGCCTCAAATTTGCTTTGCCTCTATCGTTCTTATATATCTACAGTGAATGTTGAAAATATCTCAGGACGAGTGGGTGATGGATGGCTTGTGAAGAAATGCAATGAGACCACAGGAAATTGATGAGATGCTTTCTGTGGAAGCCAAGCTGCAGGACAAGAGAGGCAATTCACAAGTGGTAGAACAGCTGGCAACTCCAAACCACACCATCTGGATTTGTGTGATTTTATAATATTTATTGTCACTAACTCTGAGAGGAATATGAATAGAGCTGGCTACAAGTAGAAATGAGCTGGCTTTTCAATAGAGCGAACTGTGTGTGGAGCCTTGGCAGGGACACATAACAGAGTAAGCATCTGATACCAGCCATCCATCCATGAATTACCACTTCATTGGTCAGGCTGGCTACAAGAAATAACAACAGAAAAATTTTCAGTCAGTCAAGGGAAGCCTTGCTGAAAAAATGGCATTTCAAATCTATCATTCAGAGAGGGGAGATAGAAGGTTCCCAGATCTCCATCTTTAGTCTGAAGCTCATGAGTGCCATGTCATTTTTTCCTTATAACTTTAACATCAACAGATGTGGGATTACTCTTACACTTAAAATAATAAGAATAAAAAAAACATCTTTTGTGGTCTTATGGTTAAGAAAAAGTTATGACCCACCTCTGCCTAACAGCTGCAGAAAATGGAACAAACCCCAAGTGAACTTTATTAAATCTTTCTGAACCATTTTGTGAGTTTGGGACTCTCATTCATGACTGTGAAAGCACTGAGTTGTCAGCGTGGAGCATATTCATGTCAGTAGTGTGATTGCTGCCTTTGGAAACTGCTCTCTGGAGGTGCCTGTTTTGCTCCACAAATGCCAGAGGGAACATTGCTGCTCCTAACACAGCTGTCCCGGTTAGAAACTCAAAGTGGGACAGGAAGAGTTTAGGCATTTATGTTTCTGGTTCTCATCTGTGAAACGAGATAACATGTTGTTTTCTTCCTGCAGATCAGTCAAAGGATAAATTCCTCTTCTTCTGATACCATGATCTGGTAATTACATAAAAACTCAACCTGGCTTACTTTTATTTAAAATGTTTTCACTCCTTATGAGACATTAGGAAAGCTTAAAACTTTTAGTCTGAGTTCAGTTAGATCAGACTTACAAAGGAAGATAAATAATGGTATCATCCTTCCTCTTTATCTTTCATAGAATCATAGAATGGTTTGTGTTGGGAAGGACCTCAAAGATCATCTAGTTCCAGCCACCCCTGCCATAGGCAGGGACACCTCTCACTAGACCAGGTTGCTCAAAGCCCCATCCATCTGGTTTTGAACACATCCAGTGTTGGGGCATCTACAGCCTCCCCGGGTAACCTGCTCTAGTGTCTCTGATAGTGAAAAACTTCCTAATTTCTAATCTGAACACACCCTCTTCCAGTTTAAACCTTTACTCCTCATCCTATCACTGCAAGTCCTTGTAAAAAAATCCCTCTCCAGTTTTCCTGTAGGTACCCTCTAAGTACTGGAAGGCCACAATAAGATGTCCCTGAAGCCTACTCTTCAAGCTGAACAACAGCAACTTGGAGAAGAGAAAGCTCTGGGAAGACCTTATTGCAGCCTTTTTTCTTTCTTGGCCTTACCCGTTTCAGTCCTATGCAGTGTGGGAACAGACCTATTTTTGATCATTGACTATATTACTGAAACAACAGAGAAATACATGACAGAAAATAGAAAGAAAATTTAGCATTTTTTTCTAGTCGATTACCCTGTAGATTCACCTCTCTAGAAAAGCCTGCAGTGGTGTCAGAAATATCTTTTAACACTGAAGACTACTCTGTAACTAGCTTGTCAGGAGGACATGGAGAAGGGGACTCATGTACTGTGGTGAAGATAAATGAAGAATTAAAGAAAGGAATTCAACCATTTCTCTCAGCAGTGTGATGCAAGCTGAGTGTGCATCTGTTGAAAAGCAAGAATTCAGCTAGAGAAACAATAAGAGGGACAGAAGACAGCCTATGTGAAACATGCTCATTTCTCCAAATAGCCTCAGAGCAAAGTAGACATGCACTGGGTTTGCCTCCAAAAAGTGGCTATGCAGCTCTGAAAGCAGAGAAAATTGGATCCCAAGCAAGGTTCAGACAGGTTTACCCACTCAAAGCAACTACCTGCATGTTGAAAGATTTGAAAACCATTTTGAAAGGGAAATACTCTGTTGAAATAAATGCTTCATGTAAGTATGTATGCTGCTTCTCTTTCTCAACATGGTGGAACACCTCAGACAGAGCAGGAGTGCTAGGAAGGAAACCTTGTAGAGGCTATATGTTTTCAAATATCTCTTCTTCTCTTAAAAAGTGATAGTACTCATCTATTTCAAGAGAAATAACTCGGAATTTTTTATCCTGTCGCTGACTTCATCCACGTTACCATTTTTATGTCCCTGTCTGGTAAGACCTCATTGTAGATGGAAAAAAAAAAAAGGAAAAAAAAAAAAAAAAGGAAAACAAAACTAAACTAAATTACTAAACCCTTGAGATCTTCATTGACAGGGCACCTAGAAATCAAACAGTTCTGNAAAAAAAAAAAGAAACCTTGTAGTATAACCTAAAAAAGTGAATCCCAGCTCTGCTTGCTGGGCCTGGAACACCTTTCACTCTTGGTGCCCCATGTGTTTGCATCAGGATCTGTTCCTCCCAGAGGTTTTCCCTAGTGAGGATGTATGATACTGAAGAATTTCCTTTATGATGTTGCCCAAGGACATTTTGTACAATGCTCCATCACAAAGCTGTAAACTCATTCACTTTGTATTGCATTTGGTGGGATTAAGATTTGAAGTGTTCAGGGGGAAAAAAAGTCCTACTTTGGAAATGCCAGCATGTGCAGACAGTGGTGAACATAAAGTGGACAGCAACATCCCTCTTTTTCCTAGCCACATGTGCTCACCCAGAGCACCAAGTGCCACAGCAGCCAAAGTCATGACTGGTGGTGGCAGCTTCATATGATGAACTGGGCAGACTGGTGGTGGCAGCCAACTGTGCTGATCTTACCAAAGGTCTCCCACTCCTCAGCCCCCATACTCTGGGCTTACTGTATGCATGCCACAATGCCACAGGAGACTCAGTGTTTAAGTGGATGGTCTTTATGCATCAGCAATAGGACAAAGGGTCAATGTGGTCTTGAAACAAAATTCTTCATCTGAAAATCATTGTTAGCCATCATTCAGTCAGATGCCTAACACTGAAATTCCTCTAAACACAGATACTTCACAGCCAGATAGTACGTTCTCTATTTCGGAAATATTAGTTGTATCCCGTTTTTTAAAAAGTGTAACTGTTGAGCAGACAAATGGAAATGTGACCATTATAGAGAAGTAGGCGTATAATAAAGAGAACAGATGCTTCAGCTCCTTGGCAGTAAAATTTAATCATATTCTACTCTTTCTTCCTTGTCCAGGCATGTCCAGAAAAAATCAATCTTATGATCAACAGTAATCTATTTTTTTAATTTAGCACTCTAAGGGATTCTCTTTTGATCCTTCTGATCAGACAAGAACAATTACTGTGTCTCTAAGCTCTCCCCTGCCTCCAGTCTCCAATTAGTCACATCTGATAACATTTTTCAATGTAAAAATAAGGGCATCTCTTCAACTGTTGATGTCTAAATCAGGAGACACTATCATAACTCATTCACAAAACACTGCCTCATTCTTCCCAGCCAGCCCAGGACATTCTGCATCCAGGTTTTCAAAATAATCAGCTTCTAAAACCCTTAGTCTGGACTATAAGAAAGCCACTGATTACATTTTTGCTTGCTTGAGATACCTCCTGGTGTTTCAAAAAGTACGCAGGCTAAGACAGGCATTTGACTGCATGTATTTCAGTTCACTAAACAGACCTTCTGAGATCAGTGGGATACTGACACATCCAAAATTGCGCCTGTGCTTAAGTGCTGCAAGTCCAGAACTTTCTCCTTCACACTTTCCCAGTTTGTTTTCTTCTTTTCAGAACTTTGAACTATCTTGGGTTTGTTTTTTTTTTTCTTCAATTGTCCTTTCAGTTCTGTCGTGGAGAAAGGACACAGTCTTCACATTTTGTTGGTTTACTTGTCTGATTTCAGTCAGACCTTGAAGGCAACAGCTTCTCACCTACAATTGTTCAATATGAAAAGGCATGATGGGCATCATGGCACTTGAGCTTACTGATGAAGCACTCCCCTTCCCCACTGGTGTACCTTTTTCCCATAGGCAAGTACCAGCAAAGCTTGTCAACCATTAAAATTTTAATAAGTGATGAAAACTTAAAGAAGAGGCTAGAAAAAAACCAAACCTCTTCCACTTTCATATGGGGCCTGGATATTCCACTGGTGTGGGACAGAAATGGAGCCAGCCTGGCTGGGGAGCGAAGCCCAAGCAACATTGTGAGTACGCAAGCATCCATAGTACTGTCCATTCCACCTGATGGGACAGTCAGAGGTGGGAGAGAGAGCTCCTAATGCCCCAAAGACCTCAGAGATGAAAATCCCTTGCCTTCATTCTTGTGAACAGCATCACCAGGGAGCCAAAGCAGGAGATATCTGACAACACAGCTAACAGAGACAGCCAACAGCAGTTTCTGGGCTCTGGGACTGTTACCCCATGCTGCTCTTACATGGGGGTACTAATGATGTCGGGGGAGACATGAAGCATATCAAGCATGGATTCATGGATCCAGGGGTGGTGGCCAAAGGCACAGGAACAAAACCGGTGTTGTCTGAGTCCTGCCAGTGAGAGGAAGGTCTTGAGGCATAGCAGATGGATCCTGCAGGTCAACAGGAGATTGCACAGCTGGTGTCAATGACAAAGATCCATCTTCAAGAACTTGGAAACCTTTCTGATGATTGAGAACTTCTTGGAAGATGTGAGATCCCTGTGAATAAGCAGGTAGAAGTTTCAAACTAGAGGTGATGGAGGAGAGAGATGATTTATAATCAAGTGGGAAGTGATTGGCAAACAAAGACTGTGGGGGTGATGTGGACAAGAGACCTTAAAATCACCACATGGTGGAAAGGACCTCAGCATATCAGAGGCCTTAACTCAAACAGAGTTCTGGGATAGGATGCCACCATCCCAGCCTCAGGCAGCAGAGAGTGCCTGGTTGCTGCCCGAGGCCTGGGACAGGAGATTGCGGCAGTGCCCTTGTGGTTGAATACATGCACTGAGTGAGGAACTTTTGGCAGACAGAGGAGTTGCAGAGGAGGTGAGCAGCTGCACACTGTCAGGGAGAATGAGCAAGAGATCGACAGGCTTTTTGCAGAGGCTGAACAGTCCCAAAGTCTGTTCCAAATGGAATTATTCCATGATTCTGTTATATCAGGACAAATGAATAGAAGCAGTTCTTCCTTAATAGGAGCATGAAGGAACCTCTGAACAGAGTAATATAGGTGGTATGAACAGATCTGGAGACCTATGGTAATTCAGCCTTAAAAGATGTAACCTAGAGGTCTTGATCCAGCTTTGAGAGTGATGTGGAGAAACAAGAATGCTGAGATGGCTAAAATATATGACCTGTAAAGAAATATCGAACAGACTCAGACTGTTAACCTAAAGACATGAATGAGAAACATTGTAGGAGTCTTCAAATGCTTCAGACTATTCTCTAATGGTTCCAAAGAGGAAAGAAATCAGTTAGTCTATGCTTGTGCTGGATATGACAAAAATGCAATAAATCTTCACAGACTCCTAAAGCACTGGCCTGTTGTCTACATCAATGTGGACAGCCTATCACATGGGAAGCCCTAGTGCCAAGAAAAGTGGTTTTGTTAAACATATTGGCCCATGGAATCAAAATTAATGAAAATACCATAACCCAGTTCACATACCTGAGTTCCAGCCCTGGATAATTTGCCTTTTGCTTGTGGCAATAAATTGTCCCCATGTTTTACCTGGGATTCCTGGTAAGCTTTCTTTTGCCTTCAGGTTCCCCATTGCTTCATCACAGTACTTCCTAGCTGAGACAAAGGGTCAAGGCTCAAAGCATTGCCAGGCTATGTGTCTTCACCAACACACAAGTAAGCACAGATAACATTAGAGGGGGGTGAAATTAATATTCATAGATCCATGTAAATATGAACAAGCATGCAGGTAAAGTGAGGCAAAGGCTTAGTAGTTAGAAAGAAGAAATTTGTTGGGTTTTTTTTCCTCTTGGATAAATATCTAGCTGAGTGAAGATCCTGTATTTTCTCCACATTCCCCTTTGGTAAGTTGACGATGGCTGCCTGCTAGATATCCACCCAGCCATGCTCTCACTCCCCCTCCTCAACAGGACGGGCAGAGAAAGTAAGTTGAAAAAGTTCATGGATCAAGATAAGGGCAGGGAGATCACTCACAGGTTACTGTCATGGGCAAAACAGACTGAACTTGAACACTATTAGCTTATTGGCAACTAAAACTGATTAAATGGTGAGAAACAAAGACAAAATGTAAAACATTTTCCCCCATCTCCCCTTCTTCCCAGCCTCAACCACACTCTTCTATTCCCAACTCCCCTGTCCTGAGTGGCACAAAGGGATGGGGAATAGAGGTTGTGGTCAGCCCATAACAGCTCCCCTCTGCCTCTCCGTCCTCCTTGTGCTGCTCCCCTGTCCCATTGTGGATTGTCCATGGGCTGCAGTATTTCAGGACAACCTGCTCCAGTATGGTCCTCTCCATGGGCTGAGGAAAAATGTCTGCTCCGTTGCCTGGATTGCCTTCCGCCTCTCCTTCATCTCACATCTTGGTGCCTACAGAGTTCTTTTCTCACACTTTTTTCCTCACTCCTCTCTGCTGTCTGGCATTTTTTGCCCTTTCATATACACACTTACCCCAGGTCACCATCATCTTGGCTACCAGATTCACCTGTGTCCTGTGACAGGTCAGCTGGAGCCAGCTGGAAACTGTCTGTCTGTAGCAGCCACAGCCATTCCTCACAGAGTCACCTGCAGCCTCTGCTGCCAGCACTTGGGCACTTACACTTAATATATCCCCATATTCTCTTTTTTTCTTAGCAAAATATGATTGTGCTTGTATATTGTTTTAAAAAATATTATTTGTTTATCTTTCAAAAGTAAGACTTGAACCACAAGGTTTTTGCCTAGGATAATGTTTGGCTTCTGCTGATGGCTGGCAGAGGGTATGATTACACAGACTGAAGCCTTCCACAGCTTACACACACACATGTGCAATGGGGCTGTGTCCCAGGGTTCAGGTCACTGATCACCAACCTCCTTCTCTGGAGTCAAGGGAGAATTTCCATTCTCTGCTGGGAATGACAGAAGAATGCGTCAAGGACATGAACCCCAACCAATGTGTCATGTACCCTGCCTCCTTGGCCCGACTCTCATATTTTCTCCAAAAAGCATATTTCAGGAGTTCAGGCTGCACTTTTATTTGTCTGTCCTGAACCAACCATTTGCAATAGCACAGACTTCAGTGAAACAACATCTACAGAATCAAAAGAAAAAAAATGTAGACCCTCTTTTACTACCACAGGTCAGGAATAACTTTATTATTCAGGAGATGTGAAAAAAAAAAATGGTATTTTTGGCTTTTAGAAACAGAGGAAAAGTCCAAAGTTGTTGTTGAAGATTCACATTCCTGTGCAGTAGCTCAAAGAAGGTATTGTGTATAGATGTAATTGGCTATAATATGTACAGTATATAGAGGAAAAAGCTTTATAATAATGGAAGGTATACATCCCTGTTTCCATTCTTTTTGCTGATGATGAAGTATATTCCTGTAAAGATTAGGATATAGGATTATTTTTGTGACATATATCTGAGTTTCTCATTTGTCTTCTGAAATTTCCTTTTAATATAACTTGGAAGTTTAATTCATCATTTCACAAAAGCAGCCAGTGACCAACAAATGAAGAAGTGATAAATTACACAGATTGATTGTGTATCAAGATTGGGACTTCTGGTAGTGCTCGGCATCTTCCTTCACCAGGTGCTATGTGATGTGAAGGTGAATATCCATGATTCCTGCATTCTTAGCTCAAATGCTCCTCTGACTTTATCTACAGTATGTAGAAGTACTGTTATTAAGATTCTCTACATGCTTTAGTTTTTCCAACCAGAAAGCAGTATGGGTAGGAAAAGAAGACTCCAGACACTATTCCTGGATTTCCAGATCTCCATCAGTCAGGTAAGGACTGGAGCTTCTCCAATCCGCCCTAAATCCCTAATAAATGTCCCTTACACATACACAGCTCAGCTCTTTGGTGGACACACTTGAATGGTGAATGGTCAAATGTACTGCTCACATATTGGACAGATGGTCAGTGCTTCTTCAGCAAGGCCACCACATGGAGGAGACCTCAGGCTTCCTCTACAAATACTTGTCATTTAAGCAATGGCTGCATGTCAGGCTAGGTACGCCCTGGCCATTGCAAAATCCCTGGGGACATACATAAACTAATGTCTAGAAAATATGGGACAGAAATATGGCACATCTGTAATATAGGTATATGCAATATAAGTAGTGTTTTAAAAAGCAACTAAATAATAACATGTGGTTCATAATCTAGAAACACACATTCAAGAGTCTGTTTCGTCAAAAATAGGATTTAGTGTACATTTTCCCAAACTGTTTACATCTTTTTTTGGTTTGAGTTTTATAGTAGTTATGACTGTGGTCTCCCTGAGGTTTGCTACTCTTTGACAGTCTTACTTAATGCCTTCAGAAAGTACATACAAGGTTATATCAAGGTATCATTTTTTTAAGCAAAAGCCCTACAGAAAACAGCTGAACAATAACTGTACTAATGACCCTGAATGTGCTTGTATCAGTATGCTATTTCACTGCATAAAGAAATCAATGTTATTAAAAAAAAATCATAGCAATCATAACAACATAGGAAATTTGAGAGTGCTATTTACTGAATAGGTGGTGACCAGTTTTCCAGTCCTCCTGTTTAAATTAATGAATATTTAAAGAGGAGACTAATTTGATTTCTCTAAAACCTGCCCAATTTCATTAACACAGCAAAATATGTATTTGAATGCTTTGTTCTTCAGGAAAAGCTATTTTGCCTCTGATCTGTGGAAGATAAAAGGAGCCAGTGATTAAAATAATATTAACATAGTTTGTATCACTTCTGTTATTTCACAGTCTTAAACTCTGGCAAGTGAAAAATGATGAAGTTCCTATTTTTTAATAAGCCTTTTCAGAAAATACTATACATGGTTTGTGGGAAGGCTGAAAATCCACATTTTTTTCACAAAGCAGCGACAGCCATTCAGAGTGGAGGGCTACTGCAGCATGACAAAAGCATTGTGCAGGGTAGAATGTCTCCCAAGTACAGTGACACTGTATTAAAGCCATTCTGAATGTCAACAAGATCGCCCTGCACAAAGACTGTAAATGATATAGAGGTAGCCCCTTATTTGGGTAGAACAAAGACTGTCAGAAAAATCTTCTTTTTTTTTTTTTTNNTTTTTTTTGTCCTAGATGAATTTCATTTACCTTTTCGACAGATTTTAAATCTTTTGTAAAATACTCCAAGGGGCCATAGCACAGTGTGAGACTTGTAATCAGCATGGACAGAATGACAGAAAGCTGGCTCATTTGGTCTCTCTCAATGCTTTCCTTTATTCTAACCCGTCTGTTCACAGCCTAAAACACAGGAAATTTGAGTGTTTAACTCTTCGAGCAGGTAGCAGAGAAACACACAAAAGGAACCTGAGCAAAATATTTGAAGTAAAATCTAGATTCAGAAGCAAATCAGGGACATGACTCACCAGCATAAACCAGTTATTGCATACCCCTAACCTTCTTTGTTGTTGATCCACCTGACAAGTGAACACATAGATTTAGCATCAAAAAAAAATCTCATCCTTAGCTTTTCATGAAGGAAGTAAGTAATTGAGCAAAAACAAATTTTGAGCAAAAAGAATAGAGTGTATATTAGCTGACTAACAGCAGAAAAAAAACCTCCTGATCTTAGCGTCAGTCTCCAGCAAGAAGTAGCTGATGCTTATCAACCTGTTTGTAACAGCATGTAAAAATGTCCAGAGGTGTGCCTCAGCCAGCTGTGTGCCCCTAAGGAAATATTGTCATAAAGAAGAAGATACCTGTGGTTTGTCTTTTTACGTTCTGCCTAAATAAACAGATGTATATATTTTAGATCTCAGCCTCTTGGGACGAGCATCATCTTTCTGTTACGTGTTGGTACAAGAGCTGCTTTGCTCCATGCCTGGGCTTTCTAGGAGAAACAACCTGTACAGGGGAACAGACAATACCCCAAAAACATCAAGTCTGAAAATATCTGCAAAGATGAGAATATGTCCCCATGCCAGGGCCCTTTGTCTGAGACTAGTATAGCTGCATTTTTGCCTTTCTCAGTTCTATATGGAATTTCAAGCAGATACTTGCCTAGGGATCTTTTCTTTGTCACTGCTATTTCTCTGTTGTTTCTTTAAAACAGAAATGGATTTTCAGTTTTAAGAAATACAGACTGATACCACTAAAACCAGTCTTTGTAATAATACTTTAATATAAGTATAACTCTCATGCTCCACAGCTAGAGTATAGAACAAGAGGGATAGGATATTGTCTGATAACATTATTCAGCATCCCCCAAACTCCTCTTAAGTAACCTGAAAAATCTCTGTACACTGACCATGAAGTTTCAATATATAGCTTGTACTGTACATCACTGTTAGCTGTGAACAGGCTAAGGCAGTACTTAGACACAACTAAGAACTTCAGAATCACTAACATTAATAACTGGCCTAATGAAACACTTGTCCTCTTTAAGTCTGACCAGATACTAATGGCAGTAGAATTAGAGCCCAAATTTTCTCAGGGAGCAGGTGTCAAGCCATGTTACAGATGTAGGTTATGTGTCTGGTCTTTGATCCAGTTTTTCTCAGCAGGGAAAACTTTTACTTCTCAGGTCCCCTGGGCTACACCTACACTGCCAAACACAACTGGACACAAGCATCCTGAACACCCGTCTGGAGACTGTCTCTGTTGTTCACTTATTAGCATGCTTTGTGCAACAGCTTGGGCCTGTATCAAACAGCACATTCCCAGGTAGCTTCACAATAGACACCTTGGGCATATTTGATTTTTCACAGCAAGGTTTTGGTAGCAGGAGGGATACAGGAGGGATTCTGTAAGAAGATTCTAGAAGCTTCCCCTGTGTCTATTAGAACCAATGTCAGCCAGATTCAAGATAGTTTTGCTGCCCACCAAGGACAAGCCTTGGTTTAAACCTTCATAGCTAGGTTTTTTTTCATCTAGGTATTCATGTTCTTAATTTGGAAATTTAAGTAAACGGTAGTATTTCTGACCCTGTTAAAATAGACACAGGAACTGGATTATTTTCTGTTAAATTTAGTTTCTGTTCAAATCTACAGCAGTAGCTTTCCAACCAACAAGACTCTCCCTCCGTGGCAAATTTGATTTCCAAATGCAAACAGCTTTCTTAAAAGTGATTCTGTAACATGCTAAAAAGGAGCTACTGTCAAGAACTTACACTACAAAACTATCCTCTGTCTAGTAAATAAAAATCAGGTCCATGTTGATCTTTCTGTTACTCTAGCAGAGATGTTTTTTTCTGAATAGTATTAACCCTTCCAGTGAGGAGGAAACAGCTTTTGAAAATCATGTAAAATGCTTCAGCAGTGTTTTTTCAAGCTTTGACAATGTCACCGCTGAATGTGGTGATGTCCAGCAAAGATATCTGAGAATGCTGACTTAACAAGTGGCATTGCTGCACATTTTTATTACATTTCTTCCATCAAAATGAGTTTCAGTTTGGTGTGGAAATGCATGAGGTTTTTCAGCACTGTCTGTAAAAAGAAGCAGTCAGATTAACACTAGTCCTCCACATCATTTAAAGGGAGCCACAGTTCTGCAGGCCATCTTATTTGTACACAGATCCTGTTTTTAACAGCAGCAGCTTCTCATATTTTCCGTTTAAACTGCTGGAATTATATGAAAGAAGCTGGAGTTATCTCAGCAGCTGCTTTGTCTGGACAAGACTGTAATAAGTGTAAACTTGCTGTACAAAATTTAGGATTAAGAAAAGCCACCGTACCACCGTCATCATTCAAAGTGATCTAAGACTACCGCATACCCTTCTCCATCAAATCCTCTCACATCTTTGCAATAGCAGTCCCTTTTGAAGTGCTGCCCTTGGGTAACACAAGCTTCTAGCTCCCTTGGTGTTTCTCTCCTTCTTTCTCCTCAGAACTAAAGCAATATAGGATGTTACACCCTGTGCAATGAATGATGAACAGATGCATAGTTTTCCTTTGCAAAGTCTCAAAAGCATGGTGAATTTTATTGATAGCGCCCTGGGTCCTAGTGTGTAGTGCATTTCTAAGGCCCACATCAGCATGAAGTCTTGCTAAACATATGTGACAATACGAAGGACATAGTGGTGAGGGAATCTTGGTGGAGTTGTCTGATAAACTGATCTCCTTCACACAGCATGCATTTTTGTAACAACTGAATATCAAAAAAAAAAAAAAGGCCCACACATCCAGAGTCTGGGAGTGCATAGGTCTATTTACAGAATGTGTGAAGATATGATGTAAATCTGCCTCTAAAAATGGATTTAGTGCTCATAGCAGAGAAGCAACTGAATAAAAATTCCATGTGGAAAAAGCTACTTCTGTTGACAGATGTATTACTAGTAGAAGTAAGGAATGAGTGGGAGGTGGTATCTTCCTCTCTGATTGATATATGAATTTGTACAGTTCTGTTATACATCTCAACTAGCATTCACCATTTAAAAGACAGGCATATAGGTTACACAAGCTTTTCAGACATCCTGTGCATTCAATTAGACACCTTCACAGGGCATCCAGCCCTTCCAAGGTGCCTGAGAGAGGTGGGATAAATTGCCTCCTGGAACTGTCCATCTCTTTTCATTGACTAGAGAGGCAGACACAACTATTATATTAGAGATACCTGTGGTTTAGACAACTAAATTTAGACAATCTGAATTCTACTTTCAACATCCACAATTTTTCAAGGATACTGAAATGATGAAGATTGTATCAAAAATATTTTGCAGCTACAGAAAAAGCCTTTCAGTGATATTCATACAGAGTTTGATGAATTTAGGTTATCCAACAGGCATTCAAGAAAAGACTTGATTTTAGTGTAATTATCTGAAAGAAAAGTACTGAAAGATCCTTTACTGACAAGAAAGGGAAGACAGAAGGAATTGGTAAATGGAATCTAGAGCCAGTCACATTCAGTTTGAAAGCAGCCTGGGTGAATAATTTGGGAATGACTTCCAGGAAAGGGATGGCTTCTTCATTTCTTGGCACTTTCAAGTTGGAACTCAATGATTTTCTGCAGTACATGCTACAGTGAAATTGAAGCTACTGGGCTCATAACACGGTTAAGTGGACAGGAGCCAGCCTGCCAGTCTGAGAACAAAACTGGTAGCATAAAGGCATGAACATGATGCCAAGGAATAGTCTGTTTCCTTGGACTGTGTTGTTGTATTCTCCTAGGATTTAAAAGTATGATGGATCCGGCCTTATGTCTTCTTTTCGATACCTCCTTATCTGTTTTACTGCCTGATTATATGTTTACAAGGTGGGAAAATCTTACCACCTTTTTTGATGCTAGAAACAAAACAAGACCTCACATTACAGTATGAACAAGTGATGCCTAGCAACAGGAAATTCAGTACAATGTGGGCTGCTTTTATTTCAGATTTCACTGATTAGTTTTATCTAAATATGTAAGATATCAAGAAATAGAATTCCAGGTAGTACAATTCACAATTTCTCTGTAATATGCTGTAAGAGTTCATTCTATATTATTCTCATTCACTCACCCCTTAAAAGTTGTAGATTTCTACTTCATAGAAATAATCATTTTTCTATGTGGTGTATGGAAGCATAGCATGTAAACATGCTCCTTACTTTATTTACATCAGTTCCATTGCTCCTATCACCTATCTTCACACTACATCAATTCCTGCTTATTCATTGTGTCATGCCCTTATTTAGACATCCCAGAATATAAATTCTTACATGCACATAGTGTCTTTTCCTTCTGAACATTTTGTCAGATAAGCAAGGGTTCTCCTGCAACATTTGGTGCCACTCAGAAACATCACTGTAAATAGCAAAATAACATGTAACAGGGCCCTTCCTCAAATGTCAATTGATAGGAAGAACCTTAAGTTATAGACCTACCTGTAACAATTTTCATAGTTGCACCATCTGCTTAATGTGCGTAATTTCTTTCATTTGATACCCCCAGTTTGCACATGTCCTGTTCATACATGACTGTTACCTTTTCTGCTGTTTGTTGTGGCTTTCTTCCTAATAAAATTATAAGAAAGTACTTTTCTTCTTTGTCAAGTCATTTGATTTTTTTTTTATCACCCCCTTGACACATACAAAGTAGTAACTGGAGGAGCCAAAGAGGAATTATAGACGTATATCAACCCCAAAATGCTCCTTTCATGCCATTATGCTACGGTGAATTATTTCCTCCATGTCCCACTTTATCTACTCATTAGTTTTCATCACTTCCTATGTTTAGACTCATTAATATTTTAAGTTCTTAAGTAAAGACCTGTCACTTTTATTTCTTTGTGAAGTTACATGGATATTTCTGGCACTCTGCAAGTAAAATTAAAATAATAAATAATACTAATACTGACTATTCTGTGGCCATTTAAGATTCTGGAAACAGGGCACTCTATCTGCAAGATATATTTCTTTTGCTTTTTATTATTAATATTATCCATTCTGAAGTGTCAGTTTAGTACTTCAAGTGGCCTAACAGCATCTTTCAAAATCACAGTTTAATCATAGCACACTTCAGTTAAAATCATAACTTTGAATTTGACCTAGAAAACTCTCTGGCCATCTGAAAATCATTTGGGATGGGATCCATCAGTCCAAATTCAGGTGTTTACTATGTAGGCATCTGCATATAAACAAGGCTTGTAAGATCAAATTTTCTTGCAACAAATCCTTCTAGAAGGTCCTAATTATTTCCCTGAACTATGCAGGATTTTTGGACAAGTAGCTCATCTCTGTGCTGAAGATGTTTAAAGTTAGGTGAGATTAATACTTTGTTGGTGCTCCTTTTTTCAGCATTTTTATGGTCTGACCCCAGTGTCAAGGCAACTTGCTGCTTATTTTAGAGTACAAATTTACATCCTTTACAAACCAATTATAATTTGAGCATTGCAATGAATGAGCTTTTCTCTGGTGAGGCAGCTCCTTCCCAGTAAGCACTTGCTTGGACGGTGTGGCAAGAAGGATGACTAAGGTCCTGCTATTTGTGATATACTTGGTATGCGGATAAGAGCTGCAGTCTATAAAGCTGTCAATCTGGTGGGGTTTTACCAACAGAAAACTCATTTTAAAGAGAGAGTGGAGGAAAGGGCATCACAAAGAAGAGTATCCTTTTATATTAGTAGCTTATGCTTATCTAGGGGGTGGTTTTGATCCCAAGGTACTTCAGACAGTGTATCTGAAATGTTAAGTGAATAAGATATCACAAGAAACAAACTATTACTTTATGTCAGCAAGGACTGAAGCTTGCAGAAGCTTAGAAGTTGACTCCTCTCACTGAAAATGTCAACATCAGTGAAGCCTCAGACTAATTCAATTATTTTCCCTTTACAGCATGATGTCCAAAGGAAGCATTCACAGTGCTTCAATGTCTTCAGCTCCTCTGCACATTTCAGTCTGTCTCAGAGCATGACACCTTTGGATCCTACCCCCTGTCAGCTCCACTCAGCACAGACAGCATCAGAGCTGCCACAGAAACTGTCAGGTGTCACGGGTTTCCCTTGGTCTTTCTATTGCTCTGGTTATGAGTGAACTTTCAATTTGTCAGTGTCTAGGGTACATGTAGCGAGGGCTCCAACTTGTAGAGATTAGAAAGATATAACATTCCCTATGTTAAGGTTATTAAATTAATCTGCTTCATTGAAGGATGAAGCAGACTGGAGAAAGGAGTGGTTATTGCACAGGCCCTGAGGGCTTAGGGCATCAAAAAGAGAAACAGAATGATTTATTGCAATGTATTTTAGAATACGTTGAAAGTGCAAATCATCTTAATAATTTGCAATCACTTTGAATCTATCAGACCTTACCCAAAGATTGACAGGAATTAAAAATTAGTAATTTTTGAAATCTGAAAGTGAGCACACTTAGCAGATGAGGGAACATCAAACTGCTGCATTTGACACACAGAGGTTACAGAGAAGTAAATATTAGGGTTTGTACCAAAATGTTGATTCAGTGACTGATCTTTCATTCTTGCAGCTTTTTTGAACATATCAATGAGGTTTTAGACCTAATGGCTAAAACAGGTAATGGGAACATCCAAACATACCTGGAGTACTGTGTCCAGTTCTGGGTTTCCTGGTTCAAGAAGGAGAAAGAACTACTGGAGAGGATCCAGTGCAGGGCCACTGAGATGATTAAGGGCCTGGAGCACTTATTATATGAGGAAAGGCTGAGAGAGCTGGGTCTGGTTAGCTTGGAAGAGAGGAGGCTATAGGGAGATTTTATCAATGCTTATAAATATCTGAAGGATGGGTGTTAGGAAGATGAGGCCAGGCTCTCTCAGTGGTGTCCAGTGACAGGACTAGTGGCAATGGCTGTAAACTGGAAAAGAGGAGGTTCAACCGCAACATAAGGAAATACTTCTTCACTGTAAGGGTGACAGAGCACTGGAACAGGTTGCCCAGAGAGGTGGTGGAATCTCCATCTCTGGAGACTTTCAAAAGCCACCTGGACTTGTTCCTGTGTGATCCTGTTCTGGCAGGGAGGTTCAATTAGATGATCTTTAGAGGTCCCTTCCAACCCCTATCATTCTGTGATTCTGTGTTGTCCAGTATGGCAACAAAGTGCATCAGAAGATAGACCACTTTTCTCTTTCCAAATTTCAAACATACATTAATTCACTACTGCCTTGAGGTCTGCTCACCACTTAGATCTGCACAGTAAATATAAACTGTGATTTCACCAGGACAGTAATGTTAAACATCCTTGTTACAAATAAACAAAGCCCTGTGTTTGGGTCTGTATCACTTAATGGGTTTGGGTCTGTTAATTAAAATCTCTTTGCCTTGTTGCTGCCAAGCCTTTAAGCAATTTTTAGCTGCTTTATCAGCATAGGTACACCCACTGCTGCTATCCAGCATATCATCCTTTTCTTTGCTCCTATATTCAGCAAGTCTCTGTTTACATACTCATTGTATACATGAGGCTTCTTTCACAAGGTTAATGCATTGTCTCTGCCAGAATAGATCCTGCTCCAGGTTTGCCAAATCTCTCTAATTATACCTGGCAGATGACTTACAGCAATGAGAGGCTTGGCTGAAGGCACCCTGCCTTGCAGGATCAGCACCTGAAGGAAAGCCCACACCCTTGGATGCCTCAAAAGTAGTATTCAGGAGTTGTTTTTTTCGAAATTAATACCCTAACATGGAAGGGGTTTCATCCTAGCACCCAGAACCATAGCTCTCCTGTCCTTAATGCAGGTTTCCTGTGGGCTGCACCCTTGGTCTTGCCCCAGGCCCAAAATGAGGTTGACATGAAATCTGTATGAGATTTATGGTTAGGAGGCACCCATAAAAATCCACAGACCTTATGGGAATTTTCCACCCTCGGTTCTCTAAGAATCATGCTTTAATAGAATAATATGATTCACCTGCTTCATTTCCAAGCTATCAGGTATGTGCTACACACCTCTAACAAAAGTGTAAGGGCAGTGATCCTGCCAAGAAGAGTTCAAATCCTTATTTGACATGATCCAGTGAGTGATGGTGATTGGGAGAAAGAAAGAAAGGAAGAGGCAGAAAGGACAAGAGCTGCTGCTAGGACAGATGTTTGGCAGCATCTGGAAAGGAATTTTCCAAAGCAATTTGGAAGACCTGCTGTCACTGACAGGATGGTTTTGGGCAACAAGACAGATAAACCTAGATGGGTAGGAGGAGAGGACAATAGGAGACAACAAGGCTGACTGACATGAGTGGAAAGATGAAGAGCAAACAGAGAGTTAAACTTAAATTGTTTAGAAAACCAGGACTGGCATTCAGATCTGGTCTGTGAATTGAGCCCTACAACCAGGACCAATCTGAGTCAGTAGCAGAAACCACAACATTTTTGCACAGCTGGATGTACAGCTTCAAACTGCTCCCCTGTGCTCCCATTTCTAGTACTTGTATAGATTATTGTCCTCTTTGTTTCTCTTTTTACTAACCTCATTTCAAAATTTTGAGTAGGAAGTGAAAAAAAAACAACCAGATTTCATAAAACTTTACTGCTTTATTATAAATACAAATCCTAGCCTAAAATCGAATACATAGGGGGAAGAATCCATCACAAAAATGAAATATAAAGGGGGAGAAAAAAAAAAAAAAAAAAAAAAAAAAAGACAAGCAGTCTTCTGCTTTAGTTTGAGTAGTTAGTGTCTGGCATTTTTTTCCTTCTACAATGTGGAAGAAAAAAATATTCCAGTCACCTTACGGTATTTATTAAGAGTACAATATCTCTAAGGACAGCCAAAAGGAGAGAGAGGCCTATTCACAGAGAGCGCTGCACACAGGGTCAGAAACATTCCCAGTCCCAAAGAAGTAATACAAAATAAATTGGCAGGCACATGGATAGGAGATTTACCCACTGTCATGGCTGGGGTGCAGGAGCAGTAGAACCACATGCTTGCTGCCTCCACCATGGCCCAGCCACCCAACTGTGCAGAGTGTACACAGCAGCTCTGCAACTGGGCAGAGCTGGGCTGGCCTGAGTTGCCTTGGCCACTGCACAGTTTATCAACCCTGGTGGCTTCCACAGACTTGTTCTTTACCCTTTTTCTTCACATTATATATGGATCATGCAGAGAGATCCAAACCCACATGTCTCTTCATCAGCTTCTGATACTTTCTCTAAGGGGAGCATGTGGGGTAGGCAAAAAGTCTCACCCAAGCCAGGCACCCTGCTTTTTCTTCTCAGGGTAACTCCCTGCATTCTGTGGGGTTAAACTGCACCAATCATCTCACAGAAGATGTAGCAGAGGCAAATGTTGGGCAGTATAATTTAGTATTGTCCACCAAGGATAGAGAAGAGAAAGAGTAATTATTCTCCCTTTTTCAGTAGAGTCTGGCTGAGGCAATAGCAGCAGGATTGACAGCATGCAGCTAAATAATCAATGCTGGAACAAAGGTACCACTGGAGATAAATCTTCCTATCTAAATTGTATCTATACCTGTACAGGAGTAAAACATGGAATTTCCTTTGGTACACTCCCCAGAAAACATGCAGGAGGCCTGTGGGCAGCTCCTGCACTCTCCTCAAGGTTAGCCACCAGTCCTGAAATGCAAGGACAGGGAGCTCTTCAAACAGCTTGGACTTGTAGGAAAGGTTTTTGTACCTCTCTCCCCAGCTGAGCCTGTAATCCTTCCACAGCTGAGATGAAATAGCCTCTGACACAAGGAGCAAAGAGATTTCTTTGGGGAAATGTAAATGTGTCCTATTTTTCTAGTGAGAGACTCAGGCTAGAGAAGATCAGCACACTTGCTATTTTTGCACGATAGACCCAGGTTTTAGCAAGGGCCCCCTTACTGTGTCTATCATATAACACCTGGCAATAAACAGCATAATCTTCCCTGACAGCTGTGTGTGAAGAACTGTAAGAACTTTCTTAGAAGAAAGGGCATGTAAATAGTCCTCACCAGAGGATGGTGTGAAATGCTGGGCAAGACTTATGTATGGCAGCAGGCACCTCTGTCCTCACTGGTACAGAGCGGGGAGGTGGCCCAGGTGGGTAGCTCTGCCTTAGCCAGGGCATGACTTGCTCACTGGGCTCCGTGCTTCTCTCCACTCACTGCATCCGAAGGGAAGCAACTACTGCATTCCAGCTGAGATACCACAGTGGCCAGCATTTAAAGGTGAATTCTAGCACACATATCCGCATAAAAGGGGGTATTGACATCACTACTACTTTTTCTGATGATGCCAAAACAGCCTCTTATTTGTAGATGGACACCAGTGATTTATTTTCTTCTTTACATTTTGCTTTTATTACAAATACATGCAATACATTCATGGGAGATAATGAATGCCAGAAGTTGAGTAAGGGGGATTTTAAAGGTAATACTATAAAATAGTTGTTCCTTATCTCCCATTACTATTGAGAAATATGTTTCTACTCAGTATGCACAGTCTTGTAAAAAAATTGTTGTCCCTAGGAAGTTATGATAGGCTAATAATTTTGTTGTCTTTTTACAGTTACCACTTCCATTAAATATTTCACTTGATAATAAGTGATGGAGCATTGTTGAACAAATTACGTATTTCTGAACAGAACCCACCAAGACAACGTTTTTTTTTTTATAAGGAAAATTCCGCTAAGAGGATACTCTGGACTGCCTTCAAGATATAATTTTAGTTGTCCTAAATAATTGTGTTCTGCTGACATTTGGTTAGTTAGGATGTTATTTTCTGGTCTATGCTGTAGTGTTAAAGTAAATTGCCCTAGGATTTTTAAATTATATTTGCTACAGCTTTCATCTGCAAGAAAATGTCAAACCTTACTAAGTTGAGCAACTACTAGAAGAAAATGTCACTGGACTATAGTTAAAATAGAAAGCAGCATCTGCACTCCAGAGAGATTAGGCAGGTTTAGGAGCTCATTGTGTGGATGGAGAGAACAAACAGCAGACCCTTTCCATAACAACTCAAGTCTTCTCCTCTCACTAAAAACTCTCCAAATCTGTTTCCTAGGCAAATTCTCCATTCGGGGCTCCCTGAATCCTCTAACCCATAATCACCTGAAAAAGGATGTACAAGCAGAACAGCTTATACAGCTAATTTTATTTCAGCTGTATCAGTTTCTCTAATAAAAGACATCTTTTCCTACAAATTGTGCTTTGCTAATCACAGGCAGTGGTTTGAAATCCCTGTTTACCATTTTCATGCAAAGTCATTGGAAGAAAAAGCAGAGGGATTAGTTTTAAGAATAAGGCATAATGTGCTTGGGAAACTTCCAGAGACCAGAGCAGCTCAGTAAAAAAGCACAGCTAAAGAAATTACATTTATTTAAAATAAATAAATTGTACGGGAGCTTTGCCAAAATTATTGCATTCAATACTTATTGATGTGTTTGATGATACATGGCTATGTTTTGATATAACTTCATTAGTCCCAAGCCTTTAGCTTCATTAGTCTGAAGCCTTCAACAAGGTTAGGAAGTCAACCTGCCATTTGACCCTAGTGGTAGAAAACCCTCTTGAGACCTCTCAGTATTAAACACTCCTCCTGTTCCTAAAATTTTATGTTGCCATCACAAAAAGACCGGTTACCTATTGAAAATAGGGTACAAAGTAAAGAGAAAGTTTTGCAGACCAATTCAAAATAGGGTTTGTACTTTTTACCTAAAAAAAGCAATGAGCTTTGATGCTTTAATAAGTGGTTAGGGATCATTGCTTTAAATTTAATGTTACAAAGAGTGTGAAATGTCCATTATTTCGGTGAGACATCAACTCAAGATGTTACTGTCAGAATTAACAAGATGATTAGACTAGGAAGGGGGAGAAAAACTGTACTGGCCCAATCATCCTCTCATACGGAATAGAGCTCAATTTCCTGGTGAATGACACAGAGGATAACAGAAAACCTTGTGACATTAAATCAGTGGTAGGAGCATACAGTCTGTTATGAAGATGTGTCAGATCTGCTGTATTCACCACCCCAAGAGCAGAGATCTGATGCTGCAGCCTCCCAGCATCCTCACTTTGCTGCCCCTCCAGGGTCTCTTTTGACTACTGCACCACAGTGTTTAAGAACATGGCTGTGGGATGTCACTTATGCTGGAATGTTTTTATTAAGGATTAGTAAGAAAAGCAGGAATTTGCTTTGTTTCTGTTTGTTCAGAAACACGCTTCAGACTTCAGTCCTGTTATTATTCATTTTACTTTCTTTTGTTACATGATCACTGTTACTGTTGTTCTTTAATATAATTTGAGATGTGATGACACTCAAAGATCTACTTCAACGGGAAACAAGGTCCCTGAGAATTTGAAAGACTACGGATACATGGGAAAACATCATCTATGCCCCCAAAAGTTTAAATTTGAATTCAAAATGATTTGTAGGAATGAAGGACCAGATGGAAGATTAGTACAGAGATGACATAAATAATCATGATGCTGTGGTTACATAGAATCATAGAATCATCTAGGCTGGAAAAGACCCATGGTATCATTGTATCCAACCTTTCACCCTACTCTACAAGTTCAACCCTAGACCATATCCCCCAACACCACATCTAAGCGATGCTTAAGCACATCCAGGGATGGCGACTCAACCACCTCCCTGGGCAGCCTATTCCAATATCCCACCACTCTTCCCATGACAAATTTTTTCCTAGTGTCCAGTCTAAACCTACCTTGTTTCAGCTTGAAGCCATTCCCTCTGGTTTTATCACTAATTACCCAAGAGAAGAGNCATTCGCTTGTCAATTAGAACCCCCAGGTCCCTCTCCGAGAGACAGCTCTCCAACCACACTTCCCACACTGTAGCATTGTATGGGGCTGTTGCGGCCCAAGTGTTAACCTTTGTACTAAATTTCCCTCTGCATCCTATAAAGGATGGAGAATTTCCCTAGTTCTCCTTTTGTTATTAATGAACTTATAGAAACATTTATTATCCTTCACAGCCGTAGCTCGGTTGAGCTCTAGCTGTGCTTTGGCCCTCCTAATCTTCTCCCTGCATTGCTTCACTACATCTTTATAGTCTGCGTGAGAGATCTGTCCTCTCTTCCAACAGTCATAGACTCTCCTTTTGTTCTTGAGGTTCAGCCAGAGGTCCCTGTTTAGCCAGGCCGGTCTCTTTCCCTGTCTGCTTGTTTTTCTGCAGGTAGGGACAGCCTGCTCCTGTGCCTTAAAGACCTCTCTTGAAACTGTCCAGCCTTGCTGGACTGCTATATCCCTCAGCACATGCTCCCAAGGGACTTTGTCAATCAGTTTCCTGAACAGGTCAAAGTTTGCATAAAACACAGCTCTGTGCTTCAGTCTCTATGTCTGTCTGATTCTGTAAATAAAATGTGAGAAAGTCCCAAGAATCTAAACTTCAGTTTGTCTTGGCTATTAATGGATGACTAATTTCTTGCAAGCTACACATTCAGGAGACAATGATGACTTCAGGAAGGTTGTAAATAGAATCACATCCTCAGTAGAGGGTGAGGGCAGCATGTACAAGGAGCAATGTGTGAAGAACTTTATGGAGTTTACAGTATTTTGTGAGCAAGACAGAGAAAGAAAGCTTTAAAGATAGGTGTGATGAGAATGAAAAGCAGCAGGGCAACATGTTCTGGGACAAAATCAGAAAAGTAGGGCAGGTGAAACAGTGCAAAACCTTGTCCATGAGGTGTAACATCTCAGGTTCAACAGTGAAAAGGCTGAACTTGAGAATTCTTTCAGCAGGGTGGGAGAGCTGGTCTACTGGCTTGGGAACATACTGTCTTTTTTGTCATCCACCTGTTGATAGTTTGAAAGGAGAAATACAGGCAAAAGAAACTAAATGTCTTACAGTAGGCTTTGCTGCCATAGGAGGTGAGCAGAGTCTGAATGGCAGTACGCAAAGCATCAATGAATGTACATAAGTCCATGGGCCCTGATGAGATGCACCCAAGAGTGCTGAGTGAACTGACTGATGTTGTCTCCCTACCACTCTCCCTCATTTGTGCAAAATCGTGGCAAATGGGAGAGGTGCCGGAGGACTGGAGAAAAGCCAGTGTCACTCCAGTCTTCAAAAAGGGCCAGAAGGAAGACCCTGGAAATTACAGAACAGTCAGCCTCACCTCCATCCCTAGAAAAATGATGGAGCAGCTCATTCTGGATCTTATCTCAGCTCATGAAAGAAAATAAGGTTATCAAGAGTAGCCATCATGGATTTGG
>VWZY01001240.1:0-68067 GCA_013399075.1 Chloroceryle aenea | reverse complement strand
AAATATATGAGGGCTGAGTGTCAAGAGGAGAGGAACAGCCTCTTCTCACTCATGCCCTGTGATAGGACAAGGGGGAATGGATGTAAGCTGGAGCACAGGAGGTTCCACCTTAACATGAGGAGGAACTTCTTTACTGTAAGGGTCACAGAGCACCAGATTGGGCTCCCCAGAGAGGTTGTGGAGTCTCCTTCTCTGGAGATTTTCAAAACCCACTTGGATGCGTTCCTTTGTGACTTGTGCTAGATTGTATGATCCTGCTCTGCCAGGGGGGTTGGACTCCAAGATCTCCAAGGGCCCCTTCCAACCCCTGACACCCTATGACCCTGTAATGATAATATGCTTTAGAAGGAGTCACTGCTGGATTTAAATGTGACCTGGCTATTTGGAGAAAGGAGAAAAATAAACCCCATGTGGTACAGGGACAACAGTGGCAGCAGTAGCAGAGAGTGACAGAGACTGAGAATTTGACAGGGAAAATGAGGAGGCTGGGTTTTCCTCAGTTAAGTTCATGATTAGATATCCAAGGGGAGATGTCAAATATTGGCCAAATTTCAGAGCTCAGTGAAAGTGGATAAGTGAACAGGCAGCTCTGAATTGCAGTGAGCTGCAGAGAAAAAAGGCTAAACTATACTTGCTGGAAAGTTAAACATCAAGCTAACATGGAAAGCTTATTCCAGAAAGAAAATGTTGTTGATTTGCATAGAAAGCATCTGATATAGCAATGATCAATGTGGAGAACAAAGATAGGAATTGTTGTGAGGATACCAACTTTCCAGGTAGACTAAAGTTTTAATAAGTCTTACTAATGCTTAATTACATCTAGGTCTTTATTAAAGAACTCAAGAAGAGTACTCTGATTCTTTTCCATGGAACAATATAATTATTGTAAATCAACTCAGCATCTTCATCTTTCTCTCATGCTACAAAGGTATTCAAAAGTTACATAGCTGAAAGGATAAGCTATTGTTCCAGAAACCAAGCCAGATAAAATGCAGAACAAGTTTAATGTAAGGCTACAATTAAATGAATAAAAACCTTGTTATACAAAAAGCTTTGATGATGGAAATGAAGGAACCAGTGGTTTTAAAGACTGTAACATGTAATTATTGCTAATAACCTAGTTTTAATGTAGCACTTTTCAATTTAAAAGCTCCCCAAATGTCTTACAGACTATATTGTAAAGGTATGCTTTTAAGAGATTCATTTTGAGCTTTTTACAGTTGGACAAAGCAGTAACAGTACTTGCAAAATCACCACCATGAGCAGAAGGGAAATCAATGACCATTCAGAGAACACAGTGCAATTTTGATGAGCCTTTAGTGCAACCCCTCTGTACCACTTCTTCCAGCTGCTTCAGCTTCACTGCTTTTCCTTACCCTTTCCCACTGCTGAGTTCCCACTCACTTCCCTTTTCTTCCATGTCACTCTTTCACTATTTCTCACATGATCTTTCATGGTCCCCTCCTATTAAAAGCCAGGTTTAATATGGATATGATATGACACTTTCTTTCTCACAGATTTTGTTTTCTGTGGTCATTCCTACATTCTGTGTCCCCTTTGCCCAGCAAGTTATAAATGCAGGGTGACAAGGCAGCCTGCTGCTCCATGGTGAGCAAAACACTGCGACTAGGCAGCCACATCCCTGATTGATCCAGAGCACACCACAGCGCTTGTGACTGTCACAGCCTGGCTGCCATAGCAGTGACAAACTCAGTGGGAAATGGAAAAAGCATTAAATTAAGGACTGTCTTTATACAAGGGACCTGTTGGAAAGTAATCTTATCCTAGGGGAACACAATCCACTCCACATCAACTATTTGTAAAGGTAACTTACTATTTTAGGACAAAAAGTGAAGAACAACAACTTAATTTCCTGAAGGCACTACTAAATGCAGAGATATTACCCCAAATGGGATTTGTTCTGGTTTTCTGGCTAATAACCCTCCTTCTGACTTCTCTGTCAGGTCCTATATAGCTGATTAAGACTCACATATCTCATTTTAAAGACGATATTTACAGAAGCACCATATACCCATTACAATGACAGAGCACTGGTAAGTGGTGGGTTTATGGGGAAAGACCAAGAAAAATCTGGTTTTCTGTTTTTTTCTTTGCAAGCACTTTTCTTCTGACTAGCACTACTCAGGAAACATTTATTATTTCATACACTAAAAAATGGTCAAGACGTTGTTGTGTTTCTGTTCTAGAGGTTAATGGAGACATGTCTTTACAATAGTTAAGTTTTCCTTTCCTGCTGCGCTACAGGCCAGACATATTCTGGTGGATTTTGAGACATACAGCTTTTTTTCAAAATATCATTAATTGTCAGTGGCACAATGGATCCAAGGCCCATTTTTTTTCCTCAAAAATGGAAATTAATGTGACAAGGAAAATCAGCTCAGCATGACACTGCCATCTGAGACAGGTTCTGGGAAGGAAAATGCTACCATGTTTGGCAATTTGTGGTCCTGACAAAGTACTTTTTTTTTTTTTTTAATCTGTTTTTTTTATTCCAACTCTGTAACTTCAATTATAAAGTCTGTTAAATATCCTTTAATACTACTTTAATAAGACACAATTCAAAAAAAGTAAGTATGGATCAAATGAAATACAAGAGGTTGTGTACTAACAAAAATATAGTGAAAAAATCCTCCTTACAGCATTTTTACAAACCTCTGGTTATGTCAGAAAGTTAGAAATTTTAAAGTTTTCATTTCTCCAATATCTAGTAAACTGAAGTGTGGCTTCAGTGCTGTATAAAATACAAATTCTGAACTAAGTTGTCAGTCACTGGTGCCCCAAGATTAAATTGACATGTTGGATAATATTCTATAGCATGTAGTGTAAAAACACAGAGCTCACCCTTGTGAGATATTGATAATCACAGATTTCAGTGGATTTGGACTCACTATGAACCTTCATTTCTTGCTATCATATCCATGTTTATACCGGACCATTAAACCCTCTGTCACCTTAGACTGATGTCAAACATGAAAGGAAGATGACAACAAAAATGTAAAAGGACACACTGGTTCTGAAGTTCATTTAAATTTCAGAATAGAACTTCTCACCAGCTGAGCTCTGTGCAATACTTGAGTGGGAAAGTAAGAACAGAAAAAATGTAGGATAGGCTGCATGCCTGTCATACCTGACATTTTGAGGAGTCACAAGTTTGGGATTACCTGACTGAACCTGACATGGACATGCTGCGTGACCACGAATAGTCTTTTTAATTTTCCTTCATGAGAAATCTGAAAAACATCACAAGGATGGGAAGGTTGAGTTATGCTAGCAGTACCTTCTTACATTGTTCAGTAAGTGCGATAAAGTGCAGAAATTGTGTATGAAAATATGGAGGCAATTATCTGAGGAAAGTGCTCCACAAGTTCAATGCATTTTCACCTTATGCAACCTATGAAGTTGTACTCTAAAATAAATGGACTGAACACATTAATACTTTGGTGGCAAAGATCCCACAAGGCTGAGGAAGGAATTTCCCTTTACCCAGTCACAGATTTCTAGAGGTGCAGATGGAGAGAAGAGCATGGTAGGAGTGGTAACAGCTCTATTAGTACTTTTTGGTTTGCTGTCAAATCTTCTGTGTCATTTGATGTGCTTGTATTTGCAGAGACCTTTTAATGACACAGACAAGTGAAGGCAGATCAGAGCTCTGTGGATGACGTGAATGGCTGCATCCAGGGAGGTGTGGGAGAATGAGGGTTTGCATAGCTGGAAGATAATGTACTGCTTCAGATCATTTATTAGAGAAATCTGAGACCAAAGTCATGGGGATGAAGAATAAATACGGAGCTCTTGTGCTAGATACGATTTCAACAATATCACTTCAATTATAAAAGCCACGTAAACAGCAGGAGGAACACAAGTGCAGCAGTAAAAGCAAATGTGTTCACACGAGTCCTAATTTAGCAGTTCTGGCTTTTTTATAGAGGATGCTTCAACTTTGTCATTGCTATGGGAATAAAGAGAAGAGTAAATAATAAGGGCCTCCTGAATTTCCTCTGATTAATCCCTCATATCTTTTCTTGTCTATTAGCAAGAGTTCAAAAATAACGGCTAGACATAACAGTCTGACAACACAAGGGAATGATCAGGAGAATTTTATATCCTCATTAGCCAATTGCAGAAAATACATTTTTTCTGATGCTGCAACCAGATCACTCCTTTTTCAACTAGCTTAAGCCAGTGGCAGTACTGTACAGAATTTGAGGCCAGAAAGAGCATCACGTTAAAGAGTGGCCTCCTGTATAACCAGGCTGAATGCTTTCTCCCCACTGCCCTTAAAAGTTAGTCCAATAGCTCATTTTGAATATAATGACTTTCCTAAATGCCTTCAGAACTGATGTGAATACAGTGAGAGAGACAAAACCCACCACTGTGGATTTTTAGCAATGGCCAAGCACACTCATCATTAGGAATCAGTGTCTTGTTTCCCATTTAAATTTGTCTGTCTTGATTCCTAGCATTATTTTCCCAGGATGGCTGAAGACATAGTTCCCTGTATTTTTTCCTATTAAGAGATATACACTTTGCAGTTAATTTGTCTTTCAAGCTGCCTTTAGATACACTACACAGAGCGACCTTTTGAAGAATTAGGTCAAGCAATGGAAACAGTGACACAAAGCTCAGTGCAGTAACTAGAGTGTAAAAATACTGAAAAATCTCTTCACTGAGAAGCATTTTCTCCCACTCAGATCATTTCGGTGAATCAGTTATGCACATTCTCTAATATTTCAAGCTTATTACAAAACATGCTGCCATTAGAAATATGTGCAACAGTTCTGTACCAGGCTCACCTTTCCCTAGGGTAAAAGCATCACTTCTCCCCTGCTTGCTGCCCTCTTTTACTACTGACAAGGTTTGCAGCTTTCTTCACAGTGGCCTCCATTCAACTTTTCACTCTTTAATTCCCAGTAGTTTTCAGGAGTCAGTGATTTGCCAGTAAGTATCCATTTCCTTGGTATAGGCTAGCTTCTGTTCCTATATATTAGGATGTGTTGGTTGCATGAAAGTAGTTTCTGTATGAATGAGCTAACATAGTGAATTATTTAGATGTCTCAGAAGACTGTGTAGCCTTCATCAATATTTACCACTTTACCAATATCATCCAAAGTTTCTGTCAGGAAGGAGCTCAGGATTATTTCCAGATCTTGACAAAACTTTCAGTAATATTCACTCTAGTGGCAATGCTTGCAGAATATTTGACAATGATTACTCACTGAAAATTAGTATTTTAAATTTGACTGCTTAGCAACACTGAATCCATTCTAAGATGTATCTTTATTAACCAAATTTGTAAACTTACCAAAAAAAGGAAATTACCTGTGTTTGACCAGATCTATTTTCCATGCTTCACTGGTATTAATTACGTTGTCAACTTCTACTTCATTAGCAAACAAATCCTGTGCAGCTTTCAGATTGATGTTGGACACAGCCTACATATAATTACGCCTGTCATGCTGTTCACAATATGCATATTAGCACAATACTATTATTCTTCCAGTTTGCAGGAGTTTTCATGGCATATAGAGGGAAACGCATGGCAATGGGCCATAAACTTCCACAACTAGCTTTCGTTCATCAACAACCATGCAGCTTAGTCCAAATTTGCAGGAGTTTTTATGGATGTCATTGAACTCTCTTGAGTCAATAAAAATAGCCATGACTAAACTGTTACAAAATCTTCTCTTTCCAGGCAAGGTGCACAATGTTTCTGTGTATTAAAGAGTACAATTATCCTATGGCTGAGCTATCATTCTAAACCCAGATTACTTTCCTACAGGATGACAAGGAGAACTACTAAGTTTTTCACTGCTATTTACATCTTTTCCCTTCTGCAAAATGGCTAACTCCTGGAACCAGTTCTGTGGTTTTGTTAAATCCCTTAATGTTCTCAGAAAAGTTCCAGGTCAAGGCTCATCAGATGAGCAATTGGTAGACATACTTGATAACGACTCAATGTATTAAATAAATAAATAAATAAAAGAGAGAGAGAAACAAAACCCACAGTTAAAATATGTTCTAATTTATTAGACACATTTTTTTAGACAAGAATTTGTGGTGTCAGTATTAACTCATCTCTCTTCTTCTCCCTGAAACAATCTATTGGATATTAGAATAAGAAGGGAAGAAGAAATGGAAAAGATAAGGGAGTAATCATCAAGATTAGTGACTGAGAAATTTGGGGGATTCTGATGGAAACATAAAAATAAAATGCCCCCATTTTTCAGAATTTTAGAATTAAATTCTAAAAATGTAGCATTTTCATAAACAAAATGGAATAAATATATGTATTTTAGGAATTCAAAACTCTTTTGCAAAACCCCTCAGAGATTATTGTGACCCTCTAGAATCATAGAATAGTTTCAGCTGGAAGACACCTTCAAGATCATCAAAGTCCAACCTTATTCCTAGCCCTATCAAAACCACTAAACCATGTCCTAAGCACAACACCTATGCAGACCTTAAACACCTCCAAAGATGATGACTCCGCCACCTCCCTGGGCAGGCTATTCCAATACTTGTCAACCCTTTCAGTAAAGAAATTCTAATATTCAGCCTGAACCTCCCCTGTTCAACTTCAGGCCATTTCCTCATGTTCTATGGCTTGTCACTAGGGAGAACAGACCAACTCCTGTCTCGCTACAGCTTCCCTTCATGTAGTTGTACAGAGCAATATGGTTTCCTCTCAACCTTCTTTCCTCAAGGCTAAACAGCCCCAGATCCTTCAGTCTTTTGTCATAAGAGACATGCTCCAAACACTTTACTAGCTTGATAGCCCGCCTCTGTACCCTCTCCAGCACCTCAACGTCCTTCCTGTAGAGAGGGGACCAAACCTGGACACAGTAGTCAAGGTGTGGCCTCATCAAAGCCAAGTACAGAGGAATGATCACCTCCCTGCTCCTGCTGACTACACTGTTCCTGATACAGGCCAGGATGCTGTTGGCCTTCTTGCTCACCTGGACACACTGCTTGCTCATGTTCAGCCTGCTGTCAGTCAACACCCCAGGTCCTTCTCTGCCTGACAGCTCTCCAGCCACTCCTCCCCAATCCTGTAGCACTGCTGGGGGTTGTTGTGACCAAAGTGCAGGACCTGGCATTTGGCCTTATTGAAACTCATGGAAATGGCCTTGGCCCGGTGATCCAGCCTATCTAGATCCCTCTGTCCCTACCCTCAAGCAGATCAACACTTCCACCCAGCTTGTTACTGAGGGTGCACTCTATCCCCTCATCCAAATCACTGATGAAGATGTTAAACAGGAGTGGCCCCAGTACTGAGCCCTGGGGTCACCACTCGTGCCTGGCCACCAACTGGATTTAACTCCTTGACCATAACTCTTCAGACTTGTCCATCTAAACATTTTTTTCACCCAGGGAAGTGNCTAGGGAGAACAGACCAACTCCTGTCTCGCTACAGCTTCCCTTCATGTAGTTGTACAGAGCAATATGGTTTCCTCTCAANGATAGACAACAACCACAGCTTTACCTTCATCCAACAAGCGGGTCACCCTGACACAGAAGGAGAAAGGTTTGTTAAGCAGGACCTGTCCTTCATAGTCTGACTTACTACAATATGCAGAGGACTTCCAAGAGTATGTTAATGTTTCTTGCTTCTCTTCATCTAGTATCAGTTGGTAAAGATCAAACTTTTTAGAAAGAAACATCTAGTCCTGATCTAACTTCTCAGTGTGATAGTTCAGGGTTAACAATCTTCCTTGAAAACGCTTCCAGTTTATTTCTAGTGCAAATTTCTTTTACCTCAACTCACAAATGTGGTTTTGTATACTACTCCAAATATCCTCCATTAGGAACATTTTCTTCCCCCTGTAGACACTTCTGAACTGAAAACAGACTTTCTCTTAACCTTCTCTTTGATAATCCAAATATATTGACATTTTGAGTGCCTTGCTACAAGGCATATCTTTCAATCCTTTAATCATTCTCAGGGCTTTCTTCTCTGAATTATGTCCAATTTCTCAGCGTTTCTCTTGAAGCATAGATGCCTATCAGAAACAGCACTTACTGTCAGATTTTTTCTAGTTCTGCTTGGTATGCCTTTTTTTCTACACCCGAAGTTTGTATTGGTACCATACCTGTAGACATGGCCTTCACTCAACTTGCTATTAACCATAACCCATTTTTCAGAACCTGTGACAATTCCCCATATAGATCTTACAATCCTACATTCCTTTTATGCTGAAATATTGCTTCTACTTACCTATAGGAAAACACATAGAGGTTACTTTTGCTCTCCTTCGAAAGAAATTCAGATCCTTAACAACTGTCCCTTTGAAAACAATTTTTGGTAATGTATCAAAGCTTTAGGTTTGTAATATCTGAATGCTTTATCAGCAAGAAGGGCATATTTTCTTCCAGATCATTGATAAAAAAGGATAAGTTGAAGAGGGCCAGGACGTGAGACATATTAGGTCCTGACTAAAAAGATACTTATTTCATGCTAATTTAATAATGTTGATAATGAACTGAGATCATTGTTACTTTTCTTGCTTCTGTATTTTAAAAATGTCTCACTTGTGCCCTTACTTCAATTGGCTACTGATTGATATATGTTTGTTTTTCCTTTTTTACTAATTTTTGAGACTTCTTATATCTTATTTACTTCACTTTCTATCCAGTTTCCCCCTTCTCTGAACATGTGCCTGTGTATGTGCACAATAATTTCTTGCACCTATTTCTAGGCTAAATTTCTAACAAGATACCCTCCTGGTTTTGATTGTAGCTTTTTCTGGGACATTTGCTGAGTAAACTATCACAAATAGCTCCCCATTAGTTTGAACATTCTGCTCATAGTCTTTCTTCTGGATAAAGTGCCTCACAATCATGTTGTTCAGTAATACTACAAAGCCAATTAATAAACCCAAAAGGAAATAAATATCATAGTGGAAATGAAAGACAGGATTGAAAAGGGAAAGGAGCAGGTCTTCTAAAGTCAGGAACAAAACCTGCTAATTACAGTAAAGTGATCATCTTGACAGTGAAAAGAGGAAGGGAAGGAGAAAGAGCCAAAGTTGAGAAGAGTTGTCACAAGGCAGATGACTCAGCAAGGAAAGCTCCAGTTATACATGGAAACAAATTACTTTTTTTTTTTTCAAAACAAACAAAAAACTATAAACATCCTGCCCCTTGAAAATGGGAAAAGGGCTTAGTACCTGAAACAGGACTTAATCAGGTAAATGCACGTTCAGGACCCTTGATACAGGGGTATACACCATAGCTGTATGTTTTTCAGACTGAGTAACATCAAAATACCATGGATATTAGCTCACATTCTAATGGAGGCTCAGTTAACTGGCAAAAAAGTCTGAAGTAGTTTTAGACCAGCTTATATCCCCCAGAAAGACCACCGAAAATTATATGAGCAAAGAAATCCAACCTGTTCTTTTACCAGTACAGAGTTTTGCCCACAACAGGAGGATTTTGCTGGCGTGTATTGCAGCATACTTGCGGCAGAAAGACACTGTGAGCACAGGGATTGTTGAAATGTCAACTGGTAGGTGCTTTTTCCCTGACATGCATTTAGGTACCCTGCTTGAGACTGTGCTTGAAGTAAAGCCTGAGATGGACACTTTGCAAACAGAACACTCACATTAATATACGTTAGTAAATGCTTGAGACAAATTATGAAGAGGTGTAATAGGGATAATAATGAGTGTTGCAAATAGCCAGGAGCCGTGCCATGGCTGCACTTGATTATACTGAAAGAGCTTTCTAATGAGGATGAAGTGGGCATCATTTAATCAGTTCCATTTTTCTTACCAAGCAGATTAGCCCACTGGGACAAAACAGCTTGCATGGTTTAATAAAGGATGTTATAGATCAGAATTATATTCAATGATGTTGCAACCTATAAATTCAAATGAAAAACGAGGTTAAAGTTTGGAGAGAAGGTTTGGTAAAACTTCATCATTTACTCCATCTGCCATTATAACCTTAGATTTACTGCTTTTAATTAAGCATCCTAGCTGTTCCCCAATCTGCCAAGGCATCCTTTTTCTGTCTTAAGATCATGACAGTGAGATCAGCAGTCTACAAAGAGATATCATCAGTGCACAGGGAGAGATATTAAAAATAATATATTGTTGTGTCTCTTGCTTATTACAGGGTTAGCAAAATTTCATTAAGAAAAATGTTAACATGTCCCCACATCCCTGCATAAAATCCCACAGTGTAAAATAAATGTCTCCAATAGCACAAAGGAAAACTTCTTGGAATGGTAGGACCTGAAGAAAAATGGAGTACACTTTACATTTTGACGTTCTCAGCATCTCACAGGTTTGCACTGAAGCAGAGATGTCACTATAAAATACAAATTGCTTTGAAAATAGGTGGACCAGCTTTCACTGTATGTATAAGAAAACTAATGACAGTTGTGTTCTAATTCAGCCCCAGAGGAGATAGATGCATAATTGTCTTTGAATGCTGGGTGCAGTTCTAAATTGCTTAATCTCTAAAATGATGCTCTGGTGTTGGGAGAGGTTCAGGGGAGGGTATCACAGAGGATCAAATCTGGGGAAGAGTCCAATAGATCTGGCTGAAGGAACAAGCAGGCCAAGATCACCCCTCTGAAAATGTACAAATAGGAGTAATGGGAAATAATATGGATGTACAAAATCACAATGGCACAAAAAGAGTGAAGAAGGAGAAACTGTTTGTTCCAATGCAAGAATCTAGGGGCCTACAAATAGAGCTAACAGGAACTCTGTGCAAAAGAAAACCAGAAGCAGTTGTTCATGCACTGATGGTAGGCTTGGGACACTTGTTGCCAATGGAAGCTGTGAATGCAAAATGTTTACACAGATTTAAGGAGAGGCTGGACAAACACATGTGGAGAAGAGGGTCACTTGGGACCACTCAATACAGGAAACACATCAGGCTCAGAAAAATCTCTAAGTTGAAAATAGTTGTGGACAAGAAGATTACTCAAGATATTACTCAAATCCTCCTCTCCTGTCCTCACTCTTCTCTGGCATTCAGATGTATCTGGAGACAAGATACTAGGCAAGTCGAACTCTTAATCTCCACCAAGATCAGCCATTTCTGACTTTTGTTAGAGCGGAAGAACTTGCTGATTTAAAATTGGAAGAAAGCTCCTGAAAAAATTCCACCTATAAAGTGGCCATTCATTTCCCCTCATTAACTACGTGATTAGGAACCTTGATACCTTTTTTTCTTTTCCAAGCCAGCCAGCCCTGCTTTGATGATCTATATCCTAATGAACCACTGCACCTGGAGAAAAAATAAAAAAAAAAACAAAACTCACACCTGTCCACTGGAACGTAAAGACATTTTTTGAATCTTCTTGCAAAGCTTTAGCACAGCTGGACCCTGATCTTTAACTGGGCAGTGCTTTTACACAGACCATCCTAATCAGCAAGAAGAAAAATGAAGAAAAGAAACCTCCTTTCCTAATCTATTCTTGCTTGTTGAATTTCAGGGAAAAGTAAAAAATCCCAGCTCAAGTTGTCAACCAAGTCAGTCTTAATACTCTAATACCCTTTTAATACATGAGCCAAAGAGATATTTTGAAAAATGCAGCAGTTCTCAAAGGATTGTTCAATAGTATTCAGTGCTTCTTTATTCCCTCTGGTCATCTTCAGCAATATTGCACATTTTACCAATCTTCTTTCACTGCCTTAAAAGACCGTATCTTGGGATTTTAAGAGTAATCTTCAGTTCTCTGTGCTACTGACCAGCTGGATGCCATATAGAAAGTAACTATCTCCTAGACCTTCATTCTGTGCCTAACAGAGTAACAGAGAGGAGATCACTATTTTTTTCCTACTTTGATTAGGAAAACTTGGATTCCAGTTATGGCAACAACTGGGCATTAGATAAAATGTGCATATTTGAAAAATATGTCCCAATAGCTGCAAGACTCAGCAGGGTTGTTCTGAGACCAGAGGTATGAGATAAAGCATGGAATACATTTCATAAACTGTTATCCAGAGGTTTGGTGGGATGCAGGTCTCCTTTCTTTGTGCCAATAAGGATGAGCAAATGGACTGTTCTGACTCTTAAAAAAATGGGAAAAGAAAGGAAGTCTGGACAATATTAAATAATACATTTAAATCTTCCAGGATAACAGTGTACAGTCAATATTAATCTTTTGGTCGTAGGAATAACATTAGTTGGTAGAAGCCCTGTCACAGTCGTCGAAGATTCTAAGGAAATTTTTTTGTAAAACAGATTTAATGGTATAAGACAGTGTCTGATAAAGCTACTATAACTTCACTCACCATTATATATTACCCTGCTGTAATTATACGTGATGAAGCAGTATGTCATTAGGGTCAATTCTCCTGCAAAAGCCACAAGGGGCTTCTGTGTCTCTGAAAGAAATTATGTTATTTTTACTTCACTGTGGGATTTTCTAAATGGTTCCACCTGTTAAACAGAAGCTAATTCTCCTAGGATGAAAAGTAAGACTTGAATAGAATAGGGGAACTTTTCTGGATCTTTCTGTCCTGGAGTTGTTGATATCATATTCAAGAAGAAAGGTGCAGACATGAGTCACAACCTATACATTTTGACAATTTGGTGATGGAAAACTTTTCTATTTTCATGATAAATAAAAACTTAAGACGTTGAGTTCACCAGCAACAATCAATACTTACTACAGAGTGGTAAATCCCTGCACAATCACTACAAATTACATAAATGATGCCACTTAGGAATGAGTTTGAGAAGAAATTAGTGCATTGGTACATGTGCAACGTGGGACAACATCAGGATGATTGTGCTTTATAGATGGCATTTTTGCAATAAATAATGAAAGATTGCAGCCCATTTCCCACAGTGAAATGCCTCTGTTTTGCCAATCTTTGCTGAGGTATTTTGCCTCTAAGGAGCTGTATACAACTGGGTTCATGCATCCTCCAGCACCATCACTTCACTTCCCTGTCAACAGCAGCAAAGCGCAGCTGGGACAGATGAGTTTACAGCTCAGCCATACTGACCTATGGGTGCTGTGTAAGATTTTGAGGACTGTTGACACCTGCCACAGGTTCAGACATCTCCAAGGTCCCTGGTTTCTGGGTGAAGCAGTGTTTATTCAAGACTGACAGAGAAGAGAATTAGTGCTGGGTTATGCTCTGCAGGTGTAGCTGAGGAATCAGGCTGGCAGTTTACAGCAGGCAAAAACAATGGAGAAAGACCAGAATGCAGGTTGCCTACAGTTTTCTGAGTCTATGGTTTGATATTTGAAGCTAAAAATGTATATGGAATGTGTCAGAGAGAGAACATTATACCTGAACCTGAAAGACACTCTTTTTCTCTATCCTTCAGCAATTACTTCCCGTATATGTACAGCAGCAATAACACCACTTCCTTAATAAACATGGGACCTATGAAGGGGAATTCATTAAAGAGTGAGGTAGACAGATACTGGTATAATGGCCTGCTCTTGGAGCATTTCAGGTGGACAAAAGAAAGTCTTAAGTATTTGGAGGGAGAACTTGTTGAAAATGTGCACAACCAGTTGCTCACTTGCACTTAAATATTTTGAGGTTATGAACCAATTTTTCAAAAAATGTTATGCAAAATCAAAATAATTTGTTTTGTCTTTAGGATATGTTAAATCACAATTTATGTTATCACTATATTCAATATATTTTGCTGTATCAAAAACCAGAAAGAGAATGTTCAACTGTTTGTCTCTCCTGGGAAATTGGTTAATACCTTATGCTCCATGTGTAGTTATGTGAAGAAGTCTGTTAATGAAAAGCACACAAAGGAAACCATCTCCATTCAAGGCTGTCTAATGCAGAGACTCTTCCTGGAAGCAACACTTCCCTGCACCTATGACTCTGGGTTGCCAGCTTCCAAATAGCTAATGTAGAGCTAAAGTGGAACTATGCACTTTGCATCAATACGCTGATCATTTCTCAGCTTGAAAACAGAAATACAGAGGAAAAACACTTGGCATTAAACCTTGAAAATGCAATTTCTACTGTGGAGCCTGATATGGAAGATTGTTGATTTGACTTTCAAGACCACCTGTGAGGAAGGTACACAGCATTTTCAGTTTCCTCTTCTACTTGTTTCCTCTTCCTTCTGGTGGGTGTCACAGACTTGGTCTCACAGTGATCACTGTGCTCTTCTCTCTGCTAAGCCAGCACCTATTTCTGAAAGGAAGTATTGCCTGGCTGGCATGCTGCAAAGGCACAGGCCTGTCAGCTCTTGATTGCTGGAGGAACACTAAGTCAGGATTTCAGAACAGAAATAATCCTTCAAGAAGATGTTTATGTCTGAAAATGAAGCTGCTTAGCTGATGTAGGACATAATTAATCAAATTCTGATTTTATCCATACATTCCTCCTTCTGCTTGTATAATATTAGAGACAGGAAGGGAGAGAAAACACATTTGATAGCAACCTTCTCTTTGTCAAAATGTTCCTGTAGCACATCTACTATATTTTTCTTACTAGTGTTGTCATTGTCCCAAGAAACTCTATCAACTCTTCTAGGAAAATAATCTCCACCTGAATGGATTGTACTTTGAAAGAGTAAGCAAGAAAAAAGTTTTTTTTTGTTCTCTTTTGGTTTTTACTCTCAACTTCATCAGAAGGCAGATGGAGGTGAAAGCATGGCATTACTTAACGAAGGAGAGCATGTAACAAGTGAAACACTAAAGACTGATATGTTAATGCCTTTTTTCACCCTCTTTTGTCTCTGGTTCTCACAAATGCAATTGTTTCCAGAGGCTTAGAGGTATTAACATTAATAAAAAAAAAGAGCTGCAAAAGTTATCAAAGGAAAAAAAATCAATTAATAGTCAATTCAAGCTTTTATGTCATGTTGAAATACTCTCCAGAGTATCATCCTAGGCTGAATATATACTAAGACTTTATCCAAGAATACTTACTAAGAGCTTCTATCTCAGAATTTAGGGCCGGTAATAATTCACTTGCTTAGTATTAAATTATTTCCTTGGAGTGGATTTACTGATCATCCTCTCTAAGAGACCCAGTAACACTTCCTGAGAGCAGCTGCTCTCCACAGAGCCATAAAGTTTGGCACAGGTAGGACTTTCTGAGGGAGATCCTGGGCTGTGGGAGAGGAAGAGCTAAAGGTGGAGGAAAACCGGGGATGCCTCTCTCATCTGCAAGAGCAGTTGGATAACATCAGAGGCTGTGGTGAGGAGGACCATGGGCAGCCTAGGAGGGTAGGGGACAACTGCAGAGCCACAGAGAGGACCATGTATTGGAGTGAATTTGGGCCAGCAGAAGCCAGCAGAGGCTATCTGAAAAGTTTATCTTTGAGAACTCATGAAGTGCAGAAGACATTTCAGAAGACAAAGAATAGCAGAAATTGTTTCTATCTTCAGAAAGAAAATAAAGGAAGCCCTTGAGAATCTTAGAGAAGTCAGCATAACTTCAGGACCTGTGAAGATCCTGCAAGAAATTATTGCGTGATTGATTTATGAGCACCTAGAGAATAATAAGGTGATAAGGAACACCTGGCATGGATTTGTGGAAAACAACTCATGTCAAACCTATTTGATTTCCTCTCTTGATAGGTCTGCTGATTAAGATGAGAACAGTCACTGTGACTTTTCAGTAGGGCTTTTGACACCATCCTGTATAATATTCTCTAGCACAGTGGGAAATGGCCTGGTTGAAATTACTGTACAGCGGATATGTTGTTTGAAAAAATATAGCCAGAATGATTCACATTCTTATCAACACTTTCTATCAAACCAGACAAGCATTTTATATGGGCTCCCACGGGGGAATATCTTGGACCAGTTCTGCTCAATAATTTCATTAGCAGTTCAAATAATGGAATAGCATGTATACTAATTTACTGATGACACGAAGCTGAGAGGGGTTGCAAACTCTGCAAAAGACAAGTTAAGAATTTGAAATGATCTTGACAAATTGTAGAAATGGCCTGAAATCAATAAGATGAAATGAAATAAAGACAAGTACAAAGTATTGCACTTAGGAAGGAAAAAAAATCAAATGCACAAATATAAGCTTGAGGATATCAAGAGAGAAGGACCTGGGATTACTCTGCAGAAAAGGATCTGGGGTTACAATTTACCACCATCTTAGCGTGAGTCAAAAGCAGGAAGCTGCTGCTCAAAAAGAAATATCATGAGATGCACTGTCAGAAGTGTCAGCTAAGATATGAGAGTTAATAATCTGGCTCTTCTCAGTGCTGCCAGAATACTGTGTCACCATTAGTTCTCTCCTTTGAGGAGAGAGGGTCCCCAGAAAAAGACTGAAACAATTCAGACACACTGACTTCTAAGGAAATGTTCAAATATATGTTTTGTTTTCTTTAGAAAATGGAAGATAGAGGAGATATAATAATGGTCTTTGAATGGTCTTGGTCCTGTTTTAATTGGGCAGTGATTAACTATATTTCTTGTCTACAGAAAAGAAGACAATAGTTAAATTTGCAATAATGAAAATTTATGTTACATATTAGGAAGCATTTTCCAGTTCCTGGGCTAGTAAGACACTGAAAAAAACATGTACATAACCTTCACTGGACTTTTAAGAAGAGGTTATGTATATCTCTTAGGAATGGTGTGAAAAATACTTGGTTCTGCTGTACAACAGGGGTTCAGCTTATAAATTGTCTTGGAGCTTCTATTCTCTTGCAGTTGTATGATTTGGGGGAAGATTTTCCTGATAATCTGTCTGCGTCTTAAAATATATATTCTATCATATTTGATTCTGAATAACTCTTTTCCAAACAGATACATCATCACCACATTTCCAACAAAAGATGCTTTGATTTGGGGATCACACTGAAGCCAGTGTTGGAAATACTGCTGACTCTAACTGCTGACCCAAAATGGAGTTTTCAGGAGACAAGTTCAAAATGTCTTTACTTAGTAAAGCGAAAGGCTGTGTTTTAAGCTCCTTCCAGAAAAGAAATTATGTGAACCCTCGTACCTGGCTCCTGCTAGAGAGCAGATGTTGGTATTTGTATGAGACAAAGCTGGGTTGAGCTAACTCCTGTTAGAAATACTAATGGTCCATTATATTATTTAAAGAGTGCCACAGACCGTTTGTCTAGTGCTGTTAACCGGTTGTATTTCATTTGCTAATCACATCAAGTAAAAAAAAAAGTAATATTTTTTCATTACACCAAGTCCCTAGGTTAGTCTCTTGCTCTGGGCTAATCCTGTTAGAGCTGCATCTTGGCAGAGGCACTTCTGGCAAGGGAAAGTCCACAGACAGGACAAAACTCTGTTTGTCCTGCCAAGCATGGTCTTGGCTGAGATTCTAAGGTTATTAAAAACTGTATAAGCAGCCAGCAAAGTGCAAATGACCGTTGCACAATTTTGCAGATAATTGGCTTGCTAGTAATGCCATCTCTGGCACTGGGAGCATCTGGATTGTGCACAAAACAGCAATAAGGAGACCGCCCAGGACTCCCACACTGTGACAGAGCATCAAACCTTATCTATGGTCATACCTAAAGTTTACAGATAATGTGGCTGATTCCAAAAAGAAATCCAGGCAGACCTAGTAATTCACTGGGTACCAATAAACTACCTTGCAACATAAGAAGTAAAACTTAGCTGCAAAGAATGCTAGCTCATCATCTACATGCACTCAAAAGAATGTAATTTGTCCTTCCTCAAACACATTTGGGCACAGTGATCTGTGATTTTCTCCACCAGAAGCTGGCTTGCAGTAGCCATCACTCCTGACACCTCCAGAGATGATTGTAGACTTGCACCTCGGTGCCATGGACACAAGAGTAGCAATGCTCAGGAATTTCCTGGGAGTCAGTAGACTTCTGCCTGGAATTTGCCATGACTATGCTACTATATTAAGTTCTAAAAGATCTGCAAATATTTTTTAAGTAGCTTTCTCTAGGCCACATAGCCCTGGGAGAGATCTGCACAAGCAGCTGCTACTTTGCTGTGTTTAAGCTGAGCCTCCAGGCACCCTGAAAAACCATTTCAAAGACTCTGGCTGCAGAACATGCCCCCTCTCTCACTGCTTTGCCAGAAGAGAGATGGGATACTCCTTAGGACATGTTGCTTAGTCTGTCATTTCTTGAGGCTGAAGCTGATAGTTCAAAGTCCAAGCCCAAGTTTAATATGTATGAACTGTCTACATATATACATATGTATATTTCTGTCTGCATGTGTGTGTCTTGTCCAGAAGACATTGCCCCTTCCTTTGTTTAACTTATGGAATAAGTAACTCTAAAAGTTTTGTAAGTAACCAGAGCAGATCCAATGTAGCAGTTTGGGTAGTGAGGCTGCAGCCAGTTTGAAAGGAGATGGCAGCATTGTGGTGCCCTGGGGTGCCCTGTAGCTCTCAAGGCTCTGGGCCCAGGAGTGCTCTGAAAATATGCTTGCATGCCTGGCACAAGCATATCACTGATTGGCTGTGCTGAAGCTGGTGTTTTGGAAAATCATATTGGCCTGTGTTTGTCGGTTCAGTAGAGATAACAGTCTGTACAGCACTTTTTCTTTATATTCATATGTCAGCATTCAGAGAAGCCCACTGCAGCTTGTTGGGTTTGTTGGTTTATAGGCAGGCCCACGAGTTTTATCGGTGATGTGGCTACACAGGCAGCATGAGACATGAACCATGAGGAGGTGTGCTTGTGTGTCCAGTCAAAGGCTTTCTGTAAAATGCTCAGGGGAATGGATGTATGGTACAAGAGCAGATTCTCCGTGCTTACAGACCTAGCTAAATCCTTGCTCAGAACCCTTTACTTCGTTAGCTTTTCAGGATTTATTGACCTTATTAAGTTCTTGTAAATGAACAGCTTGCTTTATTTTTTCAGACAGATATTTCTCAGACAGATGAGACCATTAGTGAACTGGTTTATGGTGTGTGTTTGACATGCAGGATTAACTTCTCCCTGGGGGATGAAGCTGTTAAGAAAAATCTTTCTCTTTTTCTTTAATATTTACTTATCCTGATGCACAGGTATTCTTACTAATCACTCTAATTATGTAATTTAGAATGCTTTGTTACCTTTCTACTGATGGCATACTGTGTGTATTGCCTGGTAAAGAAGCCAATCCTGTGTTACTCTGAGCTCTGCAAGTAGGAAAGAACCCTGATTCTTATAGATGACAACTATTTTGATTACTTGTTATCATATGACAGAATATCGATTTTACAGATTTCAGTATTTATTTCAGAATACATGTGATCTTAGTCCAACTCCATATTTATTTTAATACCTATTTTAAAATACAATAAAAATATAATAACAGCGTTTCTTCATCCACATTTTCTGAATATTTCTCCAGTCACCCACGGAGTCAAAACCACACATCGGGGAACTGTTCTGTTCTGATTTTATAAGAACTTGAGAAGTTAGCAGCAGAAAGAGATGCTATATAACCAATCTTCAATAAGGCAGAGGCTGTAAGCTAGGAAACATCCTAGGATATGAGTTAAATTACCCAGAAAAGAGTCTGAATGGGAGTGAATGAAGTGACATCACTTCAGAATGACACAAGTTCATAATAGAAAACCAAAAGACAGTGTAGAATTCTCAAAGAATCTAATATTAAACATTGTTAAAAAGGTCACGTAGTGAAAGATGAAACTGAATGTAAGACAGAGTTGTTGTTAAATTAACTGATAGAAATGCAAGGCAGAAGGCAGACACATCTACTTCAGTAGTACAGTGCTCTAAATCAAATAAATCATAAAAGAGAACACGAACACCGCTATGGACATCTCATCGAAGAATTTTCAACAGAAAATAAGAAAGCAGATCAAATAAATGTTAAGCTGTATTAAGAAGATGACAAAGAATAGTACCAAATCAAAAGACCAAATACTTCTGCTCCAGGTCACTGAAACCCCATTAACTAAGCTAGAAGGAGGTTTCTAGGGTCCATAGTTTCAAATACTCCAGATAAAAACATTACATCTGAAAACAGAGAAAAGTGTAATACCAAAAATGTGCATTTAATGTATTCTTCCATATGAGGGAAGTTAAGCAAGCATACAATGCAGAAAATAGGATAAAAACTGAAGTCTGCTAGTGACACTTTCAAATTTAAGAAAAGCAACCACCCTTGTAGGAATTAGAAAATCCTCAAAGACAATTCTTTTCCACGCATTATACAACTGTCATGTGGAATTCATTGCCACTGCTCTTGACGGGTTAGCAAGAGTTATTTACTTCTGTGAGGAATAGAGCAAGTGGGCTTTATCGCTCACTGATGCACTGCCACATGATGAGGAGAGGCTCTGCCATGCTCCACAGTCCCTTTAACATCAGAGCTGCCAGCAGTCTTAACAAGATTAACTGCTCTTGTATTAACCAGGATGAAAAATGCACGAGGCGTATACACCCTCCTGCTTTCCATGGCTTGCCTTGCAACGAAACGCAGAATTCCTCTACACATGCAGCAGTGCCCATTCTCCTCTTTGGAGATACAAAGCTCAAAACCAAACATGCTGTGCCAAACCAGTTTGCTGCTGGCCATCACTGGAGGCAAAGACTGGATTACAATTGGCCTAATTTAGTATAGCACAACTCTTCAGGTTTCTGCCAAGCATAGTTGTCATTTGCTCTTCTGGGAGGAGACAGGAATATATAACCACTTAGTCATTGCATATTCTCTTTGAAATTTTTTCTTCTAATATTCAGATTGCTGAAGCCTGGTGTGAATTTTAAATTAAGGAACTAGTAGAGAGAATGCATTTCTTTTTGTTAATGGCTTTTCCTTTCAAGCCACATTATTATTCAGTTGCCATGGTTTATCTGATTTTGTAAAGTACCCAGGGAAATATGACAATGATTGGGCACTTAGAAATACGCTGATAGACATAGTGTATCTGTGAAAGGTAGAATATTAACATTTTCCATATTGGTCACCAACCACTGCCTTGGTCAGCTAAAATCCAGACTCTTTTTCCCTCATGTGTTGAGTATATTAGATAACTGACTGTCAATAATTGTTACTTTCTACACTAAAAACTATTTACTATTAAGATTCCTAATTAACCAGGAAAAAGCAGTTACCCAGTAGAACCATTTATTCTCCGGAAGCAAATATTCATTTTTAAAGTAAAGAATCAAATGTTGGTTTCAAAGGTAAGCTTCCCAGTGCCTGCTCATTCATGTTGTTTTTGCTTTAAAAGCAGCTGTGTGTTAATTCTCCTGTATTCATTAGGAAAGCATATATGTAGTAAAGCTCTGCACACTTCATTTCCCACAGCCATCTCCAGAGCCCACTGGTCTGCTGCAATCTCAACATCTTATTTACAATTCCTCTGGTGTGGGGAAAAAGAAAATACAAACTTAAAGAAGGATATTTGTACTTCAACTTGGATATGTCTGTAGTCCCCAAAATCCAGCATGCTCCACCCTAAAGAAAGCTTTTGATGGCTCCAACAAGAGTGACATCTCCAGAATACAGGTCTTCCTGTACCAAACTGCAGGAAGGATGCTTTTGGCAGCGTTGTCTGTCACCATCTTGCATGTCTTAGAGGCATTAATATTTTTATACTTAAATGTTATTAATGCACTACCATGACCCAAACTAGTGCAAGCTAGGGCATGTACCTGGAAGATGCTGTACCAGGCTCTGGCTGTCTGTGCAAGCTGAAAAGCGACTCATTTAACAAGCTTAGTTCTCCACATGGTCTTTTACCCACATATTATGAAGAATTTTTACCTTCCCAAAATGCTCTTTATGTCAAGCTCTTGACATATACATTTGTGCCCCATGCAACCATGGGAAGACCACAATGAATAACATAATCAATTTTCAAGCAAAAATAGAATCTAGCCCTGCACACATCTACTGCTGTGTGCAGGAGTGCTTCTACAGAGCAGACTTGTTCCTGCAAAGGGGTGGACACCACACTTCTGGCCTTGCTGCCCACTTGGCCTACCTTGAAGCACTTAAACTGTGCTTCAGGCTCAGAGGAATAACTTGTGTGGTTAAACCATAAGGTTGTATTTTAAAGCGCTATTGCTCATGGCAAATTGCTCAATGTCTTGCAGGATCAGTTCCACAAGGGTGTAGCCTGTGCAGGTGGGCAGAAACAAGTGTAGCAGTGAGCCTGAATGAGAGCATTGCTTCAGCTTGCACACAAGCTTTACGGAAGGGAAATGGGCTGGAAGGCACCTTTGGACATCATCGAGTCCAACACCCCTGCTAAAGGAGGTTCACCTAGGGCAGGTTGCACAGGAACACAACCAGGTGAGTTTTGACTATCTCGAGGAGACTCTACAGCAGCCTGTTCAAGTGCTTCATCACCTTCACAGTAAAGTTTTCCTTTATGAGCTTTTCCTCATGGCTTCAATGGCCTTACAGAAGTCCACATTCATCCTTGCAGGAGGAATTACAGAGCTTGTCACCTCCTCATTTTCCAAATGAGCAGATTGCAAAACACACAGGCAGTGCTCTTGGTTAGAATTGGCAGATGATCCAAGCTTATGCCAATAAAGCAAAAAGCTACCTTGTTCTTGATCAGGCAAAACTTCATAAAAGAATGTTCTTGTAATCTGTGGTGCACTTCAGGCTCACATCCTTTCTCTGCCAAGTCAATTAAAAATAGGTACTGCTACACTGGAAAGGACTCAGAGAAAGGCAACAAAGACTTAGAATTACAAAGTAGAGCCACAGCCTCCAGGGCAAAATAAAATAAACTTAATGCAGGACGTACAAAGCCAGCACAGAAAAGCACATCCAAAGAGACAGCACAAGGTATCCAGAAGGTAACATCAAAAGAAAAGAGCGGGAATTGTTTTGGGTAGCCAGAGTCAAGCCTTTTAAAAAGAACCTTTATTTTTAAACCCTGGTATTGTTAGGGATGGGTTATTTAGACAGCTAACAGGATGATTTATAAGGAACCTTGGTGAGGCACTGGAACCAGGTGCTCCAAGCATGTTCAGGTAAAACACAAAAGGCAATACAGTGTTATAGTAATAGAGGAACCCAACATCCTGTAGTACTGGAAGGAAGTTTACATGGCTGAAGTTAACAGAGTCAGCGATCTTGCCTTAGAAATGGATTTTGAAAAAGCTAAATAATGGATACTTTAGGGAAGAAATAAATAAGAGCATCTCAGCTGGTTACTGGTTTCTAGGGACATAAACTACTGTACACAGTTTAATTAGGGATATAGGATGAAGTGATGTGCTGAGGCATCAATCTGAGTGCTTTGCTTCTGCAAATAACTACAAGAAAGTCTCATTAGTAGGTGTATCGACATACCTCATTTAATTACTTAGTTCTCATGGTCCCCCTAAATTCTTTAGTGTGATCCAAAAGGACTATGCAGAAAGATGAAAGCTTGAAAATGAGAATGGGCACTTTTGGGCCACATGCAGGAACAGCTGCACTATGAGACTGAAGAGGAGCTTCACAAGGGGTATCTCATGTCCATCTGTAGCTCCTCAAGCAGCAGCTATGGAGCTTCCCCAATGTGTGAGGGGAGCTTCTGGGCACCTTAACCCAGATCTGCAAAGGCCTGAAAGGTGACCTGAGTGTCTGAAGAGATGAGCATGTGTGTCTTTGGCTTTGTCACTCTGAGGCTTAAGAGCAGTTTCCATCCTGGACGCACAGCTCAGACTGCTGTGGTGGTTGCCTGAACCAGGCTTTCCAAGCAAGAGTAGCTGAAAGGAGAAGGAGGGGGAATGGTTGTACAAAAGGAGCATCAAAGTGGGAAAAGGCTGAGTAGAAGAAGGAGGAAATTGGCATATTTAGGGGAGAGTGAAAGGAAACGGGAATCAACATCAGTCTCTAGGTTAAGAGGTATGAAACTTTCTGGAAACACCAGGTTACTGTCCTCACCTAAGTGAGTAATTAGCAGAAAATACAGCAGAGGGCTGGCATTCAGGAAAGTGTCCTTGCCACTCTGGTGTTACAGAGTTATTCCTGCTCTCAGGGAATACCTCCTTTTCCCACAAATACTTCTATGAACACCCACAAGCAGACAACAGGACTCTCCAGGGACTTCACAGAAGAACATTCACTTGCTGAAGTGTAAACATCTAATGCCAGGTGAGTGTCCTAAGCTTTCCCTCACCTGCTCTTTTGGAGAAGTACAGACCTCCTGTAAGTACTGTGGTGCATCCACTGCCTGCACGCTGGTGTCCTGAAGACATTCAAGGGGTCTCAAGCCACTAAATCCTTTATTCCATTTCCAGCAACTGCTGGAAACTGACACCAGCCCTCGTGTAGGGACTTGCATGTAGGGGCCCTCAGTGTAACTGTGTGTAGGTGTTACTGAAGCTGAATCCCACCCTTCACCAGCAATCCCACCTTTAACCAGCAATCTCACCCTTCACCTTCATGCCACACTGATGGAGTTCACAGTCCTGAGGGATATGGGTCAAGCAAAGAGTAAAGTCAGGGCCCTGAATTTTAGGAAAGGAAAATTTCAGCTCTTCAAGAAGCTAGTCAATAGGACTGCCTGGGAAACATCCTTCAGGTATAAGGGAGCTGAAGAGAGCTGGCAGATATTTAAGGCTGCTTTTCATAGAGCACAAGAGTTCTCAGTCTTCAGGTGTAAGAAATCAAGCACGGAAGGCCAGAGACGAGCATGGCTGAGTCGAGACCTGCTGGTCAAACTAAAGGGCAAGAAGGAAATGCACAGGCAGCAGAAGCAGGGCCAGGTAGAAGAGGACACTGCCTGGTTTTGTAGGGATGGGGTAGAAAGGAGGATCCTAGGAATCACTGACCTGTCAGTATCACCTCTGTGCCTGGGAAGATCATGGTAAAGACCATTCTAGAAGCTATGCTAAGACACGTGGAGGACAGCAGGTGATCAGAGGCAGCCAGCATGGCTTCACCAAGGGCAAATCCTGCATGACCAAACTAGTGACCTTCTATGACAGAGTAACTATATCAGTGGACAAGGGAAGAGCTATGGATTTCATCTATCTGGACTTCTGCAAGGCCTCTGACATGATCCCCCACAACACCCTTCTCTCTAAATCGGAGACATATGGATTTGATGGGTGGACTATATGGTGGATGAGGAACTGGTTAGATGGTCACACACAGACAGTAATGGTTAATGGCTCAATGTCCAGACAGAGATCCATGACAAGTGGTGTCCCTCAGGGGTTCATGCTGGGACCACAGTTTTGTTTAGTATCAGTGACATAGACAGTGGGATTGAGTACTCCCTCAGCAAGTTTGCAGACAACACCAGACTGAGTGGTGTAGTTGACATGCCCAAGGGATGGGATGCCATCCAGAGGGACCTGGGCAAGCTTGAGAAGTGAGCCCATGTGAACCTCATGAGGTTCAATGAGGCCAAGTGCAAGCTCCAGCACATGTGTTGGGGCAATCCCTGGTATCAATATGTGCTGGTGGATGAAGGGATTAAGAGCAGCCCTGTGGAGAAGGACTTGGGGGTACTGGTGGAAGGAAAGCTGGACATGAGCTGACCTAATGTGCTCTTGTGGCCCAGAAAGCTAACTAACCTCGGCTGCATCAAACGAAGNGTTGCCCAGAGAGGTGGTAGATGCCCCATCCCTGGAAACATTGAAGGTCAGGTTGGGTGGGGCTCTGAGCAACCTGATCTAGTGGAAGATGTCCCTGCTCACTGCAGGGAAGTTGAACTAGATGACATTTAAAAGTCCCTTTCCATGTAAAACATTCAATGATTCTATGAAAAGGCATTGGTCACCACTGGGTTTAAGTAGCAGCCACATGGACAATTTTGGGACAAGTATTTGGCTGGCTACAAGAGGCAGTTTCATCTGTCACATCTCTGCGTCTCTGTTGGTATAGACCTCAAGCACTGTATACATCCCAGGGGAATGAACAATACAGCCCTGGGTGGGAGGCAATAGGCAACATTCCCCTTGGGGATACAACAGAGTATCTGCTGGTACCACTCTGAAAGTCCCAAAGATGCACTGAAGCTTGTGTTGGGCAGCAAAATGGCACATAAGGCTTCCTCCACCTGAAGGGTGAGAATTTCTACAAGGGGCTTCTTTCTCCCAGGGGCAGGACCATAGCCCTTTTGCACTGTAAGGTGGTAGTTAGTTGTTTGCTGCAATACTGATTTCTCACTAAGATGAATCTTTAATATAATCAGGACAGCCAGAGAAAGAAGAAAACATTTGTAGCAGGTTTTCATATGTGTGAAAGAAAGAAAGTTGTTCCTCAAGGTGACATAAAAAAAAAACAACAAAAACTAAGAACCAGTGATTGAATTGGAACTTTAAGCTTCAGTTTCACGGTTAAAGAGGTAGAGGGGCTGTCCTATCCCCAAGAGGAGGCATGAGCACCCAGCATTCCCTGCACTCATCAGTGCAAAGAAGGTGGTCTGGGTACCAAGGGCACGCAGGAAAAAGNTGTTGTTCAGCCTGGAGAAGAGAAGGCTCTGGAGAGACCTTATTGCAGCCTTTCAGTACTTAGAAGGGGCCTATAAGAAAGATGAGGGCAGTCTTTAAATCAGGGTCTGTTGCAACAGGAGAAGGGGTAATGGTTTTAAACTAAAAGAGGGTAGACTCAGGGTAGATATAAGGAAGAAATTTTTTATACTGAGGGTGCTGAAACACTGGGTGAGGTTGCCCAGAGAGGTGGTAGATGCCCCATCCCTGGAAACATTGAAGGTCAGGTTGGGTGGGGCTCTGAGCAACCTGATCTAGTGGAAGATGTCCCTGCTCACTGCAGGGAAGTTGAACTAGATGACATTTAAAAGTCCCTTTCCATGTAAAACATTCAATGATTCTATGAAAAGGCATTGGTCACCACTGGGTTTAAGTAGCAGCCACATGGACAATTTTGGGACAAGTATTTGGCTGGCTACAAGAGGCAGTTTCATCTGTCACATCTCTGCGTCTCTGTTGGTATAGACCTCAAGCACTGTATACATCCCAGGGGAATGAACAATACAGCCCTGGGTGGGAGGCAATAGGCAACATTCCCCTTGGGGATACAACAGAGTATCTGCTGGTACCACTCTGAAAGTCCCAAAGATGCACTGAAGCTTGTGTTGGGCAGCAAAATGGCACATAAGGCTTCCTCCACCTGAAGGGTGAGAATTTCTACAAGGGGCTTCTTTCTCCCAGGGGCAGGACCATAGCCCTTTTGCACTGTAAGGTGGTAGTTAGTTGTTTGCTGCAATACTGATTTCTCACTAAGATGAATCTTTAATATAATCAGGACAGCCAGAGAAAGAAGAAAACATTTGTAGCAGGTTTTCATATGTGTGAAAGAAAGAAAGTTGTTCCTCAAGGTGACATAAAAAAAAAACAACAAAAACTAAGAACCAGTGATTGAATTGGAACTTTAAGCTTCAGTTTCACGGTTAAAGAGGTAGAGGGGCTGTCCTATCCCCAAGAGGAGGCATGAGCACCCAGCATTCCCTGCACTCATCAGTGCAAAGAAGGTGGTCTGGGTACCAAGGGCACGCAGGAAAAAGCTAACACTGTGGACAACCTGTAATGGCCAGTCTCACACCTCTCAATAAGCTAGACCTTGTAGTGAGGCTTTGCTGCCCCTTGTCTTCCTCAGACCCCTGCTAGCCCTGGTTACAGTAATGAATACCAGGAGAAGGAAGGAGTAGGGAAGGTGTCTGGTGAGGCTATTTTTGTATTGGTGATTGCAACAAACAGTTCATGCAGAGTACAGAAAGCAACAACCCACAGGGCTATGGACACATGGGGTAAAGAAATAGAGTATGGCAATTGGGCATATACCCATGGTATGGATAATCACGTGAGACAGGTTTGCCATATGGTTCTGCGGTTCTCAGCTCAAGAGAGCTGCCAAGAGCAAACTAATGGGCTGCCCAAACAAGGATGGCACATCTGCTAAGAAGTGGAAAACAAAGCAACTTTTGTTCCTGTGCAAAAGTTATCCAGAAAAATCACCCCACTATCAAGGATGTCACATTTAATTTAACACGTTTGGGGTTTTTTAATGATCTTGTGGTCTCTCAGCTGTAGCCTGGGGAAGATTCCTGCTATCATTTGCTATTCAGTCACAAGACTGATCAGAAAAATTATGTAACCTTCCCATTGCCTGCATGTCAACACTCCAACAAATGCTGTATTTTATTAAAATACCATTATAGCCTCTTAGTGGCTTTCAAAAATTAGGTCATTGTCAGATCAATGCAGCTATGTTTACTTCATTTCAGGGATTGATTTTGGTGCTTTAGGAGGATAAGCAAATGGGTGATGGTAGTTGACTCTCTTTGGCATTGCAGAACTGAGCAGTTTGACTGTAGGCTGAACCAGTAAACCTCTTCAGTTTTTAAATTTTATTTCTGATCAGTCTCAGGGAAAAATCTTTACTCCCAATGTGCAAATAACATTTTTGTTCTAGTACTGTTCTTTTTATGCTGAGAACTCACACTGATATACAGAAAAGACAGTATTAGGATCAGGAGCCATGCTGCACATCTGAGAAACGGTATTGCTCTTACCATGCCCTTACATGCTGTGAAATGCCTCCGTAAGAAAGCGGCACAAAGCACTCAGGTTTACCATCATTCAGCAGCTTCCACAAGAGATGTGCTCCTGTTACAAGTTAAAAATGTTCCAGTTACCAGCCCTGCAGGCTCTGACTGGGCTCTGAATTTCAAGCTGCCGTTTTTTCTTCTCACGTGCCATCACTAATGATGAAGCTCCATGAGTCATTTCAGTCCTCAGAGTCACTTGTGTACATCTGTTTTCCTGCAGGCCAGATGCAAAAATGTTAGAATTCAGTAAATGACTCAGTTGATAATGTTTTACAATGAGAAGCATTCAGCTAAAAGCATCCAGCTAATACCCTAGCATGGTGCTGGCTGTTATGGGATCACGGGAACAAAACTGTGTTAAAAAAAAAAAAAGTAGTTTTACCACTCCAGGAAACACTGGTGCCCCTAATGTAGAGGCTGTGTACATGGGAGAGTGTGTCATTGTAAACAGTTGCTTTTCAGCACAGTATAAGGCTGGTGGTTGCCACATTGATGTATCATCCTCCTTGGCTATGACATGTACCTGTCATGGATAGGTGCCTTCATCCTGTGGGTCAGCTGTAGGGAGAGCCCCCTGCTCTTTCATGGAGAGCCTCCACTGACTGCGGGGAGCCAGGCATGCACTGCCAGCTTGGGGCATGCAGGCCACCTCTGGGTGAGAAGCATCTCCACATGCAGAGGCATCCTGCTGCCTTTCTGATCCACCACACAGTGCTAAGAGGCCTCTCCTGCAGCCATTTATCTGACATAAATGATGCTTTACATCTGACCTGTCCTTATTATTATTATTGCTTATTTTGCCACACAATACCTGGAGGTACAAAATACATTTAGTTGGGAAAAAAAAAAAAAGGGCTTATGGAGTTCTGAATAGCTTCCCATAATGAAAAAAATCATTTCCCAGAAGACACAGAAGCCCTGAATCTCTCATAAATCACCCCAAGACACTTCTGTTACAAAGTAATTGAGAATCCAGAGCCTCTTAACCTTCTTTTAGTCTTGTTTTTCATCACTTCTCCTACAGCTGAAGGAAGTCTTGCTTGTGGTAGGAGATCATATTTAATACATTATCCTATATGCCCTTGCTGGACCTCAGCACTCACTTTCCAGTACTTTCCAAGGTAATACAGTTTATGCTTTCTTTAAATCTCTTCCAGTGTTAGGGTTTTTTTAATAAGCTACAGTCAGCTATAGGAAGCCCAAATTTAACAGAAGTGATTCCATAGCTACTCAATTGCCTTGAGCTTCTTCAAACAGTGCTTGAAAGGGAGGATGTGGTGAAACTGATAATGGGATATCGTGCCTTTTATTTCCAACCTGTCAGTTTGCAATCAAGGCTCTTGAGGTCATTCTGAGTGCCAAAACTATGTGAAATGTGCTTGCAGCCACCTTCATTTTCTTATGGCTCATCGCTAACTACAAAAATGCCTGCCACTGCAATGGGCAGAATTATGCTGCAGACTGAGCAAGGGGCAGCAGGTGCAGATGAGAAGGGCAAAGCTTGCAAGCTGTTGTAAGACCTGTGACAGTGTATATGAAAGCACTCTCTGTTCTGGTTGGCTCTTTATTATCACCAAAGTTGTTGAAAAGCAAACTGAAAATATGTCCCCAGAAAGGAGGAATAGTAAAGAGATTTTCAGATATATTATATTCTGAAAATTGTAATGGTTATCAGGGCAGTCTCACTACTCTAGGAGACTGTCTTTGTTTTTGAACATTTAAACATAACATGTGAGGAGAAATGTCTTAAGACCCTTTTCTTTCAAGGATGGTGTCTCTAGCTCAGCTGATTGCTGTAAGACATTGGCAAAGCAGTGTGGAAAAGATGTGCTGAACACCTTAAGCCGTAGGTGCTCTGTGAGACTGACATTCATGCTGCTCCAAAGGTCCCAGACAAATCAGATGGATTATTGGATGCTTTGGGGGGTCCTACGATATGCAATACAACCCACACCATGCCTGCCCATGAAAAGACAAACTGCTTTTGTAGCACAAAGATGCAGAGAATTCTCAGACAGTCTGTAGGTACAAGTCTACAGATCCCATCTTTGTGACAAGGCCCTTTGTTTTCCAGCCCTGCCAGTGTAACACCTTCAATGAGCCAATTCAGCATCCCAGACATGAGCTTATGTGGAATTTACGGGAGGCAAGAGGCAAATTGCAACCTGAAGGTAACCTACAGGTTAGAAATTTGTTTCATTTAATGCTTTCTATAGAAACATCGCATTTCAACCCACTCTCCTCACCCAGGAGCATTCCTTCTATCCAGTGGCACCACAGGTTATTTCCAGGATAGCAGAAATACATGATGAGAAAATTGAGCATAGCCAAGGAAGCCGTGCTGAATTAGTCCCCAGGGTTTAGCATCAAGTGAACTGACCTTACCAGCAATAATCTGCTGCCCCCCAGGGGAAGGAAGAAACATGGATATGGATGGCTCGAAGTGACCTGTACCACTTCACCCCCCAGCTCCAGAGCTGAATTTCTGCTCCTGGAACTTCTTTCTCCAGTTCTGTGTGTCTGGGAAATGATATTTAAAGCTGCACTGTTTAAAGGACAGAGCCAGAGGCTGTACAAGCAGCGGGTGCTGAAAGACTCTTTATTGCCATTTCTCACAATGAAATACTGAATGATGATTGCCTACCTGGGTGTGCGGCGAGAAAGGCGAGGTCATGCATATGTATGAGAAATCTAACTATTTGCAGAAACAGCAGTACTAATGTCAATAGGCACAAGAATAACTTTCAGTTGCCAAATAACATGCATTATTTTGCAATAATACATGTGCATAAATAAGAAAGTACACCAAGTATATTTGTACCTTCTTTCTTTTGTTTCTGAAAAATATTTGTTGGAGGCACATAAAAAAATGCTATTTGTGAAAATAGACAGGGCTAATCTACTACACAATTGTCTACGCATTCACATAAAAATATGATGTTCAAAATAATAGATCTACTCTGCTTAGGGTCATTCTCAATAAATGGCCTCTAAAGGAATCAGTGGATGTCATGGAAACAGGGTCTTCCATGGCTTTCCAAGAGAAAATTGTTATCCCACATATTCCTCCTGTCTGCCCACCTGGGCTTCTCTCCTGTATTTAAACACATTGCATGCTGTCCAGTCCCATGTTAAATGATTCTGGAAAATGACTTAGGTCAGCTTGATTTATTTGCATTTGTCTGTACTGATTTATACTAGATCGTGGTGGTGTTCTGCTGGCAAGGGACTGAGAGCTCAGTTATGGGAATGCACAGTGAGACCTTGGTATTGAGCTCCTTGCACTCTTCAGTCCTTCCAAGTTAAGAGCTGAAGCAATTAGTAATACAATCCTGAAAAAAAAAAGTAACACCTGACCCTTGGAAGCAATCACAAGAACAAGCACTCATCTTTCATGTGATTATTCTTCCTCCACAGATAAATAACCACATTAACTCTTGTTAGGTTTCCTACCTGTAAGGCAAAAGTACCCATAAAGAGTAACAGCAACCCAAAACAAACCTGAGAAAATTAGTGCTCATTAAACAGTTCCTATGGAAATGTAAGATGTAGAAACTGTGTTTTCTTTATTGCAGGTAAGAAATTACACTCGATGTTAAGATTTCAAAGTCAGGTCCTCAAGGTTGGGAAATATGTATGTATCAGGGGCTGAATTAAGACTCCTGGACCATTTTAACCTGAGCATTTCTTTGTAATTCTGCCCTCCTGTCTATCTCAGACATGAACATTCCCAGGGGTGTACTGGTGGTACCATAGGTGGTGTAAGTTCCCTCCACTCCCTCAGCTGGATCTGCAGCAGGCCCTGTCAGGCTGGGCATGGCAGTGCAGAAGCAGCACACCCAGACCACTACTAGCAGGCTCTCCAGAGGACTTTGAAGCTTGGGTCTAGTAAATCTTCCCTGAGCACCTGTGTGCAGAGCTTTCCATGGTGTCTGGTCCTTGAACTAAATTCAAGGAAGCTTTCACAGGGTCAGAAAAGTACATATTCCCAGCATGAGTGTCATCAGTTGTGAAAACACAAGTCTCTGCATGAAGGCATGAAAGAACATGTCAAGGAACTAGTTAGGATCGGGTTTTTTTTTACTCTTCTTAGTTTTTGCATGGACTTTCTCTCGAAAACCGTTTAAATGTATCATCTTTTTCACAAAAAGATAAAAAACTAGAGTGGAGTAGCCAGCTGGCATGGAAAATGTCATGGCTGATTTGCCTTGTAATCAAAGATGGCTCAAGGTTCCTCTTACTGCAGAATATGCCTTCATTCATTTCCCATACATGTTGACATGCAACCCTCTCCTCTGCTCAGATCTGTTTCCAGGGCTTTAGTAAGGTGATGCCAGGCTGTGGTCCTGCCATACAAGGGGCTCCCTGCCTTGGCACAGCTTATGCAGGCTGTTGTTGGGAGCAGAATTCCTCCTGGAACCTCCTTCTGGTACACAGGTTGGTTGAACCTATCAGGTCAATCTAGTCTTTAAGTCTTGTGTAAACATGCCATTCAAAAGACCCCACCTGTATAGAAACATAGATGTCTATCCTACCTTGCCTTGGGAAACATTGTCTTTCTGGTGCTTCAGAATCATTCTTGTCACTCCCATTAAGACAAACTGTGTCTAGCCTGTCTTCTCCAATGTAGCAGCCTTCAGATCAGAAGGTTATCTATTATTTATGCATTGAATTAGAGTTTAAAGCCATGTCTAGGATGGTGATTATTTGTCCTTGCCATCTATTTCCAGGGGATGTGCAGGACTGCACTGTCTCAATACACTTGGATACTATCTATTAAAAGTTCTCCTTTATGCTAAGAAGATTTGAAAATCCTTCAGCCTAAGCAAGTAGGCTTCTTGACAAGATTATTTCATATTATGTACACTTGGTTTTATCTTAAACTGACTGTAATTTGTTAAGATAGGGTACACAAAGTAATTAAACTATAAACTTTAAAGCACCCATCAATTTCAGTTTGATTTGTTTAAAAAAGCTAAATTATGGGTTAACTCAGAAGGTAATAGAATTCAGAAAGACAGTACTTGTGATACAAGGAGTCCCTTCATATATTAATTTTAATTTTTGGTGAGATGAAGTTTGAAATTAGATTCAGATTGCAAATTATAGCTTTGTATGGGCTCCCTATTGCTAGCTCATGAAATACTTAGATTCCTGAGGATGAAGCAATTTTCCTTCCCATAATAGACTGCAAAAGCTTTATTTCCCACTGGTAGAATAATAGGTCTGCAGCTTGAAGTGAGAGCAAGCCATACCTTTGCTCCTTGACTTGGTCACCAACAGGGATAAATTAAATTAAACCATATAACTGCAGAAGAAATGGTTTCATAAGGTGGGTTTCATTTTAATTCAAAGCTTATCCTTTTCACTTTCCCACTGCAACTTATACTGTTGCCTGAATTCTGTGAAGGAGGCTGCCCATCATTTGATACCATACACGTATTTTATTTACCTTTCCCCACACACTGATGACTTCTTGCTTTGTACTAGTTTTTGGGCTCCACAGTGCTCACAGACATAGGGGGAGAAAGACCTTGCATAAACCGATGGATTCATTTAGCAGAAAAATCCATTTAGGGAAGGCAGAAGGAGCAATATTTATGGCAACAAAGCAGATGTGTGATGCCCTCTAACCCTGGAGGTAACACATTAAAGTTAGTAAATTGTCTTCCCGCTATCTCCTAAGCATCCATGGTTGTATTCATTTATTTTTATTAACTTTCTTGGAGGGAAGAAGGCTGTGTGCAATCACACCTTCACAGATGCTGGCAAGCACCAGTCAGGACCAGGTCTTTCATTGGACAGAAGTCCATGAGCTGGAATCATGATCAGCCAAAGCTTTAAATACCAAACCAAACTGTTTGGCTGTCTTCTGCAGCTTAAAGAAAAATGAGTGCTGTGTGGGTACAGAAATAAAATGAACTAAGACAATTTCCCAGAAGGAGAATGAAGCAGTTTAACACACACACACACAAAAAAAAAAAAGATGGTGAAATTCTCCAGAAGTGTGGAATACTACTGGAGAAGGTTTGAGTTTGATGTCTGCTGCAGAAAAATACAGATATTAGGCTAGGCTATAGTTCTGACTATAGATGGCTCTGAAGTGCAGCTTGTCATGAAAAGTGAAAGAAATTGATGGAAGGATTCAGAGTCGGAAAGCACAAAAAAGTTGCACATATATGCATGCATGCACAATATTTGTACATCTTCTTGCAGTTGTGACATCAAAACTGGCAGTTAATGTGCTGTGGGTTCTAGCAAAAATAGGTTGATAGCACACTTGATAAGGGGGCCTTTGTTCTGTGACAGTAAATCTTCATGTCTTTATTTATGGGAGCTATGCACTCACTAAAACTAGTCATAAACAGCTAGTGACAGTAACAAAAAGAGACCAACACCACCTCACGCTCTGAGGAAACAGAGATTCATTTTTTTCAGGGCTAAGATACTGGTAGCTGTATGTCACCTCATCTCTAAAAGAACTATAAATTAGAAAGATGGGCAGAAAGGTACTGAGTGGCTTTCACAGGAAGAGCGGTTAAATAAGTAAGAACTCCTGGAATCATTAAGAGTATTGAGGACTTAAATAGAATATGATCATACACAGAATCGGTATCATTTAGGTTGGAAAGGATATATAAAGGTCACCAAGTCCAAGTCTGCTCAAAGCAAAAAGAAATTCTTTTTCACAAACCTCACAACATAACTGTGGGACTAATCACTGCAGTCTATTTCAGAAGCCAAAAGTATACACTCTTTGAAAAAAGAATTAGAAGGATTTGTTAACACAGGCTTATTGGTGCCTTTAAAAATGATAATTCAGACAAAACCTGCAGCCCAGGATGCCTCTAGGGTGAGAGTTGCTAGAAGCTGGGAGGACATGCCAAGGGGAAGGAGAACATCTCCCTTCTTTTTCTCTTCGTAGTTGTTATTTTTCATTGTCCTCACTGAATTGCCATGGAAGGATGAGCTAATGTCTAGCCTGCAAACAGTAAGATCTCATTGAATTGGAGAATAATAAACCCCGGGTGTATCAGCAAGGGTCAGAGGTCCAGTGGGAAGTGACAAGAGGAGAGCACTGAATGGACCATGTCTGACAGTACCATCACCCCTCAGAGGTGTTCAGTGATGCTTTCCTAAAGGCATGAAAATACAGGGCCACAAAAATAGCTCCAGGGTTGACAGGTACAGGTTGTATCTTTTTGTTTCTCTGTATGGCTGACTGCATAGGGTTTTGAAAAGGGTGTGAACACTGACAGGGTGAGGGGAAGGGTGCAGCCAGTGCATTCATCTGTGTTAGGATATTTTTCGTGTCACTGAAATATGTATGGTGAGGATCCCTCCAAACCATGCTGTGAAAAAATATACAACATCCCTGCACACCCTGGCAAAATGTGCTGCTGGAGGCAGGAGGGTAGGCTGGCTGGTGGCTGCACTGACTTCCTGGGGCAGGCAAAATCTTACACAAATAGAATACAAATTAGGCTGGAGGCACTCTTGGAAAGCACAGGTATGCAGTGGAGCAAAGACCTGAGAACAATGATGTTCATGTCAATCTGATTTCCACAAAAAAAACCCAAACCAAATGTGTCTGGCCCTGGATGAAACATGGATCACTTATTGCCAGAGCTGTTGCAGGATGAGACTGCAGAGGGTGATTAAATCTCTTAGCAGGTGGCTGGGATGGCATATTCCCAGACTTTTTATCAACGTAAAAAGAAGCTTTGAAAAGAAGACAGAATTTGGTTTAAAAGCAACAGAAAGGCAAATGTTAAGGTATCATAAAAATCATTTTAAAGGAAAATATGGAAGTCATTATTGCCATGTTTTATATTGGCCTCAGATGAACAGCAATGTGAAATGAGTTGCTTAAGTGTATTGAACGTGCCAAAGAAAGGAGGTCAAGACATGTATCAAATCCTAGACTGGTGACACCAGAAAAAAAAAAAAGTCCTTTGTGCAAAGTACGGGTACTTGTGCTTTTGAAAAAATAGAACTCAGTTGTCTGAGAACTCTTTCCCTCTGTTTCTGTTGAGCTAGCTTGCAAAGCTGTCTGCTTAAGTCATGTTGGGGGCACAAAGTCCAGATTAATGGCAAATTTTAGAAATATCAAGAAAACCATGTTATCCTCATTCAAGGGAAAGTGAGAAACAAAACTGTCACTCACTCAAGCTGTGCACCCACAGGGTAAACTCAGGGAGCAGACTGTAGTCAGAACCTGGTGCCTCCTTACAGCTACACTTCACAGCAGCACCAAGGAAGCGTGAGATGTCCTCTCTTGGTGTTTGAGTGAACAGAAAATTGAAAACAAGAATGCCTGGCAGTTGGAAACCAATGACAAATATGGGTATGGCTTGGAATCTTGGAGAAGTCTCTCTCTTCATCAAAATGAAGCTGTGCAGAGCTGTTGTGGGAACTAGGGATCACAGGCAGCAAGAGCTTCACCATCACCTACATGAGGCTGCTGCCTAAAGTAATGTATATTGTGGAGAAAAGGTTGATAGCTTCTTCAGACCTCAAAGGGAAAGAAATAAGAGGTATGAAATTAGACATTTCATTGCAAATAACTCACAAAGCCTCTTCAGGCTAGTACAGACAACAGCATATAATTCAACCCAAGAAAATAACAATACCATTCACTGCCCTGCTACCACACAGAGGCAAAAAAGAATTTTTAAGCAGGACTTCACGGAAGATGATAACATAATTTTGCAGTCCCTCCGAAAGAAAGGGAGAAAGCATAAGATTGTGTGTTAAAAAAAAAAAAAGAAGAAAAGAGTAAGCCCTGATGAAAACACTCTTGAGGTGTTGTTGGACATTTTTCCTCCTATGGAAGGGAAACCACAAATATTCAAGGCCTCTTTTCACAATCTACTTCACATGGTTTTTGTTTGGGGATTTTTTGTTGGTTTTGTTTTGAATGCTCATAAATTACTTCTCTCTGTGTTAATCAGCTTGTCCTACTTTATTTACATATACTTTGCCTCCTCTCATTTCAATGTACTGGTGCTCCTCCACTTGGAAGGAGGAAGGCACAATTAACAGAGCTGAACCTAAACATGCAGCCATGTCTCCCTGAGTCTCAGGACTTGCATGGAAACATCATGTCTTTGCTCTCAAGCACAACACAGGTGACCTTCCAGGATGTCAGGGATGCAAAGTCAGAGCTTTCTTCAAGTATAAGCACTGAGATGATATCCTAAGTCATGGAAGTATTCCCTTTTGCCCCAGCTTAATCTGTATTTCAGCTCCAGGCCAGCTGGTTTTGGTACCCACTGCAGACCTTTACAGAGCTGAAAACTAGATTAAACTGCAGCAGGCAGCTTTCAGGAGCTGAGCTAGTTATTTTAAGGCTTACTGAAGTATCTCTACATTACAATGCACACTGCACTGTAGATATAGTTTAATTCATTTTATTTACACATATCCCTGATCTTGAGAAGAAAAAGCCAGAAGGCATGAAAGGCAATTCTTGAAGGAATTTTACTGAAGAGCAAATCCCTATTTCCCAGGGGTCAGCTTTGCTTTAGGGACTGATGCAAATCAGCACCTCCAGCAGAGAGCAAACTATTTTGCTGCTCATGCAATTCCCTCTCTCTCTAAGCTGATTCTGCATAAAGCCATTGCATAACTTGAAACTCATGGTCTTAAGAACAATAACTTGAAGACTGTGTTTAACATAGCAGCCGTGTGATGCCTAACATAATAATATATTTATTCATGAGCTATCTAATAACTGAGGAAGCATATTTTACCATAATGCTCCGATACCGAAAAAAACCCACTCTTTGTAGTCTTGTACTGTTTTGCTTGCTTCAGTATATTGATAGTGTTAATGACCACACTTTGTGTCTTTTTTGCTAATCACAGAAAATCCCTTCTTTGATAATAGTGTGCTGTGTCAGAATGATAAGAAATAGGGCCATGCACCAGAATGCTGCGTTCCTCTGCAGAGTGACTGTGAACAGCCATGCCAGAGCAGCCAAGAAATGTGGTGTCACTGCTGCCAGCTGCAGCTCCAGGGAGTGGCAATCAATGTCTGGGAGGGAAACCAGAAGTAGCTAAAACTGTGAGAATGCAACAGGAGAGGATCATAGCCAAAACACACGGGTGACCTCAGTTTGGAGGACCTGTATGTATCATGGCGAGGAGAAAGCATGATCTGATTGCAGTAATTATGCCCCAAACCCCTCAACTCCTTCTCTTTCTATCACTGTGCAACAATTTTCCCCTTTTGGAATAAGACTATTAAAAGTTTATTTGGAATAAGAATTACATGCACTGACACTTGTCTGTACAGTTGTAGGGAGGACAGTGAACCATTTCTGTTCATTTGAAACACATGTAAGAATGGGCCAGACCTAGCATGTCATCACCCCGGAAAACTATCTTCAGAGGAAACTCTACAGTTTATTATGCATTTAATTTCTACATTGTTAATAACTGCCAGAAATTTTGGGCTTTCCTTTAACTCCTCAGTAATCAAAGGCCATTTTGCCACTACTCTCCATGGAAGCATGTCCAAAACCTTGTAAAATGTCCCACTGGAGTAAGCGTTTCCCTCAGATCAATGTGCATTGTGCACAGAAGCTTGCTTTCAGGGATGTAGGAGGAAAAATCTGCATGATAGAAGCTGCACTGTAGGAGCAGAGAGACAAGAATGAATTAAATCAGAGTAAACAAAGAGCTTCTCAAAGAGGAAGCTAAGTTTTCCTCTGTGCTGGTAGTGAATGAGAAGAGTTCTCCATTTGCTTTCCCAATAGATAGGAGAACTTGAGGTAAAGTTATATTACAAATATACCACTTGAGAGACTGATGTTGTTTTTTGATGGCCCATCAGCTTGCTATTTGCCCTTAATTTATTTGAGCAGTGGTGTGTGTATATCTACAGGGTGCATATTTAGAGAAAGTGAGAGCACCTATTCCATTACTAGAGATAGACATCCAGGAGTGAGATTTAGCTGCTTGAAGGTACACCCTCCATTTACTCCTAAACAGAGTTTGGATGATGATCTCTCAAAGTCATGGTCCAAAAGAAGTCACAGATGATTCATAGGATTTGAATTTTATCCTTGGTTTCAGGTACCTATACATCTTATTCTGTGTTTAATTAGCCTTGCAAAATCCTAGTTCATAAACACTAACTGGAAACATGCAAGGGGTTTTGTAAATCCTCCTCTGCACCTTTGGATGTATCAGGTGCTACACGCAAACAAATCTGACACTGGAAAAATGCCTGGGCATTTTGTCCTGTGCAAAACTTGGAGCCTGTATGTGAAAAGAAAAAGGGTTTTGTATTAAAGCTGACTTAGGAGTTAGGAAGAGTTACAGACGGGCTGAAAAAATGCAGATAACAAAGGGAATAAATTGATAATAAACCCACAATTTGTAGCCCTTGTAGCAGTGGTAAAATAATACAGAGATGAATTAAATAGAAACTGTTAATGGAGTGGCCAGCTCAGGGGACTGATAATAAGACTGCATTTTGAGTTTAGTGTGTCTTGCTAGCAAATCACCGATTCTGAAAATGACAGACTGAAAAACAGCAAAGATCACTGGTGTCTAATGCAGAACAGGTTTCCTGGTCCAGTCTAGTGTTTTGCATCCAACATAGGTCCTGTTTACTGAAATTATGAAAAGGCCAAAGGCTTAGTGGATGGAAAATGAAAACGGCACCTTCCCAGAGAAACACTTGCCCGAACAGGTATGAAATCAACTGCTGAGGAATAAGAGGCCAATTTTCCTGTTTTCTACATGTACTAAACATGATTTTAAATATACAGGTGACATTTCTAGTCAGTCAGAGCTTTTGGGCAGTTACTCACATAACTAGGTACACAGCAAGAACTAATCATTGGGAAATGGCAGAAGTAAAACTTATTTTTAAACATACAGTTGATGAATTCTAGCACAGAATGCCAAGAAAAAAAAGTGCTTGATTCTCCAGCTCTTGTTATCGAGGAATACAGAAGATACCTTCTAAATAAAATATTCATCCAAGTTACTGGCTTTACATTATCAGCTTTCTGCAGGGGTATCTAAATAATACTAAACTGTATTATAAAGGATGTCTGTCTATTGGCATAGACAGACTGTCTTTTAATTGTGAAAAATTCATGATGGTAAGGAAATTTCAGTTACTAATGCACCATCTAAGTCAGGAGAGAAAGGGAACATCCTTCAATTGCTCCTGCATTATGCAGAAATTATTATGCAGAAAATGACTGAAGAACTACCCGTGGCAGTGACTTGTTAAAAGCTTGGGGAGGTGCAATAATTTCACATAAATTTCCATTAAGAGCCAATCAAATTCAATTTAACGTGACTCTCCTTCTTATCATAACTTCAGTCAGGTGCTTCTATGGCAAATGAATCCCAAATATTCTTTCATCAAACATAAAATTATTCTTTGGTGTTAATCCCACACTACTTTCCATGTTTGCTGGTCTACTCTTTCTGTAAATTATGTTCCTTGGTGTTTCTCAGCCTGTTATTTTCTTGGCTGTGCTATGCTTTAGCAATACCAATGATACAGTGCCCCTCCAGCAACAGATATGCCTCCAATTCATCAGTCTTATTATATATACTTCCAACAATGTTTATTGTAATAGATAGCTCATATTTCTTTTCTTTCTCCTACCGTTCTGCTTTTTCTGTCATTGTCCCTTACAGCCTTTGCCTACAGTTCAGGCCTTTATGGTCCTAATTCTGATACCACTTTACACTGGACAATTTTTCTCTAGAAAATTGACTCCTCATTTACAGTGGGGTAAGTAAAACATTGCCTCAGGCATTTTGTCTTGAGATTTCTATCTTTGTCATCATTAACACTTAAAAATGCTATTGAGTGATTTCTGCCTATACATTCAGCTTAGATGCAGCACTCCCTCCATCACCCAGGTTTCCCACATAAACAAAAAATAAAACCAAAAACGAACAAAAACCCCAATGACAACAAAAAACCAAACACACACACAAAAAGATACATTGACTTATCTTTCTATGATAATACAAGAAGCAGAAGGAGGCCTTTGAGGTGCCCTGAGAGCATTAAAAAAATGTGTTTGTCTTCTCCAGTGATAGAAAAGACTTAGTCGTCGTAAAATCTATGGACCATAAACTGCACAAACTTCACACACATTTTGTGTAATTAGTATTACAAAGCATTTATATAGTGCCATACATTTCCACAGCCATTTCTTCCAAGCAGATAAAGCACATTCCCTTCCTTAGAGAGCCTGAAATCTAAATAAGTCAAGACAAATACTGCACGTGATAAAAATAGAGGACAAAAGTTCAGGGGGAATTGATGTGTGGAGACAGCTGATAAGGAGAAAAGCGGAAAGGGAAATGATTAAAGATTGCTGTTTGGGATCTTTTCAAAACTAGGGAGAGGCTCAGCACACCACAAAGTCTTCAGCAATAAATGCAGTACTGGTAAGACGTCTGTTGAACTTATCCTTTGAAATGTACTTTACATGGAAGAAGTGCTGCCCAGCCAAAATGGCTCCTTCTGGTCTGTCAAGATGAATTATACATAAAGTGAGTCTGGATGAATTATACATAAAGTGGGCATTGCTTTGCTTACAATGTTTGTATATGCAAACAATTTGGGATTTCATAAATAGGTCTGATTTTCAAGAGGGACATACTAATGCATACAAATAGTGTGCTTTTGATAAGGACTCTCAATCTGGACGCACAAGAGAGAGGCTTCAGATATCAAGGAGGAGGTCACAGCTTGCGAGCAAGGCTTCATCAGCTGATGAGAGCTGATGGCTGCACACATCCAGGAAATCTGCTGATCCAGGGCAAAGCAGACAGTGTTTCAAAAATCTCTTCTTCAGCATCCATGCCCAGCAAACAGGGAGTGACTGTGGGGCTTGGCATCCCACCTCCAGCTGAAGTCAGATGCTGCACATGGCCATAGTGCATTTGCAGGAGGTTGGTGCTGAGTTCCCCAGGGAAGGTGTGCACCTGAACTCTTTCTGTCTGCCTCACCAGGCAGCCTGAGCCAGGGCAAGAGCCCACTAACTCACCTTAGGGTCCTCCTCTGGAAAGGGATGCTTTACTGTCTGTGACAAACCACCAAGAGGGCAGTGGCAGCTGGGGTAGAGCCAGAGCCCAAACCTAGTGGCAGAGCACCAGCAGCATGCAGGAGGTGCCAGCTAGATGACCTCATGCCTCTGATGTCAAGCAGCCTTCAATTTAGTGGTCCATCCTTCACATCCTTCCAAGCTGGTGCTGACACATTTGCCTCACCACTGCAGAGGAGTTTGCTCTCAAGAGACAGATTACGAGGCTTCACTGCACAAGCAGGGTCTCACTGATATCTGATGTTGTGATTTCAATCTTCAGTTTATTATTGATATTAAGCTTCTTTTTGTGACTTACTTCAGGCAGCATAAGCACAGCTATTTGGATATGCATCCTCAGGGCATTTACTCAAAGTCATATGGGTTATTCAGAGATTCAGACTAACTACTTAAATGTCTCAGATGAGGAAAAATTAATGATCTTTAAACTTTGTAGGTATAGACCCATCTATAGATCTGTGATCCTTCTATCAGCACATGCTTTCTTAAAAAAAAGAGGTTGTGGGGCAAATAATCTACAGTATGGATTAGGAAGTAAAAACAACGTAAGCATAGGAGAAAAATGAAAATTGCAGTTAAGTGGAATATTCAGAAACAAACAGGAAAGGAGTGTGTAAACATCAATACATATATAATTCAAGAGACACTGTCTGAAAAGTGCACATTTCACTCTAAAAAAGAGTTCTAATTATGAAAGCCACAGGGAGGAGAGGTGGAAAGAGAAGATGTCAAATAGTGGCATTTGATTAGGCCTGCTTAAGAGAATATTTAGGTCCAGATCCTCCAAGTGTATAATTTTTTGCATCATTTTTATCATGCACATAGTGAGAATTATGCATAAAATACACAGCAAGAACTAGCAAGATACTCCAAAAGATAGAGTTGGGACCTCCCCCTTCTTGATGAACTGAGTCAGTATCAGTGTAAAGTGTTGATCTCTTCCTACAACATGCTAATTACTCTCAGCATGCCACAAGAGAAAAGTTGTCAGTGAAAACTCCATCTAGAGAAATAAAATAGTCTTCCCTTAGATGGACAGAGTGTTTTCAAAACTGCTGGGAAATGGTATTCCACAAAACAGCAGACATGACAAATGGTAACTAAGATCAGAGTTTAAACCATTCACCTCCTTTTAAATAGAAGTTGAAAAAAAGAATGAGACCAGAATGGATTTGTTTCAAAACTGGAGACACAAATAAATCCCACATTTATTAAATACATTATTCTTGAGGGAGATAAAGTGGCAGCTCAGTGTGGAAATGTAATAATAGCGTTCAACAGAGATGCAGTTCATCACCACTAAAGAAAGACCTCCCTCCAACTCAGATTGCATCCCAACAGTACATGTTAGGGGTCTTTCCAATTTCTAAAGCTTTTTGAAATTATTTTCAAGACCATAATGTATTCAATTTTTAATGCCATCTTCCATTTCATGCTTACTTCTTTACCTGCCTAATCATACCTGAGAGACAAAATTCTATATATGACGACTGAATGCACTGCAAACACAGACTAATCACACTGAGGAAAATGTTTTGAGATGGTATTTACCCAACACAAATGGTGACTACCCATCAAGATGCTGAGATGCCTCCTGGGTTTGTAACTTGTTAGGCTGGGGGCATTTCAGGGTAGTGACAATCTCTTCCTTTGTGTTTCCAGAGGAAGTATCTTAAAAGTGTCTAGTCCTAAAGATGGATTTCTAGTGCTCCTACATGCCAAATTACTGAACAGTAGTCATACCTGAGGTAGTAGGGTTTTGATTTTCTCCATTAATCAGACTGGTCTCAGGACCATTAATGCTGCAGAGAAGGAAAGGAGGTGAGGGACCAATTAGCTGCTCCCTCTTCTTGCAGCCTGAGGTGTTGCCAAGGGGGGGGTTGTGATGTACAGTGGCAGACTGTGTCAGGCATAACCTCTTCATCAGCTGTAGTAAACACGTCTCCTGCGAGAAGTTGGGTTTCTGAAAGGCATGCGATCCTCTCCCTTACACACCTACCATCAAACACAAAGCAGCACAACGTGAAGCCATTTATGGTGCAGGCACGGTTAGCAGCTCCAGCATGTCCTAGCTGCACTGTACTCACTATGGAAACCCATGTATTGGGGGTGCTTTGCTCCTGCATGGTCCCCAGCAGAGCTGACCCACAATGTTAATGGCATAGAGACAAACAGGAATTTGCAGCAACTTTATTTGGGGGACTAGGGATGGATACAGAGAAGGTGTTTACATACGAACTGTTCATTCTAGGATTGGTTGATAGAATTAGAAGGGGGGAGACTAGATTTTTAGATGTGTATTTTAGTATTAGAAGAACCATGCTTCCAGAAGAGCATTTGTGAGATGTCGGGGAGTGTCCCATCTCCCTGCACTGGGCACTGTGGAAGGTGGTCAGAGAAGACCTTACACTATGGGAACAAGTAAAAGACCAGGGACATCCACACACATGAATGTGGATGTGACATTTGCATACCTTCAGAGTCAACAGTAAATCACAAAACAGTAACTCACCTGCAAAAACCCGGTAGGAGGAGGACTACCAGTGGCCTCAGTGCTCTACTGTCCCAACACTGGGTGGCTGGGACACTGTGCCAGGCATGCTCTGGCCTGTGGGGCTGCCGTGATCTTTGTCCAGCACACCATTACAGAGACTGACACCACAGAGGACACCCCTGGAAGCACTGACCCTCTGCAGCTGAGAGACGTTCCTTGGGGGGAAAGTGTGACAGGGTAGGCAACAGAAGCTGGGCAGCAGATAGGCTGCAAAAAGTGGCAGCAGCCCCACAAATTCAGAATATCAGAAGAAAAGACAGTTCCAAGGAACCCAGCAGTGACTGGGTAGAGTTTGTTGTGAAATAGGAAGATGACAAAGGTTTTTGGACTGAGAGCAAGCCTTGACAAAGCACAAAAAAGACAGGGGATAATTGCTTATGTGTCCTTCACCATAATCCACCTTACTCTGAGTTTCTTGATTTAAGACATTCAGTGGTTTTGTTGCTAATATGATTTTCCCTGAGACGCGTAATACTCGCTGGTATCACTCTAAAGATACCATACAGTTAAATTTACCTCCTCGTTCTGTCCAGTCTAAGATCCTGTCTCAAGCACACCCTCAGAAATGGGAGACACAGTTTCAAGTCTCTCTTTGCTTTGTGAGGCTTCAGACCTGTTTTTGTTCCACCCCCTGTGAGCACTGTCACCATTACACTATCAGGTTGGGAGCATTATTTACTTTTGTTATTTTCAATTCTCCAAGTTGCAGAAGAGTAATTCAATAACCATAGCCCAGATGATATAATTAATTTAGGGTCACTGAATAAGAACTTCTGGTTTCAATACCTATACTAAGGGGCATTTATGCATTTCATTTGTATCAGCCACTGGATACAATGCAAAAATTATTTTTCCTAGCCGAGATTGTCCCTGCACTACCCCCTCCTTTCACCTGAGCGGTGGAATCAGTAAGGTTAGAGAGTTATGATTTATTTCTCTGGCCTAAAGTTTGAACTGTGTTTAGGAAAAGGCAGCAGCTTAAAAAGTGAGAAATTTTTGGAGTGCACGTGGTATTTTCAAGGCCTAAGTCCAGATGTGCCCTTGACTATGCACCTGATTTTATGTATATGGGTAGTCCTATGTAGCTGAATCTAGATGAAATATAGTTTGCTCACTCATAAATAACTTTTCCTTTACTTTTACCTCCTACTTGCTTATTCTGAAATTACTTGGGGAAGAAAATAAGAGATGCCTCAACTCCAGTAAAAGTGGAAGCTATGAAACCATCTGATAACATTTTGTCAGAGATGGATATTTTCATTTGCTACATTTCATACAGCTCACTAATGCACGCAGTGAACATTCATTAAACCTAAATAAACAGGCAAATAAAGAATTCATTGTATATAAAAAAGAAAAAAAAAAACCAACCCAAAACGTGACACTGCACTTGCTTTGGTCCTGTGCATACTCCCTTTTAATTTAACACAGAAACTATTTAATTGATTTCGCAATCTGCTTACATCTGTTGCAGGTCCAAATGAGCATTTCCCTTCATGCTGTAAATACCTAAGAGAAGCAAATTAAAAACTGTTCACACAGACACTTTTATTTTGCCTCTTGGAGCAGGATTCCCCTTCTCTCTGCAATTAAATTGGGCAATTAAACAAATAAAAGGTCTCACCTCCACTCCACACCCAGGCACTGCAGTGAATGCAGCCAACAAACCCTTCCAGGGTTTTAGACACTTTGAATCCCTTTGAAATGTGAGAACTCAAGACCTCTTTTCAGAGCACACCACTTTGCAGTCCTTCTTCGTGAGAAGCAGCAAGCACTCTGATCAGGTCACTGGCCAAACATTTTCTGTGTCCTGAAGGACATGGGACATAGAACTTCACAAAGGTGTGAAGAAGATGACAGTGAAAAGTGATCTACAGTGGTGCATACAAAATTCAAGGAGGCATAACACCTAGGGGAATAGTGCACATGAGAGAGGACATAAATACACATGGTTACAGAGCATCCAGTAGTGCCAGTGACTTCTGGGGTCTAGCCTCACCAGTCTTCAGCCAGAGCCAGCTTCCACCTACAAAATGCTCAGTGGTGCAATAGTCACTGTTCCATTTTCTGCCTCTGCAAGAGATGAAGACTTCACAAGAAGCTCACATCACCTTTCCAGTCCTATCTTACTTTTCTCCATCAAATCACTCAGGTTGTCTCCATCCCAGAATGTTGTCCTTGTACTCCTCAACAGGAGATACCTGAAGCAGTACCCCCACTGGCAAAGTATTTCTGCATCAGAATCCTGCATTTTCCCAATAATTATTTAAACTTCTTTTGAGTGTAATCACATATGAGTCCCATAATTTTAGAAATCTAGTCAGGTGATTTCTCTCTACTTCTAATATGGTCTAGTAAAATAAATGCTCTGTTTACAGTTACTTCTAGAGAAAAATATCTTGTTAGCATTCTATCAGTGTTACTGCTGTAGTTCACATTGTTAATTAACCCCTTATATAGCACTCTTCTTGCCAATATTCTCAGCTGTGTTAGCCTGGCTCTAACTCACAGTCTTCTCACTAAAGTGTATTCCAGCAGTGATTGAGTAGTATGGAAGTGCTGCCTGCAGGCTGTCTGGCTGGAGTTCAGGGGGCTTTAGGGTGAGGGGGAGCTTTAAAGCCATGCCTGCACCACCACAGTCAGTGGCAAATCCTCAGTGCCTGCCAAGGTCCAGAGCTGTACCTGCTACTCCCCGAATACCTCCCTCGTGCCTCTGAATGATCTCTTGGAGTAAATGGTGTAGACAGCAAAAAGGTTGCACATCTATGACTGCATATCCATTGTCCCCAATCCCGAAGTTAAGACTTGGCTCATTTTGTGTCTGTACGCTCTCTCATATTAACACTCCTTTTAGCTGATGCTAGCTATTTTCAGACACACTCTCACCTATGCACATGTTTTTTTCTGTTGTGGTGGAAGAGAAAAGAAAGGCAATGCAGAGCTGAAGGAAGTCATTGGCCCTGCCAAGTGACAACAAGGCTCTGGAGGCAACTGAAACAAATAGCACATCTTTTCTGTAAGGCAGAAGACTCAAATAACATTTCTGTTGTTTATATAAAGCCAACTGGATGGATTTCTTTCAGAAATCAGAAGCAGAAATCATTTGTAGACACAGAAATAAGTGATGATGCTGAAAGCACTCCATTGTTTGGCTTAGTGTTTTTGACAAAGCAGAACTACAGTCTGCAAGTAACCTTCTTCACCGGTGATCAGCTTTAGAAAGAAATACATGGACTAGATTAAAAATCTGCGTAAATAAATATAATAATAATCTTATGAAACACGGGGTCACTGTGAAGCTGCTTCCTTGCTGTTTAGATAAAATCTTCATTTTGGTTATCAAGTTTTATTCAAACCATTATGCTTTTTAAGCTGGCTGTGCTATGTGTAAGTTGCAAAGTCTCCATTTATACTGCACTATGCTATCAAGAAGAAAATTCACAAATATCTAAGGTAAACTTCCCTTTCCTGTGAGCCTAACCCAATCAGCCCAAATGCTTTGATGAAGCATTACGTGAGGGAAAGCCATCCAGTTGTCTCTTCTGTTTGCCATTCTGCAGATCACTGCTGCAAGTTGATAGGAGGTCTGTCTGGGAACAGACAGTGATAAATGAAAGCCACCAGTGTCCAGTCACAGAATCTTATGCAGTTATGATATGCCTTTTACTAGACAGATGGGTCCCTCTTTGCAGTTCTTGCATGTGCAATCTGCTCTCTACAACTTAGATCTCCACAAACTGGACTTCATAGAAACATGACTGCAGTTTTTGTGTGCTTTGAAAGAGTCATTTCTATATGCTGTAAAGATTCATACTTAACATACATGAGGGTTCACTTTTGCATCAGATGCCTTGACTTCCACATACTCATTCTTTACCACGGAACTTCTAAATGTGAGAAGTACAGTTTTATTATAATAAGCATATGCTCTTTCATTATCCATATGCTGTTGCGTACGTTAGCATTTCCCTGTTCCTCCCTCAGATTTAGTGTGTCCCAATCCAATTAGCCCATGCTCAGTTTGTCAATGTTTTGGAGTATCAGAAAGATCTTATCAGGAGGCAATATTACAGTATCATATATTAAAATTTTATTTCTTGCTGCTTAAGATTTCCAAATAAAACCAGATTTTACAATCCACTTTGGCGTCTCCATTTCTGGCTCTATCATGTAAGTGAAAAAATATTAACCATTTTTTTAAAAATGGAATTTCCTGTAATGTAATTACAGAAAAACCTCAAATTGTATTTATAAGTGATAGAGTGATTAAGATTTTATATATCTCATTTACATGCTGGTGGTAATCTTTTCACAAACATAAGATAAAAAGTTAGTAGTTTATGAACCCTGTCTGAAAGAACAGTATTCACAGAATTTTAAAAATAGCTATATAGCTACTTTTTCTCCCCTGACTTTTTATCTCCAGATGCACAGAAACATAGTTTCGCTTCTAGAACATGCTCTGCATTTAGATAATAATGGAGAGTAAGATAATAATAGAGAACAAGCTCTGGCTGAAGCATAATTCCAACTCTTCTCCAGTTCAGTTCTGGCAGGAACACAATTTCCATACACAAAATTAATGACTGTAAGAGACATAAAGAAAATCCTTACTGGTACGCACTGTTACACTAGCATGACATGCAACTCTTGAACTTTAATTAATTTTTCAAGGCATGTTACATTTAGGTCCCTACCTTGCAGTAGAGTAGACAGCAACCTGTCCACATGGTAACCCTTTCTACAATGTCTGTGTTTCTGGATGTACTATCTGATCATCACTATCAGTCTTAGCCACTCAGCATTGTCTTTGCTAGGTTCCAGGATAGAGTCAGCTTTGAAGAAAAAGACTTGGGATGCCTCATGGACAAAGCAACATGTGGAACAGCAATGTGCCCTTGCTGCTAAGAAGGGTAATTGTATCTGTCATTATGAGGAGTGCTGTCAGCAGGTCAAGGAAGTTGATCTTTCCCCTCTGCTCAGTACTGATGAGGCCACAACTGGAGTATTGGGTCCAGTTCGGGGCTGCCCAGTAGAAGAGAGACATGGACATACTGGGCCACTAAGATGATTAAGGGACAGAAGCATTTCTTTTATGAAGAAGGGCTGAATGACCTGGGACTACTCAGCCTGGAGAAGAAACAGCTCAGATAGGTTCTCTTCAATGTATACAAATACCTGAAGGGAGGATGCAAAGAGATCAGAAGTAGACTCTTTTCGGTCATGTCCAGTCAAGCAATGGGCACAAACTGGAACACAGGAGATGCCACCTGAACATAAAGGAACAGTTTTTTACTGTGAGGGTCACTGGTATAGGTTGCTCAGGAAAGTTGTGGGGTCTCCATTCATGGAGATACTCAAAAGCTGTCTGGTGAGACTCCTAGGCAACTGGCTCTAGGTGACCTGCTTGAGCAGGGGCTGGACCAGATGATCTCCAGAGGTCCTTTCCAATCTCAACTGTTCTGTGTTTCTGTGAATCCAGCAGTGCTTTTAGCCATCCATGAACTGTAATATTCTGGAGACTGCTAGTGGTATGAATCCAGGATATCTGGTTCTCGTTACTTGTTCACTTTGCACTCTTTCATCTTTAGAGCTCTTACCACTTTCTCATCCAACCTGTTGATGAGACTGTAGACTACAGTTTAACTTCATCAAAGAGCAAATATTGTGAATGTGTCAGATGGCTTTAATGTAACTTATTTTTCCTCACCATGACTAAGCTAAATTCTGTTTCTGTGCACTCTAAATGGGCCAATACTGCTGTCTTCTCTCAGAGTGCTTCTGCTCCTCATACAACTTCTCTCAAAGACCCTCACAAAACATAACCCACATAAGCACTTCCCCCACCATTTGCTCTGCATACAGCTTTGATTTGGATGGCAGCACAAACCTGGCATTAGAGCAGAGATTGCTGATATTTTAGCTACCTTCTCCCCATTGGCATGTCAAACTTCTTTAAAGTGTGGCAGAGTGGTTACATGCCTCCAGCTTGATCCAGAGATGTATAAGAGATCTAACCCATCATGTAGCAAAGTCTGGCAAATGACATATGCTAGATCAGTTTGTGTTCTGTTGTGTTAAATTTTTCTATTACCATGGAAATGTAGTACTGAATTAAAGTTTTTCCTCACCTCCTATTTTCTGCTTTGCTTGATTTATGGATTAGGAAAAAAAAAATACACAAATATGTTCTGGTAGATACCCCTTCTCACAGATTTTATAATTCAGAGTGCTATCATGCAAGCAATGGGTTTCCTAGAAGAAAACTTTATGATGAAATATGGAGACCATTCTGCTAGAAACGAGGGGTGCATTTCTGCTCTATTGACAGTGATGACAGTAAAGACTGCACATCTCTTTTGAAGCTGATAGAAAAGTAATGGCTAAAACTAGTGAAAGAGTAAAAACCCAGAAATTTTCCTAGATTAATTTTAGGGTGAAAAGTTCACCCTGCTGCACTGAATCTCGTAACCAATGCAGGAAACCCCAGCACTTCCTTATCACTACAGATCTCCAACAGGTGATCAGATAAAAGACAATAGATAAACAATAGATAAGGGGTTCTGAGGTGATAGGGTTGCAGTAGCCTTTTGGATGAGACCCACAGGGCAGTTTTTATTCCCTCTCAATCTCAGATACAGTCGTGCTCTGATGGGCTGAACTGCTCCATGGCACCACGGCTGGGCTGCACCCAGATGTGGGGCTGGATGGCTCCATGGCTCATTCGCCACTGGAGGCTTGGTGCTGGCTTCACTGGCTCCCCAGCCCTGGCTCCCTGCAGAACCACCCACCCCACCAGAAACCTGTCAATGGGTGCATGCAGCATCCTGATGGATTCTTCCAATTTTAGGATCTTTAGCTCCATCTTTGTTAAGATCTGAATATCAAAAATAGTCCATTTTACAACCAGCCCTTCTTTTATTTGTCGAGACTGAAAGGTTGGTGTTTTTCATGAAGAGAGAAATCTTTGCCAGGATGATTACAGCAGCATCAATCACTCATTTTGGGGGTAGGTGTTGTTATCAGATACATACTAAAATACCCATCCTCTTTTCAGGTATCCTTTCTTTCTGGAAGATCATGATAGTTCTGCTGATGCATTTCAGGAAGACCATATATCCTTGATAAGTGTTGCAGTACTTGCACGCTGCCTCCAAGTTGTCATATTTTCAGGGAGGAATAAGGTCAGTGAGCCTCACAGGCCAGGACCACCAGGTACCAGCCATCATTTCCACACAGACCTTCCTCTTACTTCCCCATCCTCACATTACCATCATAATTGGAGTTGACTTCACCACTGAAAAATTATTCGTCTGTTTGTTGTACAAGAAACTTAGAAGGATTACATAAATCAGCACTAGCCACAAAGTGACCTGGATGATTGCTCGCAGAAGAGGAAAATCCAATATTATTGTTAATGGCAAAAGGTTCTTTATCTCATTATTTTAAATGGAATTCAAAGTAAAGAGTTGATAACACAATATGGTCTTTCACTCATCAGTGTTTCTGAGCAAGCATTTTCTAGTGCTTTCTGACCCAAGACATTTAGCTTGTTTTCTGCTTGCAAATTATTCATGAACAAGCTTCAGTCTTAAAATATGGTGGTTTTGTTGTTCCAGAACAGTTTTACAAACAGATTTCAGTCTCTGGAGTACTTAATTTAGGATATTCGCTATTCACTTTTCATCCAGAGCCCACCATAATTTCAATTCCCTGACCAGAGTAGAAATTCAGCCTGTCAGCCAACTTCCTATAAAATAAACATATGTGCTACTTATTTTTCCATCTTCTTCTGCTTCCCTTTCATATTTTCTTATCTCATTCAATTTTCAGCAGCTTTTTCTCCTGCCTCTCCTGTTAAGTGCCTCTTTTGTTTTTTTTCTTTCTCCTTGCCCCTTTTTCATTCCATCCTCCCCCAGTCTCACACCCAGCATTTTCTGGAGCCTCACACAACTTTTTCTGTTTTCTGTAAGTTTTCAGACAAGTTTTCCAAACTTACATGAAACTGTTTTCAGAAGAAAGAGGGTTTTCCAAGTCAAGCACCTTTTCTCCAGAGACTCACAAGAACAAAGATACTAAGAAAATCCAGACAGCACCGAGGTATAGTTTCAGACCTGACAGCACTGCATACAAATGTGCCTTATTTTAAACAATGTAATAAACCTTTACTAGATGCTGAAAAATGAGGTTATATATTTATTTGTTGCCTATGGCCAACTAAATGTGTTTAGTACATGAAAATTCTCCTAGTAGGAGAATTTTGAACACTTTAACACATTACTAAGAAAAGTATTTTGGCAGTTCCCTGAAAACCACCGATTCATTGATGAGAGTTTGTCAGAGAGCAGAGGTCCTGCTGAGAACGTCAAAAAACCCCAGTATGATAGTAATGGTTCTGGTGAACCGTCCTTTCCAGCTCTCCAGCTAATGTATCTGAAGTCAATACTGAGCAACACTGCATGAGTTGCAAGCAATAATTTATTAAAGCATATATGTCATGGGAAAAGCAAGGAGAGATCAGCTTTACTTTCTGATCAATTAACAGCACTCAGACAAGCAGAACTCAAATTATTTTGAAACCCCAGATGAACCAATATAGTCATTAGGATGTCTGTGGTGCTGCTTCATGCAAGCAGCTGTTCATTTTATCATATTTACTTTTACAAATGACTGTTATCATCCTGCAACCTTAGCTTTATGGCTCTTTGGAAACTACCCAAGGTTTGATTTTTAGGGACTCTACATGCTGTTTAATCTACTTCAAGAGAGAATATTGAAAAATTTGAATGACTTGGAGTTGCAGCACAAAATGTTTTAACAGCTATTTGCAAGTACAGAAAATATGATAAGCTCACACAGACAGTCCTTTCCCAACCATGGACTTTCTGATCAGTTTGGTTCAACATGGCCCAACCCTCTGTCACTGGGAAGCGTCTGACTTCTGCTTCCATTTAAGCAGCCTGAGATCCATACCTCCAAAATGGCCTGCAGAAACCAGTCCTCAAGGCCAAACAACCTTCCACTCTATGCATTTCCATTGCCTTCATGCTCTTATCATCAGTAGTTTAACCTGCAGTGCCTCTGCTACCCTCATATTTTCCTAGGATCATGAGTAACCCTGCAGCTTCCACTCATCACCAGATGGCAATCATCATGGTTGATGGGAGACAACATGGGATTCAACTTCCCAGCAGAATGGCAGTTAAGCTTTTTGTCATGGGATGTGTTAGAAGTAGGAAGGAGATCATGTATAGAAAGCAACCCCTATGCTTACTACTGCAGTGCCTAAGACCCCAGCAAATGGAATCATGCTGTGCAGCTGGCCGGTGCCACCTGTGCCCTGCCTCAGCTGGAGAAGATCAAACCAGTGCTGAACGTGACAGTGAGTTACAGCACAAGGCATATCCTACTTTCCTTCCAGGATACTTTTCCTCCTCTTCTTCTCACTTTTGCCACTACTATGGTTGTTATTTTAAAAACACTGATTGGAAGGGAAGAATGAGAATGAAAGGAAAAGACAGGTGGAAATGGATATGAGAGGCAAATCAAGTGAAAAGGGAAGAAGAGAACCAGGGCAGAGGGAAGAGCCTGCTGAAACTCTACATGTTGCCTTCTCCTTTGTTGAAATTTAACATTCAGGCTCTTCTGGATCCTTCCTTTCCTTTTTTATGTGCAGGTGTTTTTTCAAGATGGATTGCTTGGCATTCGTGGAATTTTTTCTCCGATCTCTTAATTTGGCAACACATGCTGCAGCTACTACTGCGTATGTAACCCAGGAAAAACAATTAGACTGCAGAAAAGTAGCTTGTAACTCTATTATATTACAGGCAGACGCAACCCTTGGGGAAAGAAACTATATGGCCTGGTGTGTATTCCGTCATCCCTTAGTGATGGGGAGATCTTGAGTTAAGCTAGAGGCAGCAGCAATAGCAGGAGGGACTTCACCTCAGCTGCAGGGCACATGACAGTGCACTTGTTTTACTAGATACATTTTCATCCTGACAAAAAAACATCTTTTTTCTCTAGCTAAGCAGCTAAAGCATGCCTGCTCACACATGCTGTACTACAGATGAGGTTAATTCAATATTATCTTTATTTTGTATGTGTGAAGTACTGGGTGCTGAAAAGACAAAAAGCTCTGTGAGTCTGGTGTTACCTTTTGCTGAAATGTTGGATGGAGCTGCACTTCATTAATAGAGACAGAAATTACCTACCCCAGGGAAGGAGTCCATCTGTCTGAGCCTGGGAGAGAAATTCAGTCTTTAATATGGGTCTTTCCTAAATTATTTATTCCCATTTGAATAGTATAAGGTTTCCATAGTCACTGTCTGGCTGTGATTTCTCAAGTGCTGCTTGCTGCAGGGATCCTCCTCATTCACTAGCTCGTTTCCAGTTGTCTTGCTTTCTCCTTGTATGGGGGGATTTAATTGCAGAGAGCTTTTGAAAAAACCTGTGTTTTCACCCTCCCCATGCCCTGCTGTAAGGAGCTGCAGCTTTTCTGAACAAGTCTAATCCCACTCGCCACCAACCTCTGCAGCCTCCACCCACACAGGACCATGCACTAGCATTGCCTTGGACTCCTGTGTGTAATCATTTGCTTTCATTTCCCTTAACGTTTTTTTTACAACACAGATTTATACCAAGATCAAACACATGGCAGCCTGGTCCTGTTGCTTAGATGCCTTGTAGCCATACACACCTCTAACAAAGACCCAACCTGCAGGCTACTTACAAAAAGCTGTGTAGCCCATGTCTGAGACATGTATGTAAATATTTCTTTTAATGTTTCTCTTTTCCGGTTATGCAGTTAAGAGCAAAAAGTCTGTTGACAAGATGACCATACTTGCTACCAGAATAAAAGGTTTTAAAGTCTATGTGGTGCTTGCATAGCTCTGGATATGGCCTCTGTACACTGTAGCATTACTGCTCCTAGGTCTTTATTTACTTCCTAAGCCATTTAGTGGTGTTGGTGGTTTGCCAACAGCTAGCAATTATTACTTTGGCTGTTAATCACCAAGAACATGCTTAGTGCTAGGCTGGACACCTGCACCACAGCTCTCCAAGACAAAATCCTCCTCCAAGGAGCAGCTCTTGCAAGTCTCTGCACCATCAAGCTCACCCAGGGCTGCACTCACTCCAAGCACAACCCCGTGCATCTAGTGGCTTCTCAAAGCCCCTGAAAATGGCTTGGGCTGAGGGTCAAGCCATGTTCAATATGTAGCTCTACCTAAGTAAAGGATCAAGAAAAGCAGTAGGTTGCCTGGGTGGACAGCAGGAAGAGAAGGGCTGGAGAAGACCCCATACTGCTCTCCCTGGTACACAAGTGAGGGATCTTGTGGATGCTCCAGGTCTCTGCTGCCTACACCCTGCACCAAACCTCAGCAGCATGAAAACATGAAGGGTTTCATATCATCTTGCAAAGGAAAAAGGTTTGGAGTAGGACAGTGTGACAAATAAAAACCTGTCTAGAAAAAACATCCTTGCAGATGTGTGTTATGTGTTGGTCACGCAAGAAGAGCCAGTCTCACACAACCCACACCTTACTACCTCCTTCACCTCTAAATAGGCCAGAGGTCATTTTCAAGGTCACATCACCCTGCATCTTTAATAAAAGGGATTTATCCTCCCAGACTGCAGGTTCTCCAGACAAACAATAATACATCTTCCTTGGAAACAAGGGCCATTACATCACAGGGTTGCTGAAATCACATTTTCCAGCCACACAAAAAGGGTCATGTGGGAGAAACTTGGCCCCCAAAGCTATAATCTAGCAAATGCACTGTCCTTCCAGGGTTTGATAAGAGAGATGCAAGGACAGATTTGCCTAGACAAATGCTAAGCAATGAGCTGAGGGGGAAGAGTTTCAGACATACACGTGCCTACATTTTTTGAGAACTGCCACCATGCCCCATTTCCACTTTGAGCTCATACATCACTCACTCTGCATTCACTTTGCTACATTCACATGATGCACTACTGTTAATATTGAAAAAGTTTCAAGCCTTGCCAGGAGAAAGTAATAACAACAACAACAGCAAAAGTATTATTTTTCAGTTGCTTACTTGGATTAGCTGATCATTCTTGCTCACAAATTCTGCTGGGTCTGGACCTACTATGTGATCTTGTATAACCATGGCTAGAGAGTGGGCTGAAGAAGGAAAAAGTCCTAGAAATGAGCTGCTTCCCTGATCAGTCTCTGATTTGTATCAAAGGAGACATTTGCTGTTTCCAGTAATTCATTAACTCTCTATTGTTTCACAATGCATACAGCAAAATCTTTGTAAAATGTTTTACCATTAAATCCCTTGCTGCTATTTGTGGCTCTGCTGCTGTTCAGAGGGATTTTCAAGGCTTTGGCTCACATCTCTATGTGCTGCTTCTTATAATGGCCAGCACTATGGGAATCAAAGACTCCATTATATCAATAGATGGTACCTGTCACTTTGTAACATGCTTTTTATGGCAGCATATTTATTTTTCAAAGATGTATTCCTCCCGCTATAATCCTACATGTTCCTCCTTTATACTTGCAACGTGCCAGGCTTTAAAGCAAAGGACAAAGCAGCTGAAAATAGGAGTCTTTCCACCCACCCAGCCCATTTCTTTTCAGATAGCAAGAAATTAAAACACATGGCTTTGTGGATGAATTGCTGTCAGAGTCATTTGATAACTAGGATCCCAGTAGAAGCTTTTATAACAACATTAATAAAGATGCACTAGTGCTAAGATTCCCGCATGCCGCATACCAATAACACCAGTTAGAATTATTTTCTTCAGATAATAAATCACACTTTTTGAGGAGACAAAAAATTACTAAATCTGTCTCCCCTCCCCAGGATTCAATAATGGCAGGGTTGTTTTAAAAAAAAAAGGTGCTCAGAAGCACAAGGTTGTTACACTTCTGCCAGCCTGATGGCTGCACCTCTTTTGTCCTGTGGTGCAGTTACCTAGAAAAGACAAAAACCCACTCCTCTGCACTTTGACGTCAACATCCTGTTTCAGTAAATAGTAGGGCCAGCATCAGGGGAGTAGTCTGGGGCTGGAGGGGTGAGTGTCTCCCAGCCTGGCTTGAGAGGCATAAGATGCTCCCCAGCGTTTCTCCTGAACATTAAGGACAGGCAGAAAAAAGGCTGTCTGAGCACAGTTCAACCTGTCCATCACTGCACCCCCAAGAGACATGAAGCCAAACACAAATTATGTCAGTCTGAGGTGACTCTACCTTGTAGAGGAAAGACCAGGCACGTGCAGTGTCTCTGAACATCTCCTCCCTCCTCTTCAGGAGCTCTGAGCTGCTTCAGTTTAGTATCAGCCTAACCAGCCCCTAGGGTTGCCAAAGGAACTGACTCTGGGCTGGGCAGGTCTGACAGTGAGGAGGAGTTTCCAGATCTGAATCTCACACCTAGCTCCAGGAAAAATTTATTTGGCTTGTTCTGGGATGCCTGATACGCTGGGATGCTTTGCACAGCATGTGCCCCACAGACAGCACACTTGCTACCTGCAGCATAGGGACAGAGCGGAGGACAGAGGTGCCAGACTAATGCAGCACAGCAGGAGGGGTGTTGGGCACTTGCCTCAGAGGAATAAACAGCAGCTGGGCTGTGAACAAATGAGATTAAACCAATTTTGCTTCTCCTCCAATTCCCACAGCAAGCAAAGCTCTAATGAAAGAAGACCAGGATGGCTGAGTTTTAAGCAATTATAACAGCCTGGACCTGGTGTAACAGAGACCAGCATCATATCTTCTGAGATATGAGACCCTACCTATTCCTAGCTGTAAGCAGTGCCAGTCAGAGGAATACAAGACTGGGAAGGATATCCTGAGCCTTCAACACCAGTCACTTGCTACATACACTGGTAATACTATTTCATGACCTGACCAAACCTCCTTTTAGTGATGACCAGGTTTTATACCACCATTCTCCTTTTCCAGATCCTCAGTACATTGATAATGAAAAGCATTGTATGAAATCCTACCTAAATGTCCTTCCAGTTGTTTCTATGTGAATTATATTCTTTGGCTTTAATAGCTTTTGTTTTTCCAGAACTTAGTGCCACAATGTGTTTGCAAGGAACAATTGCATCTCTTTTAAGCTTCAGAAAGACTAAGTGAGCTAAGCCACTGCCTTTCCCTCCCACATCCATCCCACAAGCTGTCCTCTGAAGCTCCTTCATCTTTCATGAGCGAGGGTGTCACCAGCACACACAATACTCCAGACAAGGTCTCAGCACAGTCTGCTACAAAATTGCCTGAATGCTACTTTCACTTCACTGGAAAAAAAGTCATGAGGGATATCCTCAGCCTGGGTTTGCCTTTCATGCTTGGATCACACTGATGACAATATTTATCCTGACTGGCTCAGTGAGACAGTGCTTTCTACCCATTTCCATTTCCAGCTGATAAATTCCCAGTTTTCAGTGCAAATTCTCCACATTAGTCTTTAAAAGATCTTGCCCTCCATTCCGCTGAAGTTTATCACATTGTCTGCCTCTCTGGGATAATAATTTTTTTCTGCCTGATATGCTCTTCTTCTGCCATATCAGTGACGCCTCCCATCTTCCTGTCACCAGTAAATTTCAAAAGGGGCTTCTTACTCTTAGCTTTAAGGATCATTCATGAACCTCTGTTCCAACTTAGTATTTCTATAGTACACATTTTTTTCCATGTTCTTGATAATTTACTTAATTAGAAAGATCCAAATTTTTTAAGAGTGTCAATATTTTATTCTCTTCCTTAAAGAGGGACAATTTTTTAATATCTGAGACTAATTTCTCTTTAGGTCAATATGATAGCTGTTTAGCCTCCCTGTTCTCCTCAGTATTATCACTTTCCTTCTCTGTACTGTCCATCTTCTCAGCTTCTGTACTTCCATTACAGTTTACCACATTGTTGTTTGTTTGATTTTTCCCTTTTTTTTTCATATTAGATCTCCAGGCATGGAGATTAAAGGAGTCTCTTTGATCCTTCTCCCTTCATTTCCAAGTCAAAATTCTTATCATTGTTTATGTCAGCTCCAAGCCAGGAGGAATAGTGCCGCAGCGGATGGACAGATTTCTGGTTTTGCAGTGATACATAGAATCAACTACTCAGCAAATCTGTGTGAATGAAAGATACGAAAATGCACCCAAGTGGTGCAGGTTTTTTTCTAATTCAGGGCACATATCCTAGGAAGACTCTGAAATCTGTACCATTTCCCTGTGTACCACTGTAAACATGAGCAAAATACAGGATTTTATTTGCCTATGGATTCAAGCAACTCCCAGTCTGGGAAATTTTGTGAGGATGCAACAAGAAAGGAGAGGTATTTACAATACCTGTACAATCCAAATAAGCCTTTGAATTTTTGAGGAAGAGGAGCAAGACCTCTGTGAAACTGTGGGGTTGTCCATCTGTCAGTTGTGGGGCACCAAACACGGGTGGCAAAGGGAGGGGGCTCTGTCTTGGGTGATGGCATCAAGCCCTGCACACGACACATGCCTGGGACCAAGAGATCCTGGTCAAACCTGATGGGTGTAAGGAAAGTAGCACCTCTGACTCTTATTTTCCATGAGTCACTATCATGTTGCCCTATCCCTGTGGCTATTAAGAGAAAAGAAAGAATATGGGAAAGACCCACAAGCCCCTCATGCTGTGTTACAGACAGAACTGCTGTTTGTATGTACATACAGACACTGCCACTTTTCAGCTGACAAATTTGATTTGTGGCCCTTAATATCTTCAAAGTAATGCTCCTGCTAATTGTAGTCATGTTATTGATTTTCATAGAGGCATTTTACTCCATATGAATCCAATGCTTTTAAGCCAATTAATCATGCTTCACTAACTTAACTGCAACGGTGGTTTTAATATGAATATTCAAGCAGTGCTTCATTTCGTGGTTTGTCAACAGCTACCATCTGAAGACAATTTCAAAGCTTTAAGAAATTGCTTAATATAGTTACTGGATGCTCACCAGTTCATAAGACCCTGCCCCAGCTGCCTCATATATTTTATGCAGAACAAAATCTTCTAATTAAGTAGATGAAAGAAAAGAATTAACATACCACCTAGGGGACTGAACATACATGACTATTAAGCATTATAAAAAAAAATTAAAAAGGCATGCCCAGCTCAAAAAAGGGATTAAATCCAAGCTAAATGGGGAAGCAAACCGTCTCCATATATGCATATTGTCATATGCATGGGCTATATGCCTGGGAAGAACAGGTATGATGGAAAAAGCCAGAGGACTGATTGCATCCAACTGCCCCAGCCACAGGCACAATTATAAAAGTGCCAGCTGGCAAGCATTTTGGGATGGGGCCATGGGAAGAGCCATTTTCACTTCAGGTTTAACATGACAAACTTAATGGCAGAAATGACAGAGCTACTATGGTTGTTCCATCCCACCTTCCCTTACTTCCAGCTTTCCTTGCCCGCCTGCAGAAACAGCTATCTTCACCAGGACTTTTCCCAGCTTCTTCTGAAGCTGATATAAGTCTTTGACCACATCAAGAGAGTTGTTTGTTCTTTAATGGGCAAGTCTCATTAGGAATATGCTCTTGCACACAATAACTCAAACACAGAGAAGGAAATAGCTGTCACTTCAATATCAGCAGCATAGCCAGAACCAGAGAGTCTATGCTAGACCGAGCTCATAACACAAGTCTGATTGTGGAAAGCTTGAACAGACTTAGGCAAGAGAAGAGTAGACTGTGCTCTTCAGAGCACGAGACCAACTTAATCTGTATGTGCAACCTTGGAGTAATTTCTGAAGAAAAGCTAATTAAATGTGTGAAGATGGATGGAAGATTAATGCAACGTACCTGTCAGATGAGCCTAGCATCCTTCCTGGAGACGATAATTAATATTTTTAGCTATTCTTATCATACATTACTAAGACCAAAATCTCATTTATCTAGACACCTGGGAAACATCTGCTATAGAGCCACACAGGAAACTGTTTTGTTTTGAGAACAAATACAAGCCATGTAGCATGAGTAAGGACACTTGAAGGGAAAATGTCAACAGGATGGGCTGGAAGGGATGCTACAAGATTGGAAAGGATGTTACAAGGCTGGAACAATATGATGAGCAAAGATTTTCAGTGACTGGGCCTGGTTTAGTTTTAGCAATATTAATAGTGCAAAAAGTGGATGAGTCACAACAAAATTTGCCAAGTACACCATCCTTAGTGTGTGGGAGTCTGGCTGCCACACTGGGAGACATGGTCCTCAGGATAGGAGTGATCTCAAAGAAGTAGCATGAGACAGAAGGCCATGCACTTCAACAATAACAATAAAAATGTGTGCTGTCATCTGGAAGTTCCTTATCTGTCTACAAACAAAATAATGTGTGGATATATGTGTGTGTGTGCTTATGTAAACATATACACTTATACACAAGCATATGTGTGTATTCACAGATGTCTCCATGCCTTGCAGCCACAACAAAGGCAAAGCTGTGGTGACTCCAACAAAACACAAACTGTCATTGAGGTCCCTGACAGTTCTACTCAAAAACAAGTAAGCTGAATTTTTACTGGAGTAAACACCAGAGAGAACTTTTAGGATGAGCAGAGTTATTTGCTGTATTTAGTAGAAAGAACTAGGACAGATTGGCTTGCTTTGCTGAGCAAGACCCTCGAGAAGGACGAGGCTTCTTTACATCAATCAGGTAAACTTTAGGAAGGGAGAAGTTATTTTGGATAAAATATAATACAGACATAATAAAACAAAACAAAGAAAGTAGCACAAACCAGTCAGTAAAATAAAAGTGATTGGAAATCAGAAGGTGATTTCTCACCACTGGAGACATCAAACACCACAAAATGAGGCCAGGGCAGTCTCAGACAGGACTTGTGACCCAGTGCACTGGGGAACAAGAAGGTGCAAAAGTCCTCTCTGGACTTGTACATGCAGGAATGTCACAGGCTCAGTAGCCCAGCTCAGATGATGTAGTGGTGAGACAGCTATAGCTTGTGGTGTTTGAATAAAGGGTGCTTCATTCTGTGAAGACACAAAGACCAACTTCAAGTGAGCACAATTCCATTGCAAATATCTCATGCAGCTTTATTATCCATAAATCAGTTAGCTAATTAAAATACATTACAAGAAGAAATCTGTTGCCTAGGGCCTTTAATAAAGCTTTTAAATGTGTTCTCTCTAGTTTTGTTGCTTCCTGCTTTAAATATATAAATAAATAATCAGAACATCAATTATTTCAGTCTATTTTATAGTCAAAATGTAAAATATCTCTGGCAAGTACCCTTGTTTATTAATTTTTGTGTCTAAAAGATACATAGATAATTAATAACAATTGTAATTATTATTTAAGAACCATATTGAAGGAAAATCTTGAAGCCTCCACAGAAACATTACACACAAATTATGGAGAGAGAAAGGAAGCATAAATGTCATTCTGCTGCAAGAGACATTAGAGTCTTCCTCAACATAAATGGTGAGAAACAATTAGGGCAACTTTTATCTATGTGGATAATAATACAACATCCCTGTTGTATTTGAGGCACACTGAGTCCACAAACTGTGCACTTACATCCAGTATTGTTCATAACAGTTATCCTGAAACTGTGAATTCTTCTTTCAGACCACTCTTCTTGGACAGAAAGAGGTGAGATACATTTGTACAGGAAAAACTAAGAACTGCTCATCACCACTGTTTGTGTCTAACCCTCTAAAACATTTTTCTTCTGTAGTGAAATAACTAACCTAATTCTGTTAGCAAATATTATTTATTATAATTTATTATAAACCTAGAACTATTTCAGCAGGATTGGTGAAGATACTCCAGGTTTATGTCCAAGAATAAGAACAGAACCCGAACCACTATTTACAATAAAAAATAATTCAGTTAAGCCTATTTCCTTCATATGAGTTATACCTGAATGGATTTAACTGTCATTCAAAACCCTTATTCAAAATTTTCAAGTGATTTCAGTAGACCTGCTGCAGCCTGAGGAATTTTGACAGACAAGGGGTGGCAATTCATCTCTTTCATAGGGTGACCACACAAAACAGACAATATTCTTCACAGAAGAAAACAGCACCTTTTACATGCAGGAGTCTACAAAGCCTTTATGCCAATGGCCTAAGCACACTTACACAACTATTTAACTCTTTCTCCATAAATGAACGAATGCTTTTTTTAATGTCAATATTCACAGAAAATCAATTAAAAGGGTTTTTACAAAGAGAAATTCTTTTCTCTAGAATGAATAATCACAATTTTATAGATGTATTTATAGATATATTTGTATACATATATATGTTCGTATGTGTGCACATATATATATTCAATATTATCTCAGTGTGAGTAGAGATTCTTGACTCAATGCACTCAATTTTTCCTGAGAGGTAGCTTCTGGCTCCTTTACAGCTAGTAACAGTGTTATGCTCTGAAGTGTTATTACAATTACAGCACTGAAGACCTGTCATGATAACAAAAGTTAGGATTTTTGTATATATTTTTCAAATTCTACTTATCTCTGTGGGTAGTAACATATCCTCAGGTACAGAAGGAAATGTCTTCAATGCATTAATATTGATAGTATTATTTGTGTCTTAGAGTTATGAATGCAGGATGTTAAAAAATCTTAAGTACTAAGAAGTGATATGTTCCTTCAAAGATAATCCTCCAGCAATAAATCCCAAATGTCAGCTTTAAAAACCTTCATATAGTGCATAAGCGCAGGAGGGATGCAAGGAGCAAGGCAAAGAAGTTGAACTGTAGCTTTGTAAATACATCTCTTGTCTAAACTTCTGTTGATTTATTTGGACTGCATTTTGCATCTTTTGAAAGGGTTGAAGAAGTTGACATGATGCTCAGGTCTACCTGGTTCAGCCTATGAAACTGGAAATGTGAGTGCACACAGAATACAAGAAGAATCTCAGAAGAGATTGTTCTCCATTCTTACTTTTTTTTTTTTCTTTTTTTTCCCTAGAAGACAATTCATTGCTGCCTGAGCTGGAGAACACTAAACCCCTACAGCCATAAGGACATTCTCACATCTGAAAATATCACCACTGCTACTTATTTTTCTGTGAAATTCCCTGTTTTACTGTTGTTGAAGCTTTGTCACAGAGCCACCAGAGAGAAGCACAATAGCGGGCTAAATTTGACCACTTAAAGGTTTCAGGAAAAAAGTAAAAAAGGAGAAAAAAGTGCCCCCAAATTGCCGTTTCTTCTTCTCTGTCCTGGTCAGATATAAACGGCTGCAAACTGAGTCACAACATTATCACACCCTATGAGATGAGTTCTGGTGTAGCCCCAAAGATGTCCTTGGTGGCATGCATCGGGTGACCGACCGACTGCACAAGGTGCTTTGTTAACCCAGCAGCTGGGAACAGTCTCCGTTGCTTTTAGACAGTGACTGAGATCAAAGGGTTGAAACCTCTAACAAGGGAGGAAAAGTTAAAAATTTTAAATTAAGTATTATCAAGCTGGAGAGGGACCAATACAGATGGTAAAGTGGCAGAGAAAGAAGGCATTTCAGGCAAGCATTTCAGGGAAACTCGGTGGAAAAGGAAGGAGTCGCACGGTTAAGGAAATATACATATAAATAAAGAGGAAGAGATGTAGAAATAAGTATATCTAGAAATATAAAATACTGTGATCTAGGCAGGAAGAACGTCAGTAGAGGGGAGACAGAGAAACCGTTTAATAAGCCCTGTTTTCTAGGAAGCTGCTTTCAGAGAGGATCTTAAACTTTCACAACCTTGCAGACGCGGGGCTGTGTAACCAACCACCTGGGTAAGCTCGGATCTGCGCAGCTGTTCGCAAACTCTTCTAACGGCAGAAGCAAAGCGTTCATGTCTCCAAAGGTCTTGCTCTGGGCATTTCACCTGGAACGAGCCCGGACCGGAGCGGGGGCGACAGGTCCCCTGCTCCGCTTCCCCTGCCAGCAGNGATGCCCTGGAGCAGCAGGAGCAGTGACCCTGCTGGGGCACTGCCAAGCATCGTCCCGCAGCATGCCCACCAGCTCTTCAGGGGAACTCGGGGGCAGCTGGCATCCGGCCAAGGACCCACAGCACAGGAGTGGTATCGGAGGGACACCCCTCCTCAGGGTACACCGGAGGTCATGTGGGGCACCTGCCCACAGCGGTGCCTTAGTGTGTTGCCAGCAGCGGCACGGGTGTGAGCACCACAGGAACACCCCGCATTTCCATAAGAGGGTCTGCATGTGGGCACCTGCACCCCCCCAGAGCATGGTGGGTGTAATGCACACTGTCTGGGAGGGGTGGGGTCTCAAATGTTGGGGCTGTAAAAACATGCTTAGAAATCTGCAGGCATTTATTAACATTTTGCAAGTGAGAAATAGTGTGGTTTATCTGATGTGTTGCTGATTTCAGTCCTGAGCACCGTCTTCACTGATTGCAGGTGAAATACACGGCACTAATCAATAAATTGCTTTAATCTCAATTTGATTTAAACCGTGTGAGTTGACCAGCTTTTCCTTGCAGCTGGGCTACACATGCCGGTGATGCTATTTGACCTCAGGACTGTGTTCCTCACAGTGGCAGCACTGATCGTGACACTGGGTGACACTATCTTCTCTAAGCAATTTTATCATCTAACCTTCCAACATTCTCCTGATGGTGATCACCGCAACAGAGCTATGCACCATGCTCTTCGTATCAAGGTCCAGGTTGATTCTTTCACAGCTCTAGTTTCAGAGACATTGTGTCCCTTTCTAGGTGCCTGTAATTGTTGTGCTGAATGGGATTATTTCAGATAAAAGTTTCAGTAGTGAGTAAATGAACTTGTGATTCTTAATGACAGCTGTGAGAGCTCATGTCTTTGCTACTGTCATGGTGTTGCTGGACCATGACTGAAGAAACACAGTTCGATCAGAGAAATGCAGTGTAATGCTGACTATGTGCATATTGAAAAGATACCTAAAACAGACTCAAGCCAACCTTCAGTCTCTGCTGACTGTTGGACAGTTAAAATTCAGATCCAAATGAGGGCATCTTCTAGATCACAAAATCATAATCTCCATACCAAAATGTATGAAAGAACACTGGCCTCTACCTCTTATGCAGCATTATTCCCACATGATGCTGACACACTGCTGGGTAAATGTCAGCGTAAGCTCTGTGTTGTGGATATATTTCAATGACGTGCTTGAGTATATTACTCAGGGGTTTTAGGACAAAGACTACAAAAGAATTTCAGGTCTCAGAATGTTCCACTTCTGGGTAGGTTTCATGAAAAGGACCCAAATCCCAGTAGTTGGTGATTCATTATAGACCTAGCTAAAATAAATAGGCAAGTCTGTATGGTCCGGATCGGCACACGCCTGCCTGGTTGAACCATCATAAAAGATCTATACATAGAAGAAAAATTATCTGTATCTAGCTGAATACTTTATGAATATTTCTAGCTCATTAAAAAAGAAAGAAAATAGAAGGTTGCTATGCTGATTGAATTCTGACAGAGGAAAACAATATATTTCTCAGATCCACTATGAATTGACTGAAAAACAGCCTACATCCATCACAAATATGTTTTTATGTGGAGCTGAATAGTATGCCTTGTCATCCATTCTGCTTCTTGGTGCAACAGTGAATTTGTCCATACCTGTTAATTATAAACACGAAACGCACCTCTACTTGTTCTGCAAACTGGGAGCTGCTCTGAGCAGTGACTGCAGAATACCCCGTACCTCTCCCTCTGGATCAACTCGCACCTTTGGGCCAGAGGTGTTCCTGGTGATGCTTTGCAGAGATGCGCGCTTCCTGCGCTTCCTGCGCTTCCCACGGGGGGCGAGTACCCAGGGGCTACAGCCTGCTCCAGCGTCTGCCTTGCTGCTCTTTGGAAATAGCAGTTGGAAAATCTATAGTCCTTCGCTGACTCATAACATTTTCCAGTGACCGAAACACCACATTAGCCCCGGCGTAGTGGGTGGTGCAGGTCACACATGGCTGCAGCTCCACTTCTGATGTGCCAGATGCGAAAACTCCTCCTTTTGTCTTTCTTTCTTTCTTTTTT
>VWZY01001239.1:41935-64062 GCA_013399075.1 Chloroceryle aenea | reverse complement strand
TTTTTTTTTTTTTTTTTTTTTAGATTATAATCTTCAAGCAGGACAATAAGTACAGGAAGGAAATTAGTATTTTTCACAGTTTTCCACCCAACACTCTGACCATTACAAATATTGCAAAACTACCCCAAACTAAAATCAGGGTAAGAACCACAGTAATCAGAAGCAGCACAGGCTCACGTAACTGCACCATAGCTTCACATGTCTCTCTTAGTTACATGAATGACCTTGTGTGAGCAACTGTGACTCAGTGCTAACATGGATACCAGAGAAAAGTGTCAAATGCATTTCAAGATGAACCCGATTTGCATAAAAATTGGAAATACATGACCCAACACAAAAGGCACAGGTGGAAACAACTTACAGACACTAGCAACATTAAACCCACAATTTAAACCCAGAAGACAGGGCCCCATTATGTAACCTGGACTTGAAAAGAAACCAATGTGTCTAACTCATGATATGTAAGAAAGCTAGGAAGACTTCATTTTTGTAATATAAAGCATTAACAATTCTAGATTTGTCTACAACTCATGATTGCTAGCACGTGGCACCAATGCAATGACATCCCAGGGGACTGCAAACTCAATAGAGCTGGGAATTGCAAGCAGATTTTTATCACCATGACCTTCTAGACATTTCAGAAAAAGGAAATACTTCATTCAAGATCCAAGACCATTTCTGACACATCTGTAGCACTTACCAATTTGACACAAGAATCCTGGAGGTCATTCAACAAGAGACCAGCCTGGTTATGTCTCACAGGTCCTCAAGCATAAAAGAAGTGTGCAAAAAAATATTTGACAGGAAGGTAGAGAAGTGCACACCAAAGTCATTGTTAGAACTTCCACTATGTAAATACTTTATGATACAATCTAATTACATGAACAAACACACAAAAGCTAAACATTTGTCTACAGTAGATGCATAGCACCACAGTGCACTAATACTCAGAAAAATCAAACCACTGAGGTAAGTTTACACAGTAAACAGTAATTAATCCATAGCACAGTCTAACACAGGATTTGATAAAACCCGATAGCATATAAATTAGCAGCTAAACCAGTTAATTACAAATTTAAATGCTCTTCGGGCTGAAAATAAGACTGCCTGTAAGACAAGGTTGGAGATGAGACCAAACCAGAAGACTTCTGCACAAAAATTGTCTGTATTAAGTATGATCAAACTGAGGTATAATAAAAATTGGAGAAGCAACACACGTGGAAGTCAGATTATTACTACGCTGCATTTTCTGAAAAGTATTGTTGCAGACTCTGTTATGCATATGAAGAAAGGGAGAGTCACAACTGAGATTTGACTCAGAGACTTCCTGCTACACATCTCAGTTATGTAGTCTTACTACAGGCTGAGTATGGCTATTCAAATGTACCGCAAAATAATTTCCTGACAGCTGTCGTATTTATGCATAATCACATTAAGTGCTGACAGCCTTATACAGCCAATCACAGAATTGTTTGGATTGGAAAGGACCTTAAAAATCATCTACTTTCAACCCCCTGCCATATACTAGAGGACATGAAGCTACATAAGCTTATAAAAATATTTTAGACACATGAAGGGAAAGTGGAAAGGGTTTCAGTAGGTACACTCCTCCAACACCACCATCTGCAGTAGCTGCATGCTCACGGGAGGTGTCTCATGCAACTACCAAGCTGCCTTTGTACCCTATCAGTTGGAGGGGAAAACGGCTGTAGATTAATACATGGCATTTGTTGAACACCCATTCTGCCTTTGCTAGTACATCTGTAAGACTTCAGGAGGTTTACTTAAAGCACACAGTATTGGTCACACTAATCCTAACTCTGAGATATGAGCCAGTGCTTCTGNTTACCAAAAAAGTTAAAATAACTTTTCCTTATATTTAATGGCAACAAAGGGGGAATTTTCTATTTAAAACCAAATTTGTCATATAAACAGCATTATTTTAAGAAAATGTGATTAAAATGATATGCAGTTTTCAGAATGGCTACACGGTGTATGAATACCACTCTGAATGGAACAGAGGTGCAGAACACACTACCCCATAAAAATCTCAAAATAGGCTATTTGAAGAAATGGGAGGGAGGAGGATCTTTCTAGTGAAATAATTTAGAAGATATCACACAATGGACAAAAAAACCCGCAAGAGTATAGAAGACATTACATGACACCCTCATTGTAACACCCCCTCAAGTCTGGTTATACAGTAAATAAAGTTAGTAAAGTGCATCTTTTAAAGACTTGTCTAGTGAAATAGCTTTTCCAAATATAAAACACAACACAAGACGTGCAGTAACAATTAAATCATAGTTTAAGTTTTTAAAAACTAATATTAAACTTTTCATTCACTAAAGAAGAAAAGTTATAACTGCAGTAGTGTTCACATTATTCTTCAATATGATGCATCCTCATGTGCTTTTATTACTTGGCAAATCTTTAAATATGGAGCATTGCAAAATTATGCAGTTTAAGCGAGAGCTTCTCTCAATGCAATACAATTCTTTGATGGCAGAACAGCCACATGCAGCAAACCACGTTAAATTTTGGGAAGCTTTGGTGCACTAACGACGGGATTGGTCTCCTGCAAATACCTTCTCCCTGCACTCTTATAGTCGTAGGTGCAGGTGTGGGTCTCTGCATAGCGGTGCGTTGCACAGAAGTTGTTTCCACATCTGAAGAATCAAGAATATGAGAAGTTACAAGCTTTTAGAAGCTTTTAACTCTCTGACATTCTGGGAGCCCTTTGGCTTAATTACATTTTGTTAATTTGACATAACTGCTTGGCTTCTAATCGGCCTTGACTGATGGCATTAACTGGTAGGGTAATCAAAATGACATTTTTGAATGTTGCAGTTTTGACCCAACACTATCCTCAGCTGGGATGTTAAACAAGATCAATAACCCTGGAACCAGCTAGCAAGTATCAAGTACACTTATAAAATAAGAGTTGTGGGCTTTGTTTTATTTTATTTCTTTTTGAAGACCTCATATGACATCATTTGGTAGAATTCAGAGGAAAAACCGTGGAACTAAGATAATGGCATCAGGTGAAATCCACATAATGCATTTCAATTCCAAAACACCACATCAAAATAGGAGTGTAGTTGAGTACAACTTCTGTCTGGCATAAACTCTAATTAGTCATTTGAGATTAATTAGTACTTAGCAACTTAGTTGGCTGTAAAGACAACAGACAAACTATAGGGAACATAACTTTCTATATGGCTGGGTAAGGGTGCATCTTTCCAATAACAGCTGCAATTTCAGTGAATTAAGATTACAATTTTTGCCTTCAAACTTGACAGCTCAGCAGCTAAGACTCCTAACAGGAAAAAAAAACCCACATAGTCTGGATGTTGTATCTGATCTGGCCAAGTGCTTTAAGTAAAGACTGATTAGTGTCCTGTTGCCTGATTATTTTATGAAGTTGCTTCTTGACAGGAAAACAATGACATCATTCAAAATTAGAATTCTCTTGACATGGATTAAGCAATACTTGTCCAAACTGTCATCTCAGTGTTAGACTATAATCCTCTATCTAGGCTTTTAGTAAGATCTGCAGCCATTCCAGAGGCTTTGCCTGATAATAAATTTGCTTTTCTTTGTTTCTTGGTCCCGTAATCACTAGTTCTCATATGACTGCTTTCTCTATTTCATTCAGGTTCCATTCCAGTAAAAGTTCATACAGCTGATCTTTCTGAAACTAGCATGAACACTGTTCCTGGAGCTGTGCAACGCTCCCCCTTTTTCTGTGCTCCATTTTTAACATTAAGCAAGCTGCTTAGTTATTCCAGAAAAGCTGGCAGCTATTTGCTCAGCAGGAAAGGGGGCAGTGCCCAAAACTGTTTCAAAATCAAAACTTGAAGAGTCAGGAGGCAGTTCCTCACCCTGAAACTCTCCAACACAATTCCCCAGTGGCAGAGGTCTGGTTCATTTTGCTGTTTATTGGCATGACCAAATCAGCTTCAAATGTAGTCCTCACAGTGCACAGTTCCCAACCTTGACTAGCTCGTGAGAAATGATACTGTGAAAAGAATGTCTTGTGGGAAGCAATACTTTGAGAACCAAGACCAATAGAGAAAGCAGGGTGGGGGGTTCTGTTGTTTGTTTTTTAGAAGTTTCCAGTCATCATCACCAAGTGTCTGGTCTCATTGTATTGTCTGCAAGTCATGATGTGGGGGACCAGTGCTCTGGTGTTCTGCTTTTGAGATGCTCTAGATGCTCAAAGGTGACATAAGTCTCAGAAGAAACAAAACACAGGTAAAAATCACAAAGTTGTACAATATAAATTTGTGCAAATTCAAACTGTGCAGATGTATTGTAATAGGGCCACAATTGGAGGGAGATTTTCTGAAAAGCTGTAACAAATTGTTAGCAAGATAATTATCATCAAGAAACTTTGCAGAACAATCTGTAGCAAGTTCTCCCCACACCACTATAAAATGTCACTGTTCTTTTTTTGTAATCCCATTCTTTTAGACACATGAAGGTGCATTCTGAGACCTTGCATTTCTTGCTTTTATCTCAACAGCAAAACAGGTACAACACTCCTGAATTCCTAGGGTTTTGCTAAACTGAGAATTGCAACTTTTTTGAAGGTTATCTTTTGATTTGTTATGCTTAAGAAATACCATGCAGCACAGAAAACCTTTTGGTTTATTCAGCTATCAGTTCTAAACAACAGCTGGTTGTATGCTTAGCCTACCTGCATTCGTAGCTGGTTGCCAATCCTGTTTTCTTGCCACAAAGAAAGCAATGCTTTGTAATTTTCTTTTTTGCTTGAATCAAGCCATTCACAGGTGGAAGATGGGTTGCTTCACCTGCTTTCAGAGGTAGAAAAACAGCAGACATTTTATTTGTACTTATTCCTAATCACAAACTAGTTAAATGTTATCTTTTGAAACCCAGATTCATTTTGCATTTCTTAGGATACTTCAGGTGTGAACTCCAAAGCCTAAATAAAGAGGGGAAAAAACCTCAAATCCAAAACAGAAAACGCACATCAAGCCTATGAACACCTTTGGAGAGGCAGCACAAAGCAGGACTTAGACCTATTATTTTTTAACACCTGTTAAAAGTTCACATAAGCAAGGAGTTATGAAGAAATCAAGAAACAGCTCCTAATTGTCTTCCCAAACACAAAATGAAGACACATCATGTGACTGGGAAAGCACGACACACAATGGCTTTCCAAAGAATCAGCTAGGTATTCAAGTACCCAGCTTCTAGAATGTTCAATAGCTAGTAACTCAAGTTTGACAAATAAATACTCCAAAGTGTCTCAATGGCACCCCAGAACTGCAAGAAAAGTACATTATTAGACAACAGGCCTCTATTTAGCTCCATGGCACTTTTAAAAGTACTAATCTGGACAATTCCATTCTTCCTGAGAGAATTAATCACACAAGAATTTAATATCTAGGCACAACACATCTATTTTCAGTAGATGTCAAGCATTAAGCACTCCACAGTTACCAAGCCTAGAGTAAAAAGAGTGATGCCTATCACAAAACAAAAGCAAAAACCAAAACCCAAAGAAAGAAACAAACAAACAAAACAAAAAACCAAACCACCCACAGAACAACAAACAGAAAAAAAACCCAAAACAAACCCCAAAAAACCCCAAAAGCCAGGAAAATCTGCACTGTATCAGTAATCTTCAGCATCCATACCCTTATTGCTTCCTCCTCCCTTTTGTCAAATCCTTCTGGCTCAGGCTGTAGTCCTAAAGGCACTGCTACTGATAAATTTGGCTCTGATTTTAGTACACTCAGAAGAATTCACAGAACTGACCTTTTGGAAAATTCAGAACAGAAAGTCATGTTTATGTCTACAGATGATATGGAGATTCTCTGAGCACTGAAAGAGCTAGCAAAGAATCAGTTACATCTACCTAAGATCTGGACAACAACTGTATGTTAAAGAATAGCTCAAAATATTAAAAGTTATACTGTGCTATAGAAGTAAAATACAGCAAGGACTTTGACAGCCATGTGCCTTCCAAAGATAAATGATTCTTATCCTCTATGTATGTGAGATACCACAAAAGGTTAGTCATCTTCAATTATTATTTAAGTCACATTACTTACCTACTCTTTTCCCTACAGCTGCAATACTTCCATTCATTCCAAGCCCATGCGCAGACTAAAAAAAAAAAATTTCCACAAGGAAATTACTAGCAGATGGAAATGAAATGAAAAGTTAAGCAATCTGATATCAGCTTATTTGAAATCAACATTTTATCAATCAATGTACCTAGAAAGAGTCCAAGATGACTTCTGAACCTAAAGCCTTATTCAAAATGACTATTTAATAGTCTCCCCATACTTCACAACACACCAAAACAAAGTACATCAGAGATCTGAAGCTAAGCACATATGGAGCCAGTCGCAGGGAAAACTTTGGAATAAAAAACAATTAGTGAGCAGCAGGAGAAGTCAGATGACACTTCAAACACAGACACTCATAATTCTATCATTACAACCACCAATAATTCTAGTTGTGAACTGAACAGCCATTCTAATTTTTATGAAAAATTATTTCTAGGACCTGTTTGGATAAATGGGCAGCTAACGTAGCAACAGGAATTCAGAAAACATTTTAAGACTATCAAGGATTTAAGTACACCTCCCCCTCCTCATATGCCTTCCCTGAAAAAATATATAGACACACACATGAAAGTACAGTTTTCATAATGCCAGTACCAGAAAAGACAGGAAAATTTCCAATTTCTTTGGAAGCATTAGTACTCACTAGAATATATTCAGCAGCTTCATTTGGAGGAGCAGTTTTCCTAAAGCTTTCTTCCTGAAAATGCTTCAGGTTTGTAGGTAGTGCAATACCTGAAGTCTGAAACCTGCCTGTCCCACAGGAACTTTGTAAACTTGCCCTGTTTGCGCTTCGGGCCAGCGAAGCCAGAAATCCTAAGTTACTGAGAGAACTCACGGGTTCTTTGGATGCCTTGTTAGCCACATCTGTGCCGTCCCCAGCCTCTGCTTTAGAAATTACATCAGGTCTTTTGCCAAGTGACTCTACTTTCACATTATGGAATCTAGGAGTCCTAGAAAAAGAGGCGTCTGCCATACCACGGACTTCCAGAGATCGAAGCACATTGGGGGAGGTTGTAGATCTCAAGTTACCAGCCTCAAAGCATTTGGGTTGTGCTGGTGGTTTCAGAGAACCGTGATGTGCCACTTGTGCTGAATACCGGAGAGGTGCTAGGAGCAAATTTTTCTGAGGACTTAATTCACGAGTACTGAGAAGACCAGCCCCCATTGCTGCAGTGCTCAGCACTTTACTAATAGGTTTTCTATGCTGCTCTACAATGTTAGGTTCTTCATCTCCATCAGACAGTTCATGTTCTTGGCTCACCTTTCCTATGTCATATATCTCACTACACTGTTCAGTGGCGCTTGCTTCTGTTAACAAAGCAAAAGCATCTGTTTCAGGTAGAAGTTTTTCTTCTGTTCCATACAGCTCTACGTTTGTTAGGTTTGGAAACAAAACAGCATCCTCCTCACTTGTCGAGGTCACATTTTCAGATGCTTTTTCTGAATTTGCAGGCAGAGATGAAACAGGAGTCACAATACTATTTGTAGGTAGTTTTGCATTTTCTAGTTCAACACGAGATATTTTCGGTGGTAACCTGATGCTGCCGACTGACTGAGACCAAGAGCTGCTCTGCCACCTGTGATCATCCTTAATAAAGTCATTCGTTGTGGATGGCATTGTTCTACCAGCAGTGGCCAAAGTAGCCAATGCTGAAAGTGCGTTTTGAGAAGACTCTGAGTGATACAAATTCCCAGGAGGAGGTAGGCAGGACTGTCCAATATGTGGGAGCACTCTTAAAAAACGGTGACGAGCAGCAGCCACTGAGCCACTAGATGGTCGAGGAGACACTGGAGGACGAGGTTTCACCTTGACTGTTTTCTTAGGCTATTGAAAATCAAAAACAAAAGCCACATACAACAACAGTTAGTATCTGAATTACGGTTGCATCCAAGACCTGTCCGAGATCATGTTCCCCGTTATTCAGCCCTAAGGCCAGAAAGAACCAAATCATTCTTTCTGTGGCCCTCCTTTGTTACTAGGTATCAAGATTTCACCCTAAGATCTGAATAGTAAAATCAAATATTATAATCAGAAAAGGCTTTGTAGTAAATAGGCCACATGTCAGAGGAACAAAAAAGGGAAGGCAGAAAGCCATCAAAGTTATCAAGATGATGTTAGAGTCTCAAACAAGATAAAGAAAGAAAGAAAAGTCTATTGTCTTCATTTTACATCTAGGTAACTTTGACCTAAACACCAACATAATGTTTTCTCTTCCAGGTAATTTCATTCTCATGTTTAACTTTATAGGCTTTTCAGTTACAGTATTTCTAATGAAGTTTCATTTAAGAGTAACATTGACTTTTACCAGAGCAGTACTGCAAAGCAATACAAAAAAGTGTCAGAAGGAAAAAACCCCAAAACCACAAACCACCAAACAAACAGAAACCTCCCCCACTACCCCTGCCACCCAAAAAAACCTGCCCATGCTAATAAATAGGGAACCAACAGTGAATTCTTTGAATGTGGACAGCTAGATCCAAGTAAAGCCAATGCCCCACAGCAAAACATTTAGCCAATAGCATTAACTTAAACAAGACATCATCTATCCTCGATCATTTCACTTCTCAAGACAGCAAATTACCTGACCTGCCTTCTAGAAAAGCCAGCATTAGGAAAATGCAAGCAATTTTATGACAAAATTGAAATCACAACTTCACCTTTTTACTCAAATTCATGTTCTCCATCTTTGCCTTGAGCAGTTTCATTTTATTCATAGTAATTGAATTCTCAATAATCTGTTGGCCAGAAGGTGATGCTTCTGTCTCATCTTCCTCATCAGCATATAAGTTATAAACTGAACCACTGCTTAAAATAAAAGAAAGTTTGTGTTCACCTTCTAATCAAGTAATTTAATTATGCTTTCAATGTATTCTCACAACTAGAAAGTCTTATCCGTAGTTGATCTGTTGACAAAGCATTATGTAAATCTGTACAGAAAGACATTTCAAATCCATTTATTTAAGCACATAAGCATTCCTTATAAGATGCTCACACAAAGTGATGATGCTGAAATCTTCTGGGAAGTTGTTATACCATATACAGTTGGTTCACACTCACTATATATTTTCCCCACAGAGGGGATATCCAGTTCCACAAATGTCTCCTGAAGATATGGCCAAAGCTGTTAACTGTGTGACTCAGACAACAAGCTGATCAGTTTTCCAATTAACCAGACACTGGCATGGAAGACAAGTCCAAATTTCTATCCATCCTGAGGGGTGTTCTCACCATAAATGGAAATGGAGGGGTCACCCATGTGGATGTGATACTCTATTTCTCCTTTTCAAAATAAAAAAAAAAAAACAAACACAAAAAAAATAAAAAAGGATCAGTTTACGTTTCCAAAAAGTCTAACATTTGGAAAAAAATAAACAATTAGAATTGCTATTCCCATGGCAAAATACCTTAACTCAGTAGTCACTGGAAATTTATATCATCACATTGCCTTTTTCCATTCTGTATGCTAGAAGACTGAAAAAACCAATGCTTTCGAGTCAGTATCTGACTTATTTCCTACGAATCAAACACTACTACACATCCAACATTCCACATTTAAACGAAAGAACCATTAGAAGTATCAAATCCTTTACAAGCTGACATTTCCAACACCGTATAGAGTACATTTAATGCATGTTTTATTTCTTCTCTTACGCTGTCAGCATCTAGAAATCGTGACAGTCAGGCCACTGACCTGTGCTCCTACAAAAACCTTCGTAGATTTCTAACCGAAGTTTCTACTTTCTTAGAGACCAAGGAACAACTAAAGTTCATGAGAAAGTCAGCGCCAAAGCCAAACATATATTCCCCTAATTAGATCTGGTATCTTACCTGATTCTTGGAAATATCCTACTGCCCTTATTCAAGAGCCAGTATTTTTGCACTGACTCTCCAAATCCATTTCCTAAAATGTAGTCTCTGAAAAGACTTAATCTGCCAACTCAAAGCAATTCTTGGAGCTTCACTTCCTTCAAGGTAAAGATAAAAAGCGGTATGTCTCGCATATTTGGTCGTTGTGGGTTTTTTCCCCCCTTTTTTGGGGGGGTGGGGAGTAGTGCTTTTCGTTGGTTTGTTCTATGCAAAATTAATTATCTTTTTTAGTGGTTTTGGCAAGAAAAAAACAAAACAAAAGGTAAGAAAAGGATTTTACGCTTCAATGTGATTGCAAAATAATCAAAGTTGAACAGGGAGCTTTCTTCACAATTATAATTTTAGCCCATTTTTCAGTGAGTGAATTTCAAATTTACTTTGTCCATAGGCATCAGTGTTTGAGATCTTGCTTGTAAAATGCATGCCTCAAAAATGATCAGTAGCTCACTGAAGCTCTTGACACCACAACTTCAAAAGCTTTCTTTTACTCTAGAGACAATAATCATAGTACTTAGTTACACCTTGTCAGGTTTTAACTGTTAACCAAAACGCAAATAAAATGATCTGGAGAGCAATACAACAAAACCCTGATTTCTAAATTGCAGTCACTGAATTCTGCTCCACACACAAGCAATGTAACAAAAGCTGATAAACGAGTGCCTCAAAATGCTCAGTCACCAATGTACCCCCACAGATAAACACATTTAACTGTCAGCATGGAGAACACCAGTACTCGGAGCGATCCACAGCCTTTTCCTACAAAGATCAAATGAGCGATTTGTCTCCATTCTCACTTCCCTTTGCCACTTCTATTTCCCACAGTAACAAAGTCAAAATTTAGGATTTCTCTCCCCTTCTCCCTTCCCCAAGATTTGCATCTGCCTTAGTAGAAATGCTGATAGATGGACTCCCATGGAAAGCGTGGAGGAAGAGGAACAACTCAAGCTGAATGTTCTCAACTCAAGCGGCTTCCAACTTAACTGGATCACTTGACCAGTGACAGCACATTTCTTAAACATAATGTATTTGACTTTTACATTTGCTATGGAGCTTTGAAAGGCTTACTGAGATGCCTTGAAAGAGCCAAAAGAGTGTGGTTTATTCATTTTGTTGGCTACAATTAGCCAATCTCATCTAAATTGTTATTTCATCTATACACTAGGATCACCTGTTTGAAAAGTGGTAAGAGTTTCAGACAATTATCCATGCTAGTTTTAAATGGGGGAAAAAAATAATAAAAATCATCACACACACAAAAGAATTTGAACACAAAGAGATATGATTTTCTTTGGAATTAAAATGTAAAATGGAACAATCTGGTCATAAGCAGGGTATTGGAAAGAACAGGAATTATACCTGTGTTCCTCTAGCCAGGTGTATCCAGCCCAATGCAGCGCCAAGGTTCACAGTTCTTACTGATGATGGTGATTTTTACCTATTCCAGATCTACACAGTACTGTATATTGCTATTTACTGGGAAAGAGTGGAGAAGGGGCTGAAAGATCACAGATCCAAACGATTTGTATCTTTCCTCCTCTTTCCTTCCAGTAACTGTATACCAACACTAGCTCTTACTACACTTTGTAAGGATGTGGGAATTCAGCCTTTATATTTCATTCAGCCTGCAGTACAGATGTCTTATAAAAGTTTATAAGAGTAAAATCACTCTGAATATAAACACATTGAATGACACTGAATATAATAAATCCAGTACAAAGCTTTTGCTTTCACTCTGCAAACAGGAACAAGAGTTGTTACTTAAAACAGTACAAGCTTTGGAGAAAATGGAGCTAGTCCCTAGAACAGGGACTCATTTCCCGAGAGTTGTACAAATATTAAGTTCTTCAGGGGATTAAAAAAAAAGACCTACTCAAAAGCTGCAGTATAGACAGAAACTAATATTTTTTTAATAGATATCAATTTTGATAGCTTTAGAAAAAAAGCTACTAAGCCATTGACTACAAGATAGTAGCTTGAGTGACATACTTGCTTTTCTGGTAACAATACTTTGATTCTGTGACAGTGACTGAGACAAGTTTGGTACCTCAACAGTAGCTAATCTGATGCCTAACTATGTCCAAAGCCCAGCTCTACTGACAATTATTTCAGTATATTTAAGAAAAAACAAAACCAAAACAACAAATCCAACAACAAGCAAACAAAAAACCCCATCAAAACCCAAACCAAAACACTCCCACCCCTACTCCACCAAAACAAAACCACCACAATTTCTCCGAAACTTCAAACAAACACTCTCAGGATTTTGCACTGCCAATGTACTATCTTCCTAACTATCACTTGGTCAAGTCACAGTCATATGAAAACATATCAAAAAGTTTATACCATGAACAGAAATGTTTATAAAACTAAACAAGTACTTTTAAGATGGAAGAGAAACTACTTAGCAAAAGTTTTCATTATCTTTCTTGCCAACTGGACTCTCCTACAAAATGTTGCCTTTCAGAAAGGGCTAAAACATTGAGAATTAGCTTAAGCACAAGGTCAGTTTTATCTCACTCTAGATCCACACGGTGATAGATGATAATGAGCATGACCACTGAGTACACAGTACAACTACGTTGTTAGGCCACCCAGTCACAGCTTTCTAGTAGCCCTTAGGGCACAATTCTTGCAATGTTCCAGCTATATTTCAGATATAGTCAACAGATAAAGCTGAAAATTATACAGCATCCCCCTTTGAAGAATAATACCAAAATTAAAACCAACTTTACCTCAAAGACTCAGATAATGGTGTTAAAGTGCCATCTCCCCGGTCTACCACACGGAAGAAATTCAACTGATCTCCTTCTCGATATACCAAGAAGGTAACTTGCTTGTTGGGTGGTCCTTTCTCCCAGACTTCATCTCTAGTGGGATCCATGTACTCAGCCATTTCCCTGATAGGGTCTTCCACAGGAACTACAAAGAATCAAAAGCAGAACCAGACCAAATTATTTTTATTAGTAGTATTGTTTCAATCACCTTTGAGAGCTCAGTTTAGTTTACAGTGGGAATTTCCAACCTAGAAGATATGCTGAGTTTTTTTCCAAATAAAATGATCAAGTGATTTCTCCAGTTTCATTCCTCTATAGATGATCCACATAATCAAGTTTATCATCAGACCGAAACAATGTCTGATTCTTACTAACCAGATTTGTAAAGCTATTTGCGTAATGACATTACAGTATCTTTTTTTTTCTGCAGGTGAAAAACTGCTGAATTTAAGACATAATGATTCTATACATACAAAGATACTAGTTAAACTTAGGGTAAACAAAATGAAAAGGATGGGGCACTTGGTATGCTGAGGAAGATGGAAAAAATCCCCTCTGTTACATATTTTTCCAGTAAATTTGCAACTGAAATCTGCTCATCTAAAATGCTTAGCTAAGAGAAGCTGTTTACAATAAGATGTTGCATGAAAACTGGTATATTCAACAGAGTTAACACCTACCTCTTCTAGTGTTAATAGGTCCACCTCTCATAGCCAGTACTAACTTCAGAGTGCAGCCTTCTGCAATGCTGTAAATAAAATCAATGCTGTAAATTCTATCACTTATGCTAACAATCATTTAGAAACATTCATTTATTCTTTTAGCTTTATTCTAGACTTACTTATAATCATTCAAACAATAGTCATCCTTCAGTTCCGTATTATTCCAAATTAAGTGCTGCTGAGAGACAGGAATACCTAAACAAAACAAACAAACAAAAGACTATTAAAACTGGAGCTTGGTGAGAGGGCTTTGGGGAATTTTGCATTTTGAAGAACATGGGGGAAATGGAGGAGACGCGAGAAGGTGGATCACAGGGAAAAGAGAGAGAAAGCAGGACAAGAACAGGCACCCGAGCAGTCTTTGCTCATAATTATTCAACCTCCCAAATAGTTACTAAGATCAAAGTTGATTTTCGGTGCCCTTTTGATCACACATAGAGTTCAATCTTTTGGCTCAACAAGGGGTCTCCAGAAGTGTTCAGTTACTTCGGCCTTACTGAACACTTGCTCTTTTCCAGTCACCAGGTGATGGAGTTTTTTTCCTGTTACCCATACCTCAGAGCTTTATCTCTACTGACAGGAGAAACAAGATAAAACTTATTGACTACAGAACTGCTGAATAATTTAATCACAGACTGATACTCTGTGTTACAGTGAAGACATGTTGGCAGCTCTATTACAGTGGCAACAACTGTAAATTTTACCACTACTTGGTGTGGAACCTGAAAGTCCACATGTACAATACAATACCACAGCAGTCAGTCAAACGTTGTACTGCAAAGACTTATTTTGTTGTAGGTGTTTTTCTAGGCCACCAGAACATTTTACTACATATATTCAGTCATTTACAATTCAAGTTGTGGGACAGACTTGGCTTTTTTTAATAAAAGAAAGTAAGCATACTAAATATTTGTTCCTTATTAAAAATCTATATTCTACATAGGATTAAATTTGTTTCTTTTTGCCTGCATAGTCAACTCACTTAGATACAGATGTAACATAGGGGTGCTGGTGGATGAAAAACTGAGTATGAGCCCAGAAAGCAAATCACGTCCTGGGCTGCATCACAAGAAGCATAACCAGCAAGTTGAGGGAAGTGATTCTCCCCCTCTACCCTGTTCTGGTGTGACCCCACCTGGAGCACTGTGTTCAGCTCTGGGGCCTCCAGCATGAGAAAAACATGGACTTACTCAAGCAGGTCCAGAGGAAGACCACAAAGATGACCAGGAGGCTGCAGTACCTCCCCAGTGAGGACAGGCTGAGAGAGTTGGGGTTGTTCAGCCTGGAGAAGGCTCCAGTGAGCCTTTATTGCAGCCTTCCAGTACTTAAAGAGAGCCTACTGGATGGGGAAAGACACTTTGTCAGGGAGCATAGTGACAAGATGAGGGGTAATGGTTTTAAGCTGAAAGAGGATTGGAGATTAGATATAAGGAAAAAATTGTTTACTGCGGGGGTGGTGAGACACACAAACAGGTTGCTTAGAGAAGTGAATGACCCATCCCTGGGAATGTTCAAGGCCAGGACAGATGGTACTTTGAGCAACCTGGTCTAGGGGAAAGTGTCCCTGCCCATGACAGGGGTTGGTGGGTCTTTCAACCCTCAACTCCCTTCCAAATCACTTATGATTCATTCTATGATAATACACATGAAAAATACTACACATAAGGTGGTACAACCTCAGGTCTTCATACATTTTTAACAGAATGTTGCCACTTTCCAAATTTTAGATAGAATCCAAAGTAGGACAGTTATGAAAGGTGGAGATGTATCAGATCACCCCCAAAGAAAAGAAGTTAAGGCTAACAGGAAGATGGATAGTTGTCTTTTTACCTTTGGAAGAAGAAAAAAAAAATTTAAAATCCTGCCCTTTACTAGCAGCAAGTAGTAATGTTGGTCAATTTTTCTAGTGAAATTCAGGTAATTAAGATCTCACTGTGCATTCCCAACAAATTGTAATTAAAATGAAAATCTACAGAGACCAGGAATTGTTCTTTCAACAAGGTGTAAACACTAGTTTGCAGACTAAGAAGCAAAAGCTATAAATATATTTTCCACAGGGTTACATTAGATTGACTGTATCTTATACTTTATTATTTGCATGTTCAGATACTTAAAAGGAGATGCAAGTAGAAATGCTACACAGTCAGGCCTCCCAAAAGACACCTGGCAAGACAGCAATGCAGAGATCAGCATCTTCCAAGTGGTGTATCCTCCAAAGTCCACAGGACATTTATGAGGTGAATATGTTCACATCGTAGACAAACGAGTGCCACTACACTGCCAACTATTTAATAAATGATGTTTCAAGTCTGCAGCATAAGCAAAACAAGAACAAGCCAGCAACAGCCAGCAAGTCTCCACAAAGTTCTTTTCTGTGTTGTTTTGCAGTATTCTGCTTACAAACAGCCATTACTGTCTCCATTTGTTATGGTTTCAGCAGCCTCCAAGGAGTAATTTCCAATTACTTTGATAAACTGAGAGAGTATTTGTTTAAAAGGCTGGCTTGCAACTGGCAGTGCTTCAGTGAAACATGTTTTTATTCATTTAAGGACAGCATATTTTTGATGAAATAAACAGATGAGAAGACTGTCCTCTGCTCTAATGGGAAACAGACAAGTCATTACTACTAAATCCCTAAGAATTCTGAATTTATACACAAAGGAAATGTATGTGCTTTATAGGTTCAGGTGCAGGAAAGATACACATCAGGTGTCCCTTTTCTGGTTTGTAGTAAGGCTTTTTTGAGGAAACATAAGCACATGGGATCACCATGTGAAACTGTCAACAAATGAGACCTGCAAGATATTAATTCACTGTCCCATCTCCATCATCAGCATGTTTCACTAAGCTGCTCTAAATCAGTCCCAAGAAGAGAGGAAAGCAGGTCAATAAGCTACATCTCAATGCTCAACTGGAAGTGGGTCAGGCAGGTGATGCTCTAGGAGAACAGAAGCATCTGCAGACTGTCTACAGAAAAGGCTGTGGACACACTAACAATCTGACTGACTAAAACGAGGGAAGGAGAGGACAGGTACTGTATCCTGGCTCCGAACCAGCAGATCAGATACACCTTAGAGCTTCACTCTTATGCTTCCTTCTGGCATGCTAAGTAGGTTCACCAGAGAAACTGATGTGGTCAAGTCTGACACAGAAAAAACACCGTGTAGATTTCAGAACAAACTAGATTTTATGTTGTGGGTAGAAGTTTACTGTGTTTAAAAACATTGTTAACACTTCAATGTCAAAGCTGAAACATCTTTCATCCAATGTTGAAATTGCTGTACAGCTTCTTAACAATCACTTTTTGTTCAATCACTTTTTGTTCCCAGTTACAGAGACACTGGGCTGACAGTTTTATTTACTCCCACAAACTACCTACACTAGGTAGAAAGAAGAGGTACAAAGGTTCACAGCTTGTAGCAGCTGGACCATTTTCATAACCATCAAACTCCCCCAACTATGTTAGTGCAAATAATGGTCAGTACTGACCTACTCTTAGGGACTGACAAAGGAGAGACTGTAACAGTGACTCACCAGCAACTGAACACAGCCCACCACATTTCCTGACAAAGGTGACCTTATTTACACCTTCCAGATGCTACTCTAACGATCTGATCTGGGCACAGCCTTGCAGGAGTGTTTTACCAGCTCAGACAAGGAATAAGCCTTAAAAAGCTTCATGAACTTCTAAGTCTCCATCAGCACAATGCAGGCAAATGACAAAGCAAATGGGAGACAAAGGAAAATGAGTAAACATTAAAAAAAAAGAAAGATGGGTTCTATTAAAAACTTGTTTCAATTGTGCAATCCACTTACTCCAGCCCTGACAGAAGCACAGCTATTTTCTCTAGTGAAAGCAGTAATAAATATCATTATGACACACTCTGAATTCACAGAAAACTGAAAGAAATTACAACATCCAAAAGAAATCTGCTTGATACTCGTCCATTTCCTTTCACTTAAGGTGAAACTGCCTTACAGAGGCAGCAAAATCACAACAGCACAAAGACCAAAGAGAAAAATAACAATTCTCATGATGAATTAAGAACACATACACTTACAACAAAATTATTGATGCATCTGTTGTTCCCTGATGAACACAGCCATTCCAAATTAAGATGTACTCTGAAACCTAGTTCCACTTTTTCTTTACAATAATACAAGAATACTACAATAATACCAGAACAAAAGAACACCTCAATTTTCATCCAAAAACCTAGGTGTTTCCAATTGCAAGCAGCCACTGAACAAACCATGACTGAGGTTGGTTTTCCACCACCCCTCTTATTTTAAATCTAGCTACATAAATGTAGGCTTTAGCACTCCACACTGCAAACTGTACATTAATTCCTGCCAATTGTTGATGGTGATTATAATAATACCGCCAACACCAAATCCCAAGCCACACTTCCTTCCTTGAGACTCAATCCTATCTTACTGAACAAACATGTTTACAGGTATTATCTATGGTTCTTTAATAGATAAAACAATTTATCAATACTAGGAATATACTACCTGAATGCTCTTATAATATTTATTATTTAAAATTTCATAGAAGGCATCTCTCAATGAAAACCACTAAACTTTGTCCAGCCCAGCACCTACAAAAATGTGTGCAATACAGGAAGCAAGAAGAGATCTTCCCAGAAAAAAAAAAAGACAAAAGACAAAAAAAACCACCCACAAAACCAACAAACACTATTGCGCTCTCAATTTAATTCTGTTCTTTTTAAGTACCATTCTTATGTTAAAGCTCAGTCTTTCATGTGATCCTGTCCATCAACACATTCAATACAAACAATCCACAAGTAAAACCAATGGAGTAGGTAGTGCTGCTGGCTGTGCCTATTCCAGCTTTTATGCCACCAGTGGAGACAAAGGGAGCTATTTCTTCACCAGGGTAGCATTTTAAAAGGTCATTCAGTGAATCTGAGACTAGGACCGACTTACCCTAGGTGGCTCCAAAGTCAAAAATATAACAGATCTAAATTTTTGTGCTTACTTCTCATGGAATATATCCGAGTACGAATACCTGAATCCCATCCAAAGACACATCAGACCTGCTTTAACAACTAGGTTCACAATACAATTTCAGATGCATTAGAATCCATTCATAAGTTTTTATCCATATTGTTTACTGACTGAAATTAACTACAAACAGAAAGCTGGAGTTCTTTCTTAGTAAGGTACCAATGTCTGCTACAGCTGTCTAAACAAACTTTTTCCACATATGATTACACTAAACAGGCATCAAGAATGACAAGCAGTAGCAGAAGCATACAAAATTCCCAACATGCCATCCATATTATCCTTTATAATTTCAGTGCAGATAATCTATCACTATTGATATTCCAATTGTTGACAAGGATCAGTTTGTCTTCATATAGTTTTATCATTAGCCTCTTACAACCAGAAGCATTGGAGACATTTGAGTAGATTTGTTAATTTCTGATACTATTCCACATTTTGGTTTTGGAGATTTCAGGCTTTGGATCATTTTCCCTGAACTTGACTTTTTGTATACTTTACATACCATCATCCCCATCACCCCAGTGAGTCCAGGGAGACCATGAGCATACTAGGGACCCTATACAGGCTCCCAGCAGTGAAGGAGGCATTCTCCAGCCAGAAGGGCTGAGAGGTTCACATCTCATGAAAGTTGAGATGATACGGTAACAAAAAGTGTTAAACCACAGCAGAGGAAGGAAGAGTTGCAAGCCGCTTCCCATGCTAAATGACAACAGCAGAATTACTTTAGGATTTTTCATCCCATCTGGGTGACCAATTGCTGGAACCTGTGCACTGTGATAGGAACTTTTTCAGTAACAAAGTCAATTTTTTTTTACATGCAATAACAACCCTAAATGCAACATAAAATTAATTGGCCATTGTATCAGCCCCCTTCACACATAACCAATCAATTTGTTTTCAATCTGCCTCCCATAAATCATATTATTCAGGACATTACAGATATTTTAACTTCTTTCTGGAGTAGCAAGGTATTGCAATTGACTTCTAACAATTCAATGATAAGCACCAGTGAACCCTTATCTTCCATATTTTAATGAAATTTATTTAATAACGAGGTCTATACAACAGGCACGCAAGCCATTAATTACCTTATCATCCTGTAAGGTACATGTCAACAAAATTCTGAATGAACAATATTCTAACGTTATTATTGAGCTATTCTTCTAGTAAGAAATGAAGATACTCTTTGTAAGCCAGGCACATCCAGTGCACAATAATAAACTGTAGGTATAATTAGATGCATCTATTCACAATCTAGCAGTTTGGACTACAAGAAATTCAAATCCTCTTTCTCACATCTCCCACTCGTTTCTCCATACATCCTTTAAAGCTAACTCTTTCACTTGTACTGCCCAGACAGCCTGCCTCCTCCTGTACTGCATTGCTTATGCACCCTTTTAATTCACTTTCTGTTAGCATTCTGTCACATATCTGTTTGCATCCCTCCTACGCCTACATTCAGTCATGGAAAAGAAAAACTCTTCTTGTTTCACCTCTAGCCTCCAGGAGCATCTCAACACAATCTCTGACTTGTGATTAATTATGGGCCATCCACAGGAAACAAAAACATGACCATGTAGCCTCAATAATATAGCTACACCACTGTAGGTTCTAGTTACCTGCATGGTGGAGCTTCTACTATGTGACCTTATTAACAAAGAGTCACTCCTAGAGCTGCAGTGCTTCTATGTTTTAAGACTTGTGCCAGCTATTTTTATTCCCTGCCCATTAGTGTAGGTTTCTGCAAGAGGCTGAGTACCTTAGATGCAAACCTGCAGCATCATACTACATCTCCCCGAGGGCAGGTTCCACGCTGACAGAAAATCATGTATGGGTATACTGGAGAGAGAGAGGATCCCTGTGCTTAGAATCAGTGGCTCCAGTACTCTCAGCTTTTACAACTACACAGTTTTTTTACTCCACCAAAGTGAGAAAAAGGATGCAATGCTTCCAGATATGTACACTTCGAATATACATATATTTTGAATCATGCTCTTGCATGCAGGATCATTCTTGTAGAGCAAAGGGGTGAGAGAGAGCTAACCTACACCTTTTCTCCTTGCATTAGCACCATTGGCCTCATAACTTAAAGGAGCCTTTCCTCTGCAAGATGTGACACATTCATCACTTTAAGACAAAGCATTGCTCAGTTAGACCTCTACCAGCAAAAGATCACTCACCTAAACAAAATTCAAATCAGCAACTTCAGGCTCCCTTTGGGATCTGCCTGCACTGCAGTTGCTCTTGTGACTGCAGTATCTTAAACAAACCATAAACTGACTAATCTAAGAACCAACAACCATAGCACCTGGTTTAAAATATGCTGTTAGTTGCTACATAGACACACGGCAAGGCTCGAGTTTATAGCCTTGCTAATTAACAACTTATGTCAGAGAATCTTTTCAACACCAAGAATATGATATCCCATATAATCAAAATCAATTCATGATTCATCGCAGATTTTTTTAAGATTTATCTTAATAGCAATACACACAAAAGGCAAAAAAAGAAAACAAGTGCAAAAATACTAATTTTAGTGAAGTCGAAGCCACGAACTCATATGAAAAGGAAAGAACAGAAAATCAGTGCAATTCCAATTCAACCTAAGCCATGAAACTAGCACCCAATTTATATATGTACTACTGAAGAAATAATTTCAATTATCTGGTTTGATTTTAGTAATTACAATTTGTGTAACAAGACTTGCCCTAAAGTGATAACATTTACACTGAAATAAGAGAGAATAGTACCTTCCAGTCTTTGAATTTTAGCTTTCACAGAAATAACTGTTTCAAAGGGGGAAACTCGCAGTTCAAAGCATGTTCCTGTGAGCGTTTCAATGAAGAGCTCCATAGTTTCATAAAAAGGAAGCTTGTAGTGAAATGGTCCCATATTATCTTCATTGAAAAAAGGAGGCTCTTTCTTGTTGGCCATTACAAAGGATTTACAACTTCCTTGTAAGAAGATCTGTCAGGAAACTACATTCCACTTCTAGCCAAGTCAGCTTTGAGGACAGTTGCTGTACGCTGCTGTTCATGTTTGGGATTTTTCACCTATAAAGCAAACAAGCATAGTTCTAGCAGCGTCTGAACGTAGCTGTTAGAGGGTTTTAATTTATTCTTGATGAACAATGAAATAGCTATTAAGAAGCAGCAATTACTATCTAGGTAGTGCAATGGATAACCAGAAACGATCTCTGTAACATCACTGTTATAGGGCTGTCAGTCGGCATTCCAGATCCTACCTACTACCTTTATTATTTTGGTTTTCAAGACACGACAATCCCACCTGCGATATTAACGCCCAAAGCCTCGTGACAAAGGCTGAGCCCTCGGCAGAGTCAGAGCTAGAGAAAAACTCCAGGAGGAGATAAAAGAAAGAGGCTCTCATCGGGGCTCGGGCAGCGCGGAGGAGGGAACAGCAGCTTTGCCCCAGCCCCGGCAGCGCCAAGCTCCCATCGGTCCGGTCCAGCCCCTGGCTCAGCGCGGCCCCCTGCACCGGGCGGCAGGGCGGACCCAGGCCAGCAGAGCGGAGCGCCCGCAAACAAAGGAGCGAGAACAGATGCCCACCAACCCCCCCGCCGCCACAGAGCCTCGGGGCGGCATCACCCCCCGGGGACACGCCG
>VWZY01001239.1:3937-41655 GCA_013399075.1 Chloroceryle aenea | reverse complement strand
GGCGGGCAGGGACTACCCCTGGGAACCAGCGCGGCGCCGGCAGCGGATCGACTCCAGCCCGTGCGGGCCTCGGCCAGGACGTGGGTCCAGGGCAGCCCCGGCTGCTCTCAGGCACCTTTACTCAAGGACACACGCGCCTCTGCTCCTGCTTCCCCATAAGATCGTCGGGCCAGTCTCCAGGAACTGGGCTTCCCTGAGGAGATCACAGTCTCGGGGAGAAACGCTGGAGAAAACAAGCTTAGGTTATTAGGAAGTGCTAATTACATTAACCGCTTTACTTTCCATTTAGGTTTTAAATTATGCAAGACTTAGCCTGACTCAGGCTGTGAGGTTTCAGGCCTCGCAGCTTGGCACCTTGGAACAAATACCGTGGGGGAACTGTCCGGGGAGGGCACTGAGCCAGTCCTGGGCTCTGCTAAAGCTGGCCCTCCAGCTCTGCCCTTCCCAGAAAAAGCCACTTTGGATTAGCAAATTGCAGAGGAATACACCAAGCTGTAACTAGGTTTAAAAAGCCACCTCTCAGACTGAGACCTCCTAACAGTGAAGTGCCTAGGCCAGGATTCGCAGGGTGTTAAGGGAGTTAACTGGGGACCGTGCATTTTAACATGGGGAAGACACTCTCCCCGGGCCAATTTAGAAGGACGTGTGGTGGAGGAAAGGTTTCATTCCATAATCTGGTGCAAGCTTCTAAAGCTTCTATTAAGACCTCTACTGAGCTTTCATGCTGAAGTCTGAGAAACACTTTAAGGCAGAAGCTTTTTTTTTTTTTCTCCCCTCTTCTATCTGACAGCTTTTGGGCCCCAGGGTTCCTGGCTTGTGAACAGCACTCTGCGATGCTATCAGAAGTTATTAATATGAGGGGCCAAGAAGAGAGGAAGATACAAAAAAAGAAATAGAAGAAATCACCACCTTTTCCTCTTTCTCCCAGCATGTCTTCAAAGCCCTTCTAAACACTGAAGAAAGAAGTAAAGCAGCAGTCCAAAACATGTATGAGGCATATGCAGCAGATGTAATGCCTATAAATAAAGTGCAAGCGCTCTCACTGTAGACACCCATTTGCAAATAGCTCCCACATTTTTTCCAAGCTGCTACTCCCAACTTACCCCCCACTTAACATGAATCATTGCTAGGCCCACCTATGGTGCAAATCAATACACGATGTTTCTTCTTTATCTCTTCCAACCTTTCCTTCTGCTTTACCCTCATTAGTGCTAGAAGCTTCATCTGTAGTATTTACTGTGCCTGATAAAGTAAATCCAACTTGAGAAACAAGTACAGATGTCTGAGAACAAGGGCTTCAGTAAAAGTGGGAATTGCTCTCAAAAGAAGTTCTCTGATCACATCGTTTAAATTCACAGAGAGCAGAACAGTCTTAGGAGTTGAAGATAAAGTAGTACATAGCTATCATAAAAACAGCACGACTAGTTTTAAGGTCAGAATTGCAAGCAGTCACTAGTGAAAATAAGGGAAACACTTATCTTTATGCAGTTGCTCTGGTCGTGTACATGCAGGAGAGCAAGTGTCTGCCACTGACCATCAAGTATGGTTAATGGCATCAGCTCCAGAAGGACAATCGAGAAAATACAGGAAGCAAGAAGGTTAAGTCAAATGCATCAGACAGTTAAAACTTAGATTCCCCAAAATAGCACCCTCCTGTAAATGTGTTACAGATGACAAAGGGAAGCAGACAGCAAGCCTTTGGGCACGAGCAAGTCTCTGAACTAAGGTAAGCACATATGCTTGCTAATCTGGAAGTGACCAAGCATTGTCAGTACAGATGGACTACTTGGGAAGTGTTATTTGCCAAACTCCAGCAAATCCAGGCAGGTGTCAGATACAGCTTCGTGTCTTGCAGCTCGACCAGAAGCCAATGTTAGGTTTCTGTTGTTTTCATGGAGCACTAGGTGCTCATCTGTAACGCACTTTCTGGTAGAGAAGTTTTAACCAATTTTATTTGTATAGATGTTAGCTGCCAATATGAAATACCTTAACTCTACCTGGTGTGAAGTCCTGCACATAGATTTGATAACTGCTTGACTACATAAGAGGAACCCTGTATGTCACAACAGAACCCAGCCTTACCCTGACAATAGCTCAGGAAATTGGCAGCTGACCCAGACAAGGCAGGGTAGTGGTTTTAGTTGTTTTCAAGTCATGATGCAGGTGTCCTTAGCAAGCGGTAAAAAGGAAAGTAAGACATACAGACACATCTGGTTTAACAGACTCCATTTACTATTTATCAGTTATTTTCTCTATAGATCTGTTCAATAAAACAAACTATACTTTGTATAATAGATTACTTCATTGCAGGTATTGCACAGGCTGTATTCATCCGGGCACCACGGAAACAAGATAGCAGGAGGTTACTGTCTTTTTTTTTAAAAAAATAGATACTTTAGTGCAATTAGACCCAGCACAAGAGAATACTAACCATTTAAAATGGGTAATCTTATTTAAATATCCACAGACATCTCACTTAAGCTCTAGCATGTTAGAGAATCCAGAGTATTAGTACTGGGCAGGGCATAAGGAAGGAAGGCAAGCCTCCTCTCTGCAACACATTCCCCTTGGCTACTGGCCTCCAAAGGCATTCAGGGGGTCATCAAATGTGCTCAGTGTCTTGCTTTCAGATTTTGCTTCTGAGGGTGCTTGAGATGATTTGCTTTTAGGAGTGGGTATCTTGACTTGGCTGCTAGAGAAGATATCATCTAAAGAAAAAAAAAAAAAAAGAAAAAATTGGATTTTAATGTGAAGTGATTGCCAAGAACATTCTGTGATAAACAAATGCTTTCCTGCTGCTTGCAATTCTAGATGTAAGGACATATGTGGGAGCTGTTAGCTGCAAGTCAAATTAAGAATATTTTTTTTCTTCTCTGTAGAACGGCATAATACTTGCACTTTATAACATGTTCAAACTCTCATAAGCATTTGAGAAGTGCTAATAAATTAAACCTTCGCAATGAATTCCAGAGTGCGAGTGCCAGATAACATCCCTCTGATCTAGAGCGTTAGCATTAGAGGAACCTGTGAGATCCAAGAGCTGTCAGGCTCTTGGCAGAGAAAATCAGAACAGGAAGAGATGGTACTTGCTAGCAACTACTGTTGTGACATCAACTAGCCATAAGAGAGTCTTTACAGCACAATAAGAACATAGTCTATTCTCAAGTGACTTATGCTAAGAACATTCTAAGATGCAAGGAGGCAGACAGACAGCAACAACTGCCATCCTGCTAAATACTCAAAAAGTCTGTCTACAGTCCTGAATCAAGATCTCCCACCACCTTCCTCAACATAAGCATTTCTCTTATGAATAACTAGGACCACAAAGTGGAAAAATATCATGTTGCTATTAAGGCAGAGTTCTCTCCTGAAGGATAACAACAGATAAAAAATGCAACCCTCCAACCCAGATACCCTGTGCCAGCTCACGGACCTGCAGTTCATGCTGTGGCTAGTGCTGCTTATGTCTAGGACTGTGCTCATGGAAAGAGATGGAGCTGCTACCATACACATGCTGAAGTGTTGCCCTGTGGTTTCCTGGGCATACACAATATATCTTCCTGTATGCTAAGGTTTTAAATCTAGGATACTGAGATCATGTGGATGGATGAGATAAAAAAAAATTACAAGACAGATATGTGGATCACTAGTGATTCACAAGGCCAGTATAAGTAGCACATAACTGGCCTTGAATTCCTGTCACGAAAACACAGGTCTTATACAGAGCTCAGCAGCCATTTACTAGTCCAGAGTATAAATCTAGTATTTCAGCCTTCAGCACGAATTCTAACTTTGAGCAGAGGCTAAGCACAAAGTGGCCTGTTGCAATGTGCTTGCCATTCTCTTTGTGCTGCTTCTTCCACTCCAGCATGTGTCTGCAACTGTGCTGATCACAGGGATTACGCAGGGGTAATCGAGGACAGCATTTCAGCACAAGAGCAGTTTAGAAAGGCAGTAAAACAGAGTAATCCCCTAATGGCATCACTCCAGAGCAAGAAGCTATCATCACATGGATTAGCTTCATAGCAGAGAGAAGGTACAGTGAGTGCTATAAGCAGTAGAAGTATCACTCCCATTTTATATCAAGGCTAAAGGAATAGGAAAGTTCTGGCCAGGGAAAACAATATCTGTCAATGCACAAAGGAGCTCAGGTTTGTGGGGTTTTTTTTGCAGACAGGCAGAGGTGACATCAAGATGTTTGTGTCATCAGCCATAAGTTCACTAAGGAGGGTAGGAAGAAAAAGCCCTAAGAAACTAAGAAAGTTTTTCTAATACTGCCACTACAAGTCTAACACAAATATAGTAAATAGCCACTAGAAGCTGCAGTAGGATAAAGGAAAGCAGCCTGCAGTCTCCCCCACCAGTTTTTATATTTTATTTGCAGCAGAAAAGAACTCCTAAGACAACCATATACAGCCCTTATCAAGTGATACTACAATCACTTAAGCCAACCCTTAACCTGAAGCGTAGGCAAGTGCCAGTTCTACTATTCTGCTACCAGCAGGGCATCCTCACTTTTAGGCAGCCCTTTTTATTTATCTTTTTTTAACATGAGGTCTGAATTTTTGTGCTGAAATATTTGGAAGGGGTAGCTCTTTGGGAAATTCTTTCCTTTCTTATAGGCTACATGAAAAAATGTAAATTACTAAAATATTTTAATAATACAATATGAATTTCAAATACCTTGCCTGCAAACATTTAGGTTTGGGTGTTGTGGTTGTTTTTTTTTGTTTGTTTGGTTGGTTTTTGTGTTTTTTTTTTTTATCAGTTCAGAAGGTTTTGAAATCTCAAGACATTCATTCTCTAGCAAGTTTTCTAACACATTTACAGATATCAGCCAGGTCACTCCATCAGGCTGAAATGCTTAACAGCAGTCCAAGCAAAACTGGTAAATCAGATTCAGTTTGAATAGGTTAGGAAGAATGAAGACTGACAAGAATCAAAGCTAGAGAAGGGAATCTTTTGTCTTCGAGGAAACAAAAAAACATGCAATCCCAAAGAACTGCTGTAAACATGAAGAGCTTGAGGACAGACACAGTCAGGGATCAAAGGGCTTTCGATACCTTCACTGATGAAGAACAAGAAAGGACTGTGCTTTGCATCCTTTCACATTACTATATGCTGCTTTATCAAAAATTATACGTGACAAACTTCTGCTCTCAGGTGTAGCAGTTTTAAATTGTTCTGAGTATATGTGGATGTAAACAAAATCCTATGGGCTTCAAGCCAGTGAATAGAATAGCGAAGGTGGGGTGTGAAGAGATGCTAATTTCTTCATATCAGTGATTCAGTTGAAAAATTGAAATGCAAAATGAAACAGAGAATGTATCTCAGAGCCATAGCAACATGAGATTAGTCTCTTACTCCAGACAAGAATTTTCTAATTTCCACAGGTGAGAAAATCCCTGCAAGAATTAAACTATTCCATGTCTCAGAAGAATTTTATACATTCTCCTAAACCATTTAAAGGTCATGCTAGTTCTACAAATCTAAGAAGTTTTCATCCAAGGTTAAAATTCAAAGATAATCAGAGATTTCAGAGCAGTTGAAAGTTAAAAAAGAAAGTAAGGGGTTCTAAGACATCTCCAATGAATGCAACTCAGGTCAATATTATGAGATTAGCAGCAAGACATTAGGCACTTACCCATATCGTCATCAAATATGGATTTTTGTTCCACCTTTTTCTTGGTCTTTTCTTTTGGTTTGACAGTGAGATCCGCAAAAATATCAATGTTATCATCAAACAGGTTAGTCTCTAGGATTTTCTCTTTTGCTTTGTTCATTGGTTTTATCGCCTCGGTAGCAAATATATCATCCTTGGAGCAAAGCATAGAGAGAACATCAACACACTTCAAGAGAATGGTCAAATCATCTGCACAAAGCAGCTGAGGTGTTTAGAAGACTGACAGTCTTGACTTTGCAAACCTGAGAAGTTTAAGCCCCTTCTCCCCACGGAGGACTTAGCAGAAGTGCCTTAGTGTGGGATTGTGCACAGGCCAAATAGAGCACACAGAAGCTTCTATCAGCTGCCCAGCCTCCCAACTTTATTCCTTATTTAAAAGCATTATTTGAGCTGCTGTGCATCAAACAGACTGCTAACAGGTAAGAGTCAAATGCCTCATTACTTTGAAAAAGGTCATGATCACAGCTACAATGTCACAGAACCTTCAGTCACAGGCTTGCTCCGTGATAAGGCTCTCCCTTTTAATCCATTCTTCCTAATAAGGGGGTGAACAACCGATGAAGGGTTTCTCTTGCCCAGTAGCAGAGCATGATGGGCTGTTTACTTCACAACCTATCCTGCACACCCCATCATACTCAGCAACTTCCCTTAAGCCTGCCTCTAAGTAGAGGGTTCTGCATAAGGCCCTGGGAGTCAAAAAGGCCAAGGTGGAAGGCTCGACCATTACCTCAAAGATGTCTTGGGCAGCAGGGTCAACAGCTTGCCGGGCAGCAGATTTCAACTCATTTTTTCCAGTTTTCTGACAGGTGAAGAGAGAGTCTTCCTCTTCCTCCAAAAAAGGTATAGGGCTGCTTTTCGTTGAAGATTTTTGCTGTACAGGCTGGAAGAGATCATTGCTGCCCTGGTCACCTAGAACAGGCAGATCAGGCTTTTTCTCCTTGCCCTGGAGGGGTTTGTTAGCCACACTGACTGGCATTTCCTCCTTTAACTTTGATTGTGTGGCTGATCTGGATGCTGAGCTGCTTGCAAAAAGGTCTTCTGATTCAAACAGATCATCCCCTTGCTCTGTGGATTCTGTAGGAAGGAGTTTGCTTGTCCTAGCAGACAAAACACTGCCATGAGCTGGTAGTGACAAGCCAGAGAGAAAGCCATTTTCCTTGGACTCTGCTTCAGTAGCAAGAGGCTCCTTTATGTTCACTGCTGCTGACACCTGCTTTGGTTGAGGGAATGGTGGTTCTTTAGCACTATCCACCTCCTCACTCTCTTCAGACTCTTGGGCAGCTAGACGTCGGGCCATTCTACTAGGAGGTCTTCGTTTGCCTGTAACCTTGATCCTGGTCTGCAAGAAAGGAATAAAAGCAGAGCAGGGTTATAGAGAAGGAAAAAACCAGCACAGAACACAGGTTAGGATTACTGTTATGTGTCCTTGTAGCACTTTGACTTCACAACACTTCAATTAAGATGCAGTACCCATTTGATCCCAGCACACTGAAACTCAATTAAATACAAGTTCTGCTCACAGCTCTGGTTTAAGTAACTTAAAGAGCTACATGTACATTTAAACAAATGCTCTGTGAGGAATCTTGAGCAGGGAATGCTGACCAGGCACTGATTTAGGTTAAAGGGAAAAGCAGCAGAAATCATTCATCAGCAGCTCAATATCATCCATTCTCCCCATTTTTCAGAAAGAGCAAAGATGAACAAGCAGGACATTCAAGCTTGGAATAGTTTGTGGCAAGGTTCAGAAAAATAACCCAGGACTTTTGATTTGTTGCTCTCTGGTCATTCCACAGCAGGTGGAACTAGGGTATAAAAGCAACAGCACTCGCAAGTAGACAATCACAACAAAGGTCAGCAAGCCACTCTAGCCCCTCAGCTTTAGATAATACCTTAGTCAGTCTGACAGTTTGCTAATCCAGAGGCTTCTGTGGTGCTTCTGTCAGTCTGTCCAAGCCATGACTACTTACGCTTTCCATTTAATTTCATTTTACGCTTAGCCTGATGCAGTTCATTCCTCTGATGCTTTTAAACAAGCTCCCATTATAGCCTCTACCATATCCCACATGGACAGGAGTATTCACACTGGTAGGAAACAGATCAGTACAACTTCCTCTTAATTGCTCTGTCGGAGTAGAAGGACAATCTGCATTGATATGCTGTAGCACAGCTTAAAAGGGGCCATGTACTTTTGTCAGAATCATTGTAGGCACATCTGCCTTCAGAGTGTGGGGCTGTATTGATCAGAGTGAGGCTGGAAAACAGTAAAATTATGATGGGAGGGAGATGCACTTCTAAAAACCAGAAAAAAAACCTACGGGATCCCCACTCCATGCACTGTTCTTTGAAACTACAGCCAGGGTAGGTTGCTTTGTTCCAGCCTTTGGAAGAAAAGTGCATTTGGCTGCATATAATTACAGCTTGAACTGAAACTTGAAAGGTTCAAGAAGCAAGGACATGCCAGAATTTATCACATAATCCAAGCTACAAAAAGTATTCATTGTATAGTTACTGAGATGATGCTTCTCAGATTACTCTGTAAGCAAACATGTATCACCACTATGCTAAAATGAACATTCAAGTTGACCATATGCAGCTACAGGAGCTCCATTCTTTGACAAGCCTACCTATTGAAAAGTATCATGACAGAGGGTTTTGTCTGTTGTGCAGGACACGCTGCTATTGGAAACAATTGTGCCAACACAGTAATGCATTAGTGTGATGTACAAGCTTCAAAATCATTTGACATTAAGGGGTCATGTCAGCAACCGTGATGCCAGCTGCTGTATCTTCCCAAGTCACCTCTGCTGCTCATCTCGCAGCCACAGCAGCATCAAGGAAAGAAAGCATCAAAGTTAAGATCTTAAGTTATCTTATTCAAAGCACTGCTCTTGGGAAACTTGAGAGATTAAAAAAAATCATAAGCATCTAGCCCAAATCTTAACTATGTGGTTCAGACCCTTTTTTTCCAGACTTTTAGAGTCCGAAAAACTGTAACACTTTTCTTTGTATAGGTTTTGATTTTTTTTTTCCCCTTTAAAAAAGAAAAAGGTTTGGTTTGAAAAAGAATTGTGAGTGATGGTTCAGGGCATAACATTTTTATCCACAGATGAGGTAAAGGTCAACCTACAGCAACAACAGTAGCTCTCCATAACATTTTATTTATGGTTTTCAGGTTGGCTTCTTCTGGGACTGGAGAAGTAGTTATGCAAAAATACCTTCGACTTACAGGAAAAACCACTGTATTCTGTGAACATACACAGGCACCTTTAAAAGGCACAGAATTAGGCATATGCATAAGTCCCTTACAGAGCTAACAGTGTAGTAGACTTGACTTTCTCTTCAGTGGTCCATGGAGTGAGAGGGAATTAAAACTTCTAGATCTCCATTTAGATTCAGATTCCTACACGAGGACAGACTGTTTTTAATTCCCCTTTCTCTCCTCCTAAATACTAAGGTTACCTTATTGGCACTGTGCAAGGTATCCGCTTGCATAGGCTGATCAAAGCTTACACCTTGTTCTTCCTTGTTTCCCGCAGCAGAGAAGGCTTCACTGTTCTGTACATCCTTGGGCTCATTCAGTGGAGTGTCCAGAACTGGTAAGGGGGACTTTACACTGGAGACCTTAGGCATTGCACCAGGTAGTAAGGTTGCAGGGTCAATAGCTAAGTTAGCCTACAAAACAGAAGAAACAAAAAAACAGACAGACAGACAAAACCAGATCACATTATTACTGTTCTACTGGCTTCAGAGAAGCAGCAAGAACTAGCATATGCAGGCATTCAAGGTTTACAAGTGCCCAGTCTTTTTCACACCTACAAACTTCTGTGTCTCCTGCATCCTCTCTCACTAAGCCTGTGGAGTGCTCAACACTATTATTCTGTTCTTCAGGAACAGCAAGGCCATGTTATGTCAGGTCAAGCACCTGTGTAGCTCAGTATCCCGTCTGAAGACAACAATGGTTCTGACATCAACTCTGATACTGTGATACAGTTATTAGTCATTCCATCTCAGAATAAGGACATAAGCAAAACCCCAAAGCTCTAAGAGTCTCTGAACGTACCCCTAAAAGTCTCTAAATATACTTAAAATAGTGCTGAAGATAGCAGATCAAAGAGGAGCCCACCCTTTGTGCCCTAAGCAGAGTGCATAGTGCTGCTCAGAGTCAAGTCTGAAATGGAAGGGGAAAATAATATTAAACATGCAATACAGAAAAAGTAACAGAAAATATGCCATCTGAAAAAAAAAAATAATTGCAAGAGCAAGGTAAGGATTTTAAAAGATTTTGTTTCAGGGAGAGCCATCAGTGAGGCAAGGAAGATTTCATTTTTTTTTGAAAGTCAAAATGCCAGTAAAGTTAATTACTTGTAGCTTTCCAATCCAAGATGAGGGCTCTTTGGTTTTAATGGGAACAGGACCTGTAGATTTCTGCACAAAATTACACTAGATTAAACAAGCAGACAAGTTATCAACCAGTCTATAGTTTGCATTTTAATACATCTAAAGAAAGCAGCTCACTGCTTATCCACTTCTTCTGACGATGTTATCCCAGTCTACCACCCAAGCTACAGTCACTCAATATTCAGCTTCAGTTCCCCACATGTCACAGCCCCATCTTCATTATCACATTTCATTCCAGCCTCCTTCTACCCATTCTAAACAGCCACAGATGTGCCTGGTCTCCTTTCCAAGACGTCCTCTTTGTACTTTAAAGATTACACACACTTCAGCAGACACTGGCACTTCAGAAAAGAATGAACCACCCATTTTCAATCTAACTGGACCTGAGGTGTAGTTCTTCACTGCCTTGTACTTTATCCTTACAAGTAGAGTGGGCAATGAATAGAACACTGTATCTATTCCATTTAAACTTCTTGCTAGTAACAGTGCACCTGCTGGCAGGAAGAGGCAAGTTTGGCCATGCATTGCTGCTTCGCAGACAGTGAATTCAGGCATTAATTTTGATTTTTTGAAAAAGAGACTTATTTAAAACAAAGTGATATATCTTCTTTGCATGTTGCTCGAGGCAACAAGACTTAAGTACTTGCCTCTGTAGTTACTGCCTTCAGAGCTTCATCTTGTTTGGCACTTAAAGCATTTTCTAGAAGGTTACTGCTCTCCAAGGAAGGGCTAGTACTGGCCTTAACTGTTTTCTTCTCAGATATTTTCTGAAAGCATTAAGGGCACAAGTTAGCATGAATCAGGTAAGAAGCATGGTCTGGAGATATAAAACCAAAACAAATCAAAACCAAAACCACACACACCAACAAATAAAACCCAACCAACAACAACAACAAAAAATCAAGTAAATCTCACTTCTATCTGAAAAAAAAAAAGGAAAAAAAAAAAAAAGAGCCACACCTTTAGACCCTGCAATGCATAGAAGGCCTTGCCTTTTGCCTCTGCATTCCCTTAGCCTGCCTCAAACTTTGCTGTCTGTGCTAATAATAAATTATGAGTTTCAGTAAACTTCCAAATGCATACATACTTCCTCATGCACAGGGCAGCATGTAATAAAAACACAAAGCTAGCTAAGGAACACAAGAAGCTAGCTATTTTTATGTTTTGCAGCAAACAGGTTCCATATATAGCTGCCAAGCACTAATTACTTACTACTTACTAATTACCCCTTCCACAGTCCTCAAAGAAACTGTTTCCAGGAACTACTGCCAGTTTTCTAGCCTAACTTCCAGCTACAGACATGAAAAGAGACTGAAGTTGGCTTCAATTTCATTAAGCTAAATACATTTAGAGTAGCAGTTTAGGATGCATGTTAAGACTTTGACCTCAGAATACCTGTAATACAGTCTAGTGCATTACTGCAGCTGCTCACCCTCTAAAAACAATCCAGTGATCACATGGATATTAATACTGCATTCATTACCTTAACAAAACCAACCTGAAGAGACTTTAATTACAGAAGTCACAGAGCAGGGCTCATCAGTCACACATGAAATACAGGGAAGCAGTATTAGCAAGTTAATAAAAAAATTAAACAATACAAAATCTGCTACTCCGATTTCTGCTCAAGTGTGTTCTTACAACTAAGCCAGTCCCAGGGTTGCACAAAAAGGATCCAATCCTCTCATCCCAGCTTTTGACAGACCTAATGCATCTGTTTGTCGCCTGTGTCTTCAGGGTCACAGAGGCCACGCCTACTCTCTCAAAAAAATTTGAGAAGTCACTTCATTTCTTGTGGGAATGCATAGAGAAAAAAAAGACACCTTGCACACAGTTCTTTTCAATGTCTTTTATATAAGGCATTTTCAGTAGAAGAACAGATACCAGGTTTGTTTTAGCAGTACTGAAGAGATCATCCTCATCATCATCCCCAAAAAGCCCTCCTCCAGATGATGGCTTCAGAATACGGTTTGCAGACTAAAGAAACAAAGGGTAAAGAAAAGATGGGTCACAGATCAAAGGCACATCTCCTTCTGCCCAGGATGCCTGAACTGATATTAGCACTTGGTCCTCCCTCCCTGGAAACCAGTGACTTCTAATCCGTGTTCAAACAATCCACACCAGTAGGCTGCACACTTCACAGACTGTTTTTAAATAGCAGGTTCAGAGGAGGACTTTAACTCACCATCGATTTCTTGGGGCTAGCAAAGAGGTCGACATCTGGATCATTGTCCTTCTGAAGTTTGTGACTGAAGAGGAGCTCTTCATCTTGAAAGACTCCAGTGCTTCTGGGCTGAATACTTTTCTCAGAAGCCTGGAAGGAGAAAAGTCCATATAGTGAGGAACTCCCTCCTTAAGGAGATTATTTGACTAGTGGAAATACAAATTATAATTCACCTGAGGCTATGCTACGACCCTGGTAACAAAAACACAACTTGAACTGCCAGTTATATCTATTTTACTTGGACCAATTTTGCAAACATACAATGTAAATATTTGTATTCACAATTCAATTTGATGAGAAGACATTAACCAAAATGTATCTGTACCTGTTGACCTGAGATCCAGCTTCTACTACTTACCTGTAAATACCTCTCCTTCCTGGGAGGTGACAGGGGGCGGGACGAGTTCACAGTCAAACATCACAATTTATCATCCCTCCACTATCTGACAAACCAACCAATATCAGATGCTTGAACACCAAAACCAATGTCTCTCTATGATATTGGTCACTGTATGCACCCAGGTCTGACTTTCCAAAAGCAAAGTCCCCACTCAATGTCTAGGTAAAGGCCAGCATCTATGTTGCACCACCCAGCCGTCTCTTCAGGACCCAGACAAATGAAAGGATGCTTCTTAAGAGTGTGACTCAATGTCCAGTAGCGTAACATCAGACTCACAATCCAAGCAGCTGGAGCAGTAGTCATAAGAACAAAGTCCAGTTCTCCCTTTCCCAGTTCAGGTCTCCAGGAGCCCCAAAAGGCTGTCTACAAAAGCCAGCTTCCAGTAGACCATTTCTGGTCCATGCACTCTGTCTAACAATTTTCACTGTTGCACCATGCTTAGTCTCTGTGCACCAGCATCAGATTCAGATCAAAAGCCAGGTCACATTCTGGAGCACTAGAACTGCTGTTTATGCCGATACATAAAAACCTAATGCACATCTAGGAGTACCCACACATGAAACACATATTACACTGAGATAAGCAATTAAAGTAGCACCTTTCAGATGTATCAAAATTACCTATTCTGACTTTTGCATATTGCCTTGTAACACGTTAATCACTTCGTGACTGTTACATGTTGACAGCTCAGTGCTTTGAAGGAAAGATTTGAAAGGATTTGTATCTTCCCAAATTCATAGGACAGATGGGGCTTCTTGCACATCTAACAATGTGCCTCCTTCCAAAGAAAAAAAAACAACAACAAAACAAAACAAACAAACAAACCCAAAAACCAAAACATGGGATACATTGAGCAGCAGTAAATAAGCACTCAAGTTAACATCCATTTTAACCTAGAAGCAGCTACACTTCTTTTTTTTTTTATTCCAAGAGTCATCTATTTCATTCAGCTCTGGGGACTTCTGAATAAAGTATGTACAGCCTTTAGGGTTGACAAGTTACTTTACACAGTCACACTAAGATGATGAAACCCTGTGGTATACTGTTGTACACAGTATGTGCTTTTGACATGACTTCAAATTTACAGAAAAAAAATTGTTACATCTGCTTCCCATAGAAACAAGAACATTGCTATGGCATCAAGGATATTGCTCCTGAAGACTCAAAGTTTACCTCTTGATGGTATATGCTACACCAGGAAAGCCATACAGCAAGAATATGGCAACTGGGGGCTTTTTTGAAAAAGTGAACACATAAACTTTGAAAACAGAAATAAGATAGAATTAAGGTGATTCTCTAGTGTTCAAGAACTTCACTAGACTCACCACGCCAATTTCTTCCTGTGCATTTTTAATGCCATCATCATCTTCCAGTCTCTCCTCTTCCTCCTCCTCAAACAAGCTTAACACTTTCTTAGCTTGGGTCTTGACATCTTTCTCCAGAGGTGGTGGTGATGTTGCAAACAGATCAGAACTGCTGGCTGGCTCTGAGGATGTTGCTGCAAAAGGCTGCAGATTCAGAAATTAACACATCAGCTTGATACTTATTTCAGGTTTGCCCCCCCAAAAAAACACTGAGCTTTCTTGGTTAAATGCTACCAGTGGTTCTGACATCCATTTCCAAGCAGATAAGTGTATTCAACTCATTTTTCCTACATAGACAGAGTAGCAACATGCAGATCAGCAAGAGACAATAGATAAGCAAGAAAGAACAATTTAAGGATCTGAAAGAAACGTGTTTCCTCCTGTACCCTACACTGGAGTGATGCTGAAAAGCAGCTTCCTGCATAAGATTTCCTCCTCCTCCATATGCTAGGTTGTATGTGCACCACAAGGCTGCATTAAGCATCTGTGGCATTATCTCTGAAGTACCTAATTCCTGCAGCTCGGATACTGTGGAGTGGGCAGCACCACCTGAATCTTCAGTGTGCTCATGAAAGCGCAAAGCATGACTACTCTGGAAATCCATCAGCTGGTAATTCCCCAACACTCAGTAAGATGATGCCCAAGATTAAATTCTGCTGAAGTTTCTTCATAAATACACTCGTTAGTATACATCAATAGAGTCCTGTAACAGTATGGCCCAGGAGAAATTCACAATCCTGAAAGCCACAGCTACCAACACCATTTATAAACTCATCAGATAATATGTAGAAACAGTTACTGGACTTGAAACAAAGCCTACACATTAGGATAGGCTATCTTTTTAAGGAAAGCTCTGATCATCTGAATAAAGATTACCCAACCTGCTCTACAGGAAAAACAAAACAGATTTCCCTCCCAAAAAAACAACCCACTATTCTCTCTCATGTACTTCAGTTGGGAAACAACTTGGCATTTAAGCTATTCCATCAGTTTGCTGTTTGACTGACAAGTGATTTTGCTAGAGGTAGACAGAGTTACTCATTTCTGGGCAGTAGAAGAGGCAAGTCAGAACAATAATTCTGCCCAGGAGCAGCACCATTAGATTGTTTTCTTTAAACTGAACCCTTACCAAACTTCAGAATAATGTAAGAAAATCCCTCACTTTTTGATTTATTTGCTGCCCTGCAACATCTGTTCCTCTAGGCACCGGAACTGCTCCAGGCTCTTCTGAACACCACAAGGTATCTTCTACCTGCTTAGACTTTGCTGCTTTATATGGCAGATCTTCCTTTTCCTCCTTTTCTTCTTCATTAAAGAAAGGTGGTGCTTGTTCTGGTTTTGCTTTCTCCTGCAAAATTAAGAGAAAATTAAGAGAATGTTGGTGACACAAAATTGGTGGGTCTATAAGAAGCACATGTTGCCCACAGAGGTGGTTGAGGCCCCATCCCTGGAGACATTCAAGGTGGGGCTCGACAGAGCTCTGAGCAACCTGCTCTAGTTGAGGATGTCCCTGCTCTCAGCAGGGGGATTGGACCTCCAGAGGTCCCTTCCAACCCAGACATTTCTATGTTTCTATATGCTGCTGTAGGATAGCAGAGCTTCAGTTTATCTTCTGCAGGAGTCCATGACACTGGCAACATGCTTGACTTCTGCTTTCTTCACATGGGATGTTCTGTTTTGTGACTTGATTTTTAATATTATAGGCCCTTGAATCTGGTTAGGAGTGCCAGAAAGCAGCTGCAAGCTTACAGCGGATGCACTGGGAATCTTGTCTGTTGGTGCACCATTTCCTGTGACTCCCAGCAGCTAGTCTCTGGCTTGCCTGTTTCTTCTGTCTACTATCTTTATGAGCCATTGCAACTGCTTTCCTGCTAAGCAGAAAGGCAATGCAGGGAGAGAGGGTGGCACACACACACGTATAGGAAGTCTCACTATAGATACGGCTGCATTAAGCTTTTCCAATTCCTGCTCTCAGTTCCAAAGCACAAGCAGACAGGCAGTACACCATGGGCTAAGCTTGGATGTAATACGGAGGACAGCGTAAGCACCCTCAACAGAGGGCCGGTAAGAAGCCTGTAGACCCATCTGAATCAGCTTGGTTTGCGGTGACACAAAGGGTGAAGCCCCAGCTTCAGTCAGCATTAAGCCAGTTACTCCTTTTAATGGGATTATATGGTTGAGAGCTATCAAAGCATCCTCAGGAAGGGCTCTGAGCATAAACCAAACAAATTTAGGGCTAGTGGTCAAAAAAAAATTGAAATCTCTATTAGGCTGATGGTAGCAAGAAGCTTTACATGTAAGAGTTCAGTCTGTTCTGCTCCCATTCCCAATTTGCTAAAACAATCATTGTACAAAACAAATTAGACTTACATTCAGTACCTAACAAGGAAAAACATTTCTATAAATCTAAAGGCACTACGTTTTCCCCATTAGTGTTGTAAGAAAGGGGAGGTACCAGTGCAGCCTTAGCAGCTGAAGGGAGTAGTGTTGATTGGAAGCCGAAGAGCGAGTCTCCATTAACAGCATCATCCTCAAACAACAGCGATACCTTCTGTGGCTTTCTTTGGCTGCAACGAGAGAGAAGAGAAAGGGGAAGATTCAGTGCACGTTTCAGAAGCCATGCACTGCATCTGTTTAAAAGGATCACTCAGAGCAATCACTTGCAGCAAGTGGTCCCAGATAGAGGACTCAGCTTCCCCACTGTCTCAACAGTTCTACCACCCTCCCTTCTTGTTGGCACAGATTTCTGCATAAGTGAAGATAAAAAGAGGTCAAGAGGATTTTATATCGCAGGCGTGGAAATGGAAAGCCCAGTTCAGTGGTGGCAAAGATAATGATCAACCATAGATACAAAAAAGGTAAAAGAGCCCAGCCCTGTCCATTCCCACTCAGGCACCTCTATTTCCTGCTGAGCAGCAGTAGCAAGGAACAACATCTGCAATATGCCTGGGTCTTTCTGCTTTTGAGGGCACTGCTGGGCTGTGCCAGCGCTGAAAAAAAAAGCCACCCACCAAGTCCCCCCCCCACTTCCTCTCCCCTCCCAGGACTGTCACCTCTCTTTAGTGATTGCAAATAAATCCTCCTCATCCTCTTCCTCAAAGAGGCTTGTCTTCTTCATTGCTTTAGCCTGACTGACAGTGCTAGCTGGTTTTGCAGGGTTCTCTTTTCGGTCCTCTTCAGAAGGAAGTTTAGCTGGCTCGGGGACATTCCAGTGTTCCTTAAAAATAAGGACACTTAAGTTTTCTTTTATCTTGCTCAAAGCCACTTTCCCAGCTATAAGGAGCAACCTTTCAGCATTTTGGCAGCCCTTGAATTTCTCTACAATTTTATCTTCCTGCCTTTGTGTTAGCTACTGTAATCTGACATAGCTCAGGCTTTGTAGAGGGCCTGGCCACCTTTTGGTATTTGCCCAGAAAAACAGGGTACACACACTGCTATAGCTACTCTTGACAACTGAGGTCAGTGTCAACTGCAGTCACAGGAGTAAGGTCACCCAGTAGAACCTGATCTGAGACACTTCAAGAATTAGCAAGTTTGATATATGGGAGGAAAAAAACCAAACCAAATCAAAAAACCACACAACAAAAGGAAAAAAGAGGGAAAAAAAAAAGAAAAAAAAAAGAAAAAAAAAAGAAAAAAAAAAGAAAAAAAAAAGAAAAAAAAAAGAAAAAAAAAAGAAAAAAAAAAAAAAAAAAAAAGAACAAAAAAAAGAAAAAAAAAAAGAAAAAGGTCAAAACCCACACCAAAACACCTCATTACTAGTGCATGATGCTGCAATTATTTCCTCAGCTTTCAACCTCAGCACTTTCCCCTCCCTCTGCAGCTAGCATTTTATCAAGCCTACCCATTGAACAAGTGAAAAAAAATATTCTACATTAAAAGTAAACATTTTTGCACTTGGAAGAATTTTCTGTCTTGTGTATTTTCTTATTCCCAGCATTACAAGTGTTTTGCCCCATTCTCCACCTTTGTTCATTCCCTTTCTGAAAGGGACTACATGCATGTTAAGTATGAACTTGGTTTACTTTACATTAACATAAAAATGCATCTAAAGATATTACTACTATCCACTAAACGAGCAATTACAGGACAGGTAATAAAAATCAAGTTTACACAGAAGAGTAATTTTGGGTGTGGAGCGTTAAGAAGAGTCTGGATCTTATTCATGCAAATTAATTTAGAGACTCTCCAGACAAGAGTTTAATTTACTTAGTGTCTCTGGCTTTCCTTTAAGATGCAGGACAGCACTTAACCTATCCCTAGAGGATGGCTGCTTCCTGGAAAGCCTAGTTATTTATGTTTCATTTTTTACATCCCTAGATTAGAAAACAAACAAAAAAACCTAACACACCAAAACCCAAGCAAACAAAAAAAAAACACCAAACACCAACACATACAAAAAAACCATCCCAACCCCAAACAACAACCCACCCCAAAAACACAAAACAAAGAAAAACTCACCATATATCTATCTAGAACTGCTAAACTTTCCTTATAGAAGTTAAAGCAGTAAAAGCAAACTTATTTTTCCCTTTTAGTATTTTTAAGTCGGATTTGTTGGCAGCAGTCAGCACTGGCTATCGATCTTTCTACAAATTACACTGAAAATACTCATTTTTCTCTTCCATATGACTTGGTATCAGAAGTCTCTTCCAGATGACTTCTTGGGCCAAGAATGAGACAGCTTCCTCAGCTGCAAACAAGTCACAGGATTTGGGCAGGCATAGCATGTGGACACAACAGAGTTCTACTCCGGTTTGCATCTCCCCAGTTTTATGCTTTGCCCAGCAATCCCCTTCAACCAAATCTTACTCCTCAGTACCTCCTCATCACTGCTGAACAATAAACTGGACACTTTCTTGGGTGGCTCTGACTGCTTTGGTTTCTCTTCTGGGGTTTTTTCCTGATGCTTCTTGGCAGGCACCACACCAAAGAGATCCTTAAAATTAAAAAACATATATATTAAAAAACAAAAAGCCAAAGCTAACAAAGTTAACAGAGAAGTCATCAACATACAAGACACTTGCCATGCACTTCTCAGATGAGTAGGATAGAGAAAGGGTGCTCTGTGAACCTTTTTTTTCCTAGGACAATTTCAAGTGTGATATAGTATTCTGGTACAGGGAATTCTACGCACACAGCACTTGATACACCAGAAACTTAAAAGCACTCAGCCTGGTTTTGACCCACAGATTCTTCACCATAAAGCTTCACCAGTAGCCAAAAACCACCGCACAGAAATTCTCTTGCACAGCAGCTAACACAATGGGGCACTGTTTCTGCAACTACATATTGAAACAGAGAATTAATTCTGCTCTGAGGGGACAGAAAATGGGAAGCTGAACCACTACCATGGGGCAAGAACCAGGACTTTTCACCTGAAGATATTTATGCAGATTATTCTATAGGCATCAGAATATACATATGTTCACTTCACCACCTAACATTTATGCTTTTCTCCACTCATCTAGAACTTCATGGCAGATACCAGAGACCTCACCACATTACAAAATGTTTGTTGTCCTGACAGTTGCTTCTTAACAGTCCCTATTCAGAAAGGTGAGCTGAAAGTGTCCCCCACTCAAACAGGAAACTTTTACCTTGAGTTTGCAGATATCCTCTATCTTATGGCTCTAAGCAGGCCTCCTATTTGCTTCAGGTTAAGACTATGGGGTATGCTAACTCACCATGAAGGCTGCAGACCCAGAGATGAAAGCTCTTTGGAGGGTGTATGGGAGAGAGAGTAGGTAAAGAGATAAGAAGAGCACACACTAATTTAACTTTAAGTTTCTTACACAAACTGTACTCTGATCTCAGTTTCTACACTAGCAGCCACAATTCTTACACACTGAGAAGTGAGAAAAAGGGAATTCACCAGCCATGACACAAGAGAAGCAAGAAGTCATCCATGTGGCTAGGTACCACAGGCAGGACAAAACAGATTCCTGAAGCTCAGATCCGTTCTATTACTCAGTGTTCTCTATTCCTATCAATCAGAGGGATAACATCCTTCATATTTAGGTCCAGAGATGATAGGCACTGACTGCAAAATACTAAAAAGACACCAGTTACTTGCAAGAGTCCTGCTACCCTTCTCCTCCATAATGCTGTCCATGTGCTCAGAACTGCTCCATAATGCAAGATTGATTTAGTGTTTTAAGCTTGTAAATGGAGCACTAACTTAGTGTTGTAAACTTCTGAGTATTTCCTACTGCATTTGCAACAGGCTGTGCAGAAGGGTTCCCATACACAGACAGTATCAGGAAGTGGTACTTACCTCTTCATCATCATCAAACAAGGAGAGTGGAGCTTTTGTCATGGACTTGCTGGTGGGAAGAGATGTAGCTTTGGACTTGACAGCTTTACTTGATGAAAACAAGTCCTGTGCAAAACACAGAAACATCACCTTGCAAAGCAATACTATGTATTTAAGAACTTTAAGTGGGACATAGATTTTTCTCCTTTTTAAAGAAGTGTTTAGTGAACCTATGAAATAGGGAAAAAGTGTCTTACTCAACAGTATCAATCACTGGAAACCCCATAGGGATTTCCCTCAGCTTTGCAGATTAATTGCTAGCTGGAAGCAGAGGCCACAATACATATGAAGTCTTTCAAGATTTTTGCTCTTGATTTGCTGATCTTTCCCCTCGCCAGGTGTTCAATTTCTGCCTGTGCATACCACATGAGTTTAACACTCCAAAGGTAGGCAAAATGTTCCCTAAGATTTCACTCTTGGAGCCAGACAGAACTTTCAGGATGGCTAGGAGTAGATGCATGGATGTCAGAGCTCCCCATCCTACAGATAAATAAGGAATTCCCAGGCATGAGTGGACTGAAGTCAGGGTCACTAAGGTCCCAAGCATTTCTTTATTAAAGAGATACTCACTTCAGAATCCTCCTCATCAGAGAACAGGCCCCTCTGTTTTCTTGGAGGTGTTTCAGATAAAGATTTGAAGCCCTCATCTGAAGACTGTTGACTCTTTAGGACAAATAAGACATTGCATCAGCATTAGTTTAATGATTCATCAAGGCCAGGCACATCATATGACCTTTTCTAACAGGCATGCTGCTAGCAGTGTCTCAGCAGTTGAAGGGACAGAACACAAGCTTGTCACCCATGGGCTGAAATCCAAAACTCACGTGCTGAATGAGTTCCTCATATACAGACAGAGCTATGCACAAGTGATTTTCAGGTCTAACCATTGACCTACCTTCTATCACCATACTTCTCAGCAGAAAAGTGTGTGCAGCAACTCATACCAGGCTCCCTTGTGAATTAGCAAAGATTTTTTTTGTTGTTTTCTTCCCGCCCCCACAAGCTCTGTTTTGTAAAGAAGGCAGTTTATGCCAACCATCATTTCCTGCATTAGCACAGCACAGCCCCAGTCTGCCACCAGCCACACTGCCATTAAACTCAAAATGGTTCCAGACCCAAGCACTACTGTCAGCAAGCTTGGAGAGTAGAACAGCCCTAACTTCCTGACAGGGCAGGAGCGGTGCTGCTCAATCAGTCCTCATCCTCTCCTCCAGGAAAGCCAAGTGCTATGAGATCAGAACAATGTCATTGGATGACCTCAAACCACCACTCCCACACTATTGACCATGGATACTCTTGCACTACACCAGAAACAGAAGCTGGCGTTGGCCACTGTGCTCAAGTGCTTCTCACAAGGCAATATGGAGAAAGTCCTACAGCAATTTGCATTAGACATCCCCAGCACTGTACAATTCTCTGTTCAGAGGACAGAGCTCATTATGTTCACAGTCTTTGCCATAAAAACAAAGAGCATTACTACTTTACTGAAGACACTGCTCTGAAAATAAAAGTGAAGTGGGAATGAGGAGAACTTTCCTAACTCTGTACAGGTGTCCTCAGGACAGCATTTAGAGCCTTCTACAACTTCAAGAATTTTCAGCTGAAAACAGCTCTTTGAACATTCTAAGTATTGCATATGCTGAGGTAGAACTGTGATATCCACCTTCCCCTCCTACAATACATGCAAACAAGGGGTTACCAGTTAAGTTGCTGTTAGTGGTTGGTATAAACGCAGACAGAGTCTGTGCAGCACAGAACTGTAACATCAGAAGTGCTTGGGTCAGGCTGGTTTCATTTCAGTCATGAACTTCATATTTTTTTTTTTATTATCAGAGGCTTCTCATTTCACTCTCATTTCAATCCTGCCTCAAGATTCTTCCAATCACTGCCCACACAAGAAAAAACTCAAATAAACCAAAAGTTTGAGAGGCAAAAGGCATTTAAGAACCCCTGAAGCACTCAGGTCATGGAAGACCCTGTGAACCTAGTCCTTTTTCCAAATATGGCACTTCCACAGTGTTGTACATGTAAAGACTACTTCAGCTGCAGTAATAAATTCTTCCTAAAACCTCACCCATACGATCCACTTAGACGTCATTACCTTTTTTTCCATGACTGTCTCCCTATGGCTTTCTGTTTCTTTAGTTGTGCCAGCAACCATGGGAGGAATGGCAGGTTTTTCCTTGAATAAGTCACCTTCTTCATCATCATCAAACAGGTCAGCTGAGGACTTGACTGCATTAAAAGAAAAAACAAACAGGGAATGACAACAACGGAACAGCCACTACTGAATAAGAGAAGATACCAGAGTCTCAAAAGATACCATGCTCCCTTCTTTCAAGATAACCATCCATCATGATTCTTTAAGAAAAAAAGCTAGGGCAAGCTCTCAAAGTGAAACACCACTTACCTGAGAGGCAGAGATGAGGTGATAGAGAAAGCAGTCAACAAGCACTGGAGTAAAGCCAGGTGGCACCTCTAAAGGCAATGTTTTGATGGCATTTCTAAAGGCCTGGAGCCTGCCAACAGGCCTTGTTGGGCACAAGGACTCAAACCTGAGTAAAGTCTGTACCTTTTTCCTAAATCAAGTCTAGATACTGCCCTAGCAGTAGAAGGAGCATCCTAAGAGGGGAAGGTCAGTGGAAAGTGTGTACAAATAAAGCAGTCCCAGACTGCTCTGAGGTAAAGAAATGCTAATAACAAAAAANNAACAAAAAAAAAAAACACCACAACCAAACCCCAAAAAAACAAGCAGAAGTAACAGTGATGCAGGCTAGAATTCTGTAACTCATTAATTCCAATTAGATTTTTTAATGACTTTTAATGTTTAATCTTCCACTGCACGTGCATAGAGGTACCTGAATCTGGAGGCTTTTTACTTGCTCCCACAAAGAAGTCATCATCGTCATCATCAAACAGAGTAACTTTCCCAGGCTGTTTAGGAGTTTTGTCAGTGCTCTGTGCTGCAGATTTCTTTTCTTTTCCCACAATTACAGTGGAACTAAACACGTCACTTCCTCCTGCAGGTCAGATGGAAAAAAACCCCACAAACAACAAAAAAACCACACAAAGATCAGTTATGAAAAAGCTTAACTTGTGCCATAGTAAGTGGAGCCAGGCAGAGTTTCCATCACAGCAACTTTTAATGCACTCTTGCAACAATGCTGCATCAAAAGCATTAGCTAGAAACTTCCTGATAAAGCCAAGTCACAGACAGATGGCCCCTACTCTCCCTACAATCACTTCTTCCTCAGATGTGCTCACCTCTCCTAGAAACAGCAGCCAGGTTCCATGCTAAAGCTGGAAGACCCAGTAGTCTCACACTGTCACCCCTATGGACTTCCAAAATCAGAATCCTACTTTACTAGTTAGCAAGCCACACCACTGTGGCCAAATAAAAGCAGTAAAGTGCTTGAGGGAAGGACAAGTGACAGAGCTCCCAAGAAGCTCCACTTTCATGCAAGAGCACTAGCAGTACTGCAGTATGAAGCTGAGTTTAAGTCCCTAGACTCCTGAGTACTTCAGCTATGGCAGTGATCAACTGGAGTAAGCTGGTAACAACTGTTTCTTCTACATCTGGTGTAGAAATGTCTGGCTTCAGAGATATATGCATGTAAATAGATTGACTGCAAACAATTTTTTAGCAATTTTAGTCAAACCTGGCAGCCTGGTTCTAAGCCTGTCTTTTTGTTTTTTTTACGTACAGATGCTTGGAAACAGTGAGGGAAGAAAAGAAAGACTTTAATTGAAAGTTTGGCAGAAAGTAGAGCACCATCTATTTGGTTAAAAGCAGACTGCATGAGTTTTGACTGGTACAGCAGCAGGCAAAAGTGTATTAGGCAATTGGAAAGTGCTACAGAATTGACAGGAATACAGACACCAAAATTGATTAATTATTAAACATTCTCAAGTTCCTAAACAAACTGTCCTGGGAATGTGTTCATCAAGCAATTTTGAACAGCAAAGGAGCCTCAGTCTTGGTTTTTCTCTGGTGACTTTAGCTTATCCACAAAGTTACTGAGGGGGAGCAATTGAAGACTTTGAGTAGAAGCTACATGTAACTTAACTCCCGATGATCTAAGACTAAACACTGTTAAAATGACTGGAAAGTAACTGCTTATGCAACAGTATGTCTAAAAAACCTTAACCTGCTGTTTTAAACTTTGCTAATGAATCTTACAGTTATGTAGAATGACCATGGCCAATGTGTATCTTTGATTCTGGATTAAAAAGGCTGTATTTGTATATGTCCTACTCTAAAAATCATGCTGACTGAAGGCTCAGCATAGTCTCAAAATGCCATTCTTAATAAAGAGAAAAACTTAAAATTAAGGCTAAGTCAGTCAGGTGAAGACTCTACATAGAGAGAGAAATCAAAGTCAGTTGATTCAAATACACTGGTGACATTATGTTTCTTTTAATTCCTCGGCTTGGAAGTCCAATAGGAAAAGGGATCTTAACCCAATTCTTTTGTTTGTTTGTTTTTAGCTCTGAATTATATGCAGATCTTCCTAAGCAATACCAGAGAAATAAGATTGGTCCTATTTACCTGTGCCACAATAAAGGAACTCGAGGTTTAAACTGTTGTTCTGCTAACCCAAGGAAATATGATCGAATCTGAAAGACCAAAATGCACTTCCTTCTCAGAGTGTAGAGGGACGGTGTGACTGTATGCACTGCAGACTCAAGCTGTACAATGTCAGTTAAAGTAACACACATCCTTACAAGTTGATAGCACAACACTGGAAACTGACAGCTGCTACTATCTGTCAGCATTTATATCTACCTTCAGAGTCCCTGCAGGATCTTCATTATCCACAAAGCATGCTGCAGTTCAGGCAAAAACAGGTAGAAGCACCTGCATTTGTCACTAAGCATACGATCAAGCAATGCAGTGCTGCTGTATTTGGAGAGTTTTCTTCTTTAAAACCTCCCCAGTAGAAAAGAGCATTTTGCGCATGAAGCGATTTGCTATTGAAGGAACCATACCTGGGAACAGAGATACTGCACCTGCAGGAACTTTCTTTAAGGACTTTGAAGAGGATGCTGAAATCACAGGAAGTACAATACAAATGGATGCACTTGTTTTATGCTGTCAAAGCCTTCAGAACTCTACCACAGAAATAACAACCTGAGAAATCTTCTGAGCTCTGGTTTTTGTTTGGTTCTTTTCTCAACAGCTCAGAGCTCTTCAGGCACTCTCCTTGACCTTCTGGGGTTCTGCAGATGTAACTAACACCCTAGCTATTTTTCCTCAGTTAAAGCTCCACAAAACAGCTCAACTAAACTGAAGCTTATAAACACGATCTACTTTTACACAAGCACTATGAGAGTTCACATTCACCCACTTAAAACCATTTCAATACAATACACTTGGAACAAAATGGCTTAGTCCCCCAACCCCTGTCTGAAAAGTCTTCAAACACAACGCTTCGGCAAAATCAGCCACAGCACTGACTGCGTGTCAGGCTCCTTATGGGTCTAGATACATAGCTAATGGGAAACTCAGGAGGGCATTAATCTGCAAGAAGAAATCTATACTCGGTGTAAATCCACAACTGCAAAGTACTCTTCAGCAGCAGTGCACGCAGGGAGCTCTGCCATCTTCTGTAAGGACATCCTTTCAGTTCCAGGACAGTAAGAGATCATAGTGAACACACACATTTGAAACTCAAGGAAAATACAGCTGTTCTCTATTAAGACTGGGGAGGAGAAAAGACTTACCAACAATTGCTTCCAGACTTTCTAGTTTGGAAACAAGCCAGTCTAGCTGCTAGAGGACATAAATCATGGCATAGACAAGACCACGAGGGGCAACAACTGGTCTTACCTTCACTTCCTGGAACTTGATCCTCCCTCTCTCTCGATTCTTCTCCTCTTGGTGCTTCAGCAAAGAGATCACTCTGATTGTAGATGAAAATGCAAAGAGGGGGGAATTGGTGAATTCATTCTTTGTAGGAAAACACAGCTGCTGAGTTTTCCATGTAGATTATCCACTTCTAAGCCAAGACAGAGGAGGCAATAACCGTTCTCTTCTTCAAAGGATGTCAGCATATATAGACTTAAACCTAGGTACCCAGGCATTACCTTGGATGCATATATTCAGAAGAGTAGCTTTCAGTCTTCTAACATGTAATTTACACTGATTGTCAGTCTGTTTACTGCACAGAAGGAATGTCCTTTTATTTGCACATCTTCAAGAGCTTACACTAATCTACAGTTGTTTAGGTCCTGATTACACCCCTTAAGCTTTCCTACTGAAGCTTATACAGTAAGGTTTGAAGGAAGAGTTGATGTCAGGACAAGCATAAAAATACTCCTGAACTTCACATGGTTAAGATGAATGATTTATATTGTTGCTAAGGAGATGCTAAAACAACAGCATGGTGCAAAGATATACATTATAGCTCGAAAGCATTGCAGGAAACTCCCACAAAAGTCCCTGTGCTCAGGCTGGAGTTGTCCTGTGCCAATTCTCCCTGAGAATTGCAGCCTAGATTTCCAGGAAACCTCCAGCTCTTATGAGAGCTGACCTCTTGATTTCTTCAAAGTCTCCCTCTTATGGAAAGTTGGTAATAAAGGTTACCTACCTAGAGGCTCAAAATGCATGGTCTTTGTATAAAACTCTGTGGGGAGAAGGCAGCAATACCTAGAAAGATTAGGGGAGTGCAGGCCTGGGGCAGGGATGTCAGTGATCAATTGCACATTTGCCCGTTACTGTTTGCCTGCTGATCTACTCTGGCTGCTTTCTTACAGTGAGGCCTTCTTGGCTGACCAGTGTCTACAGGATGATGAAAGCACTCTTAGCAATAAGTAACCAAGAGGCTCTAATGATAGCTTCATCTGACTTTGCACTGATATAAAGCTGCCTTTCACCATCATATTACTTTTTTCTTTTTTTTAAGCTGTTGGCTGCCACTTAAAAAGAAAGCTTGTTAGTATTTTTTTCAATAAAGGCTGCATTTGAGTGGAAAGCCTTGCACAGAACTATCTTCCTCCCTTCGTACAATGCTGCTGTTTGATGCTTGTTGGCTATATTCTAGTAGTTGGTGTGGTAAGCTTGAGGTGGGCTGCACATGAGATCTCATTTGAAATTTCAGTCTAATAGCCTCCTTGGCCCCAAGGGACACCTGGCTTTTGTTCTGGTTGCAATGAGGAACACAACATCCTCCCCAAAGATAACAGTCTGGCTACTATTCTGGACTCACCTTGACTATTACCAACATCAGCTTCATGATAAAATCAGAGCAGTTATTTGTTTTACACAGCCGTACTATCAGATTCTTAAAACTTAGCTCTCTCTGACACTGGGTTTCCATCCCCTTTCACATGCACAAACAATAAGGTCAGAAGCACACTCTGTGCCCATTCCTTCATCAAGTCACTTCTAGATATCAAGTACAAGAGTAAGCTTAAGGTGAACTTTTCTGGCCAGCACAGGTAAGCCAGGAATTGTACAATAGCTAAAGGAAAGAACACAGTATAATTGCAACTGGGAACTTCTAACAGCAGAGACAGAAAAACTGAAAGCATCACTGTCCAGATATGGTATGTAAACGAAGTAGGAAGGGCATCATGTTCTCTTTCCTCTTAAACTTTTCCCCCACCCACAAAGAAAATGACAAAATTCAGTATTTGGGCCCCTCACTACAAGACTATTAAGGTGCTGGAGCGTGGCCAAAGGACAACGAAGCCAGTAAAGGGTATAAGAGAACAAGTCTTACAAGGAGTGGCTGAGGGAACTGGGATTGTTTAGCCTGGGGAAAAGAAGGCTCACAGAGAGCTTATGATGCTCTACAACTACCAGAAAGGGGGTTGTAGTGAGGTGGGGGTCGGTTTCTTCCCCCACGTAACAAATGATAGGACTAGTTGCACCAGGGGAGGTTTAGGTTGGATATTAGGAAAAATTTCTTCACTGAAAGGGTTGCCAAGAACTGCAACAGGCTCCCAAGGAGGTGGTCAAGTCACAATCCCTGAAGGTACTTAAAAGACGTGTAGATGTGCCGATGAGACATGGTTTAGTTACAGTTGGACCTGATAATCTTAAAGGTCTCTTCCAGCCAAATGAGTCTATGATTCTATTCTCACAGGCATTTTAACAGAAATCTGCTGCTTTCAAATAAACTTTTGCATTTTGTCTACAGATAGAAGTGAGGTGCTGAGTAAGCTCTGCTGGAATTAGAACCTAAGTAATATAATGTTAGAACCACACCTGCATCTCTCACCAGCACCACTGAGGAAGAGAGAGCTTTGTGCCAAGGGCCACTATATTTCACTGCTTTTCCGATGGAAAACTCCACCCTCCCACTAGACTTGAATATTACCAAGCAACAAAATGCTGCTTCCCCTTCCTGCCTCCCAGAGGTGGGAATTTGTGGGGATCTACTGCCTTATTTTCAAAATGGAAACACACTCATTTTCTATCACGTCCAGCATTCTCACCTCTTCGTCATCAAAGAGACCTGTTCCACCACTGAAGAGACCACCTCTAGAACCAAACGGTGTGAAGTCTTCATCAGTCAGCTTAGGAGGCTTGAAGATGTCATCATCTTCATCTACAAAGCACAAGAGACAATAGCTGTGGTGGGACTGACCAAGTTTCAGGAAATGGAATTAAAGAGGCAACCAAAATAAAAACTGTTTTGATTCAATCCTCTCTCTTTTGTAAACATGACACATAGAGAGAAGCTTCTGTATACAGATTGGGTTGTATGTGGTTGCTCCACAAGACTACATTTAAGAAGGAACTCTCACTAAGACTGTTTCTAGCCTTGTTTCACATGCACATCACATGCTAGATTTGTTTAGACACTCACCTTGAAGGGTGCTCGCTGATATCCCACCCAGTTTCTAAAGGATATGCCAAAATTTCCTAAGCAATTATCTTACAATCCAGTCAACAATTCAAAAACAAGAGATGAGGATATCATACCATCTGATGGAACTCTAACTTCCTTCTTCTCTTTCAGGGTTTTCCTTGTTTTGGTCTCTGATGACAGGGCTTTAAGAAAATTTCAAAGCAAAAATATAATAGTCCACCTTTACTTGTAGCCTGTGATCAGTCTATGGTAAAGTGTGCCTAAAAGCTAGTCTAAGCAAGCTGACCTATATGTTTCATATATATCAGCTCACTGAAGCAATTCCACAAAGTACAGGTTTAAAATTAGCACTTAAAATTGTAATAGCCTCATTCTGTCAGGCACTATGGGTTCAGCACAGTTGCCCACACACAGATTAGCATCATCTGAGGTGCCAGAGAGCAACACAGCATCCCAGATGGTACAGATCCCACACAGAGACTTTTAAGTATCTCAAATGGCTCCAGACGTATTATACCTTGATTCAGCTACCAAAAGCAAAGCCAGAGATTCATTTATTCTGGCTCTACCATCACAAGGTTATTGAAATAAACAGAAGATTTTCCTGTAACCAAACAAGGTAAGTTGGTAGGTTTTACACAATCTTGTTTGTTTGAAATGTGCAAGAACACATAGACACAGTGTTCTTGACCTGTAATTTTAAGAGAATGAACAAACAAAGCAGACTCACAAGCACTTGCCAACTCAATTTCAGTCAGTTGTTTTGAACAAGAATAACTACTTGAGGGAGGTCTCTCCCTTTGAAAGTGACACAAAAGTAAATTCAGTATTTAGTCTAAAACATCACAGAAAACAGCAACAATGACAAGTTCCTCAAAATGCAGTATATTTAATCCACAAAGAAGAAAACCCAAACCACCCACACCACAAGAGAGCAACATTCTACTGCTTGAGGGGTTTTCCACTCTAGAAGTCACAGAAAGACTACAGCAATCAGTGCCTTCTACGTACTTACCTGAAACAGGGGGAAGTACCTGTGCTCAAACATGCAGCTGTGCATGTAGAGGGAGACTCAGACTGGAGATAAAACTTTTCCAAAAGTATGTTTGTTTGAGGAGTGACCTGTCTCACCTGAAAGCAGTGTGTTTTCAACTATAACACATCGATCCTAGATGTTATGGCAAAAAAGTTTCTTAAAACACAAAATAGTGTCTTTAGTTCCTCTCCTCGGGTTTTCACCTAATGCATACTAAAATAACGGGTCTGTGTAGCTTCACATACTGTTACACAATCTGCTGTCCAGCTCTCTCATGAGTCCCCCACTATCTCTTAAGCACTTATCAAAACTAAAGAGATAAGATAACTTACAAAAATGTTCTTCATCCTGTTTGACTGGTACTTCTCCTTTGATTCGGGCTGCCAGTTCATCTGCAAATGACGTTGGCCTCTTCTTTTTCTGAAGAACAGGGACAAATAACAACATATTCCTTATATACAAGCTGGTTACCAACTAGATGCAACTACAGTACTGCATTCTACAGTCTCCCTTGTACAATGTCCTGTCTAGACTTGGATTGAAGCCCTTGGTGAAGGGAGAACTATTTTCTATTAAGAAAGCAATTAAGAGGTCATGCATGCATCAAGAGAAAAAAGCAATTTCTAATCCATTATGGTCATACAATTTAATGTCACCTCATTTTGGGAGCAGAACAAGCAAGAAGCATTTACCACACAAATGTGCAAGTAACTTCTCAATGGCACTCAAAGACAGATTTGACGTCAGCTTATGGTGCAGGAATCCTCTAGTTTAAAATACGTAAAGCTGTAAAGCCTGAACAACCATGTGGAATGACCACTCAGGTTTTTACAGGCCTCATCTACAGGATACCATATTAGGTAACTGAGAGCTACCAATATAATCCCTGAAAGGATTTTTTTTCACGAGGGAAGGCAAAACTCTCCCTCTGAGGAGGCAGCAATTACTTACTGGCCTGGTGCTTTCATCTAAGTCTCCATCCTCATCTTCCTCTTTTTCAGAGTCAAAGAGATCACAGCCATCATAATCCTCTTCATCACTCATCTGTGCTGTCCTCTAAAAAATAATACCATGTTACGTTCTCCTGAAATTGGCACATAAAACAAGCACAAATACAGATCTGCTTAGATAAAATAATCAAAGCAAACTGGAAGGAGGGAAACATTCACTGCATTTGGGGTACTTCATGGCTTTTGAGAGGTAAGGAAGGAATGCCTCTAGCTCCAAGCAAGTTGCTGCACTCTCTAGTACACCCCTGTGTTGCAGCACCAAACATTGCTGGACCAGTGGCACAACTGAGGACACTACGACTCTCCTCACAAGGAGTGCACCACTACTACACACAAGCCTGAGCTGCTTCCCTTAGTTTATAAACTCCTCTCCACTAGACACCTAGTATTTAGCCTTAACTCAGGAACACTGTGACCACCTAGTAAAAAATCGTATCATTTTGAGCTATTCCTCATATGGATAGCAGAATGACAGACGATACATGCCCACATCCTGGCTTCAGTCATGCCAATAAGTAAGAGAGGATGAAAAAGATGAAGTGAATAGTGAGCTGGGGGCTGGCATGGCCAAGGGCCAGAAGCAAACAAATTATGTAACAAACCAAAGATTCTTGCTCATCTTAAAATACACCAGGCATACAAAGTTACTCTATGACAGTGAATACAACTTAATGTAACATCTTAGTGATTTTTCTAATATTGATTTATACATAGTTTTAAAAAGACCTGCTTTTTTAAACATTGTTTGCTTTTTCAAACATTGTTCTTTTGGCACTAAGTAATTTCAGATTGATGATCCCCACATAAAAGCCTGCTGCAGTGGCACATCTAAACATGGGTAAGATTCCTTCTCCTACTACCAGTGACTGAAGTCAGGCTTGACTTTTTCATTCTGAACATTTCTTTTCCCTTTTCATTCATTATACAATGGACATACTTTTAGAATATTTAATACTACTCACATCTTTTGATTTCATGTCATACTCAAATTGTGCTGCTCCTGCACAGCAAGTTTAGAATTTTAATTATAGACCAAATAATCCCAGAGCAGCCTAGTTTTCCTCAGGTAAATTCTTTGAATTCTCATGGCTCCAAAGGAATTCCTGAGGAAAATGCACTCCAGGCTGTGCCATCCCACATACACTTTGCATCTAATGATGGCTTGCAAACAAGTCTTCGAGCCCAACCCAGGCTCCATTTCACAACACAGTACCATCCGGCGAGGACAAGCTTCCCATACAAAATTATAAAAACTTTAGTTAAGCTTGATTTGTAAGTTAACAGTCTAAAGCTCTTATCCCCTCTTTCTTGCATCCTCACTGTGTCACAAGAAGAAAGCTTTTCAGGTATGTACCAGGGCATGTAACCTTACCATCTTTTGGTCATCTTCACTAGGGTTTCCAAATTCATCATCTGATTCCTGGAACAAAGGAGACCCGAAGATAAATATCACACATGACTTTGTCCAGTGGCTACTGGAGAGAGCTCAGAAACTTTGCTTATGTTGGGACATTCAGATCTCCTCATCGTGACCTGATCAAGGAACTGTTTCCCTAGTGCTGAATCGAGCTCACCAGAAAGTCACTAATTTAGCAAATACAGCAAGCTCCATCTGGCAGTGCATTTGAGTGACTCCAAAGGGATTTAATTTTAATTGAGCAAAACCACCTAAAGCAAACTCCTCAGGAAAAAGGGAATACTTCCATAGAACAGTCACAAATCAGACATCCGAGCCAAGGCAGGCGAAACATCAGAAACTGACAGTCCAACGCAGAGCAGACTTACTAGGCAAAGCCTGAAGGCACATTACTGACACCTGTTTAACCTCTAAGCTTGCTCCTCTTAGTCTCCATCCCATTGTTTTTTAAACTGTCATTTACAACGGGTTTGTTTGCCATAAATGCAATTTTTTATAAGAATCCAATTTACTTCACAAAGTGAAATTAGACTGGAATAAATCACTTCAGTTTGAAGTATTCTACTATAACAGCATTTAGAGCCAGTACCACTTCACTGCTTCTCTGAAAAGCTCTGCAGCAGAAACTACTGGGTAGGAATAATAACGAAAAGCACATTTATCACAACTGACAGAGGGAACAGACATTGTGCAATATTATCTTGCAACCCCATATAAAACAGCAAGGTAGGTAATGGCCTAAAACACAACCAAGAACTTATGAATGCTTGTACAAAGTAGCTGGTGCTCAGCCACATGTCACTTACCTCTTCATCCTTCTCTTCACTATCAATTACACTTCCACGATCACTGTCTACTGATCCTTCTATTAAAATAAGAAAACAGAAAAGTTACGATCAGACATCACATCCATACACACAGCAATGTGAACACCACACATCAACAGCAATCTTAAAGCCTTTGTAAAGAGAACTAAAAAGTAAGTGGAAAAGAAAGTGTATTGCAAGTGCTTTGAATGCTGCTGGAATTTTAGCTTATTGCATTTCTAATACTCAGAGCATGCGTTACTGAGAAGTTACCGCTTTGCATACCAGAAAAGAGGTTGTTTCAGCATAAGGTACGTTTGTTTTTTTTCCATTACAATGTGCATCTAAACATGCAAGAACACTGAGCAGTATAACCCAGGCCAAAGCCTTAGATCAGAAACTTGCAGAAGGTCGTGGCAGCACATACCTTCACTAGAGAGATCTCCAAGGCCAACATCATCTTGTTCCATAAACTGCTGAGAGCCAATCAAATAAGGTAAAGGCCTGTCAATATAGAGATCCTGGAAAGAGACAACATCATGTTTTTCTGACATATTGGAACAGCACTACACTGCTGATGAAGGCAGAAGTCTTACTTACACCCCTTGTTTTAACTCAAGAAAGATACATGCTTGTTTCAATAGAGAAACAAGCACCAGAAACGTGCTTCGAGTCATCATGCAGCTATGTGGCCCATCTGAGGTTTGTTCCTTTTAACAAGGAAGAGGGCTACTTCTATTTATGTGGTCCCAACTTGTTTTCTGTGTGTCATCTAAAAGAAGAATATCCTTGCAAAGACTTACGGGCACCAGTCTTAGCCCAAATGCTAAGACTAGAGTCCTTAATTACTCAGAAGAGTAAAAACCACCTGTGATGACATAATTGGTACCTAAAAAGCCTGAAATTTACAGGTCACACTCCAGCCAGAATTGAGGCTTCCCTTTCTAAGTTTACTGCTGTTAAAGTAACTCCCTTTAGGGTGCGATACCATAATGCCAGCCCAACTGCTAGACAAGCAGGCTACACAAGGAGCAGCTCAGCCAGGAGCACTTCTTCAGATATAGACATCAAAATCTCTTTTTAGGTAACGAGTATCAGTCTTACAGCAACGCAGTGATACTGCTCACAGAAGCAGAGGGCAAGTCCAACAAAACCAAACACAAACCCATGCTGCTCCCAGCAAGAACAGGTCTTTCTATACCTTTGGCTCAAGTATCAGTTCCACCCTTTCATTACTTTCTTCTTCTTCCGAGTCAGAGTTGCCTGCTTTGATGTCAAGCTGTTCAAATGCGCTGTCCAGAACTTGCAACCCATAGTTCACCGCTTCTTGGATTTTGGGGATCAGATCAGCTTCCTTCTGTTCCCGTGTCTTTTCCTTTAGTAACAGGAACAACACATTCTCATTGCATTTTACTCAATGCTCAATCTCACTTCAACATGCACGCAAAATTTTAACTTCAAGTAAGTACGATGAAAGCTTTTTCACTAGATGCAAGAGAAAGACCTTCAGAACCCTTTTTAGCTTCACTTAATTCATCTTTATCACACCCTAAACCAAAAATGTTCTAAATATCCACACCAGCACAGTACTATCTTATTTGTCCTCCCAGCCCATCAAGGAAACATTTAGGATACAATACACTTAAGACTGTAAAATATACAAAAGGTTCTGAGTTTTTATCCCTGGAAATTGCAGTCCAAAGATTGTTCTCCCCCAGTTCATTACTTCTGCAACCACTAAGGAGGTCTAAGGCTTCAGTTCTCTCACTGAAAGAACATGCGTAGCCCTTTGAAAATCAACACACATGATCTGGTGTACATAGTACTGGTGTACATCAACACACATGTCTGGTGTACATAGTACTGACCTGGATGTTACTACAACGTATGATAATCTGTCAGGGCCATTATGTTTATAGGGCCTGTCAGCTTTATGTCTGAATGACATAGACTAGAGAGAATATAGGAAACAGTTTTGTCTGTAAACTCTAAATACCTGTAAAATAAATTTGAAAATCAGAAGGTAGACAGCAGCTACAAACATACTGCCAGCACTCAAGGCAGCTTAAGTACCTGCTCTGTTTTGTCTCCAGCATCAGCTTTGGGAACAGGCTCTTCCACTTCCTCATCATATACTCTCTAAAAAGTCAAAGAAAATTGATTCAAGTAAAAACAACATACTGCTGTGGGGACTAAACCAGAGGAACAACCAACAAAATATAAGATACTGTTAATGTATGATTAATTACACATTAATTTATTACTCAAAAAAAAAAAAAAAAGCATCCATGGATGATGCCAAGCATCTTCATAACCTTCTTCGTTCACTGATGTCATCATCCTGAAGTTACCATCAGACAGCCTCTCAACCCAACTGTGGTTAATTCCAGACTGCAATTATCACTGCAGTAGCAGAAGGCAAGTTGACCATTTAACCCTCTTCACAAATTGACCTGAGTATGTTAGAAAAAGCACTGTTTTAACCCCCTAACATAAAGTTATTCCCAGACTGATTTAAAAGTCAAACCTAGGTTTACTTAGGGGCTGTCTATTTTAATTTTGTTTTCTGTCACTTAGTAGCTTTCCTTCTTTAGGATTCATCCTTCTCCTGTACTTAAGAGAGAAGGTTCACATCCTCCCTCAGCCTTCAGTTTGTTCTGACAATCCCTCCCATCCAGCTCTTTTAGCACTCTTCTCTAGGAACTGCTACAAGGAGACATAGGGGAATAAAAAGTCTCCCTCGATCCTGCAAACCTAAATCCAAATCTCTCAAACACAACTGGGGATATCCCCTGAGAAGACACAGATCTCTCACAGTATCTAAATTGAGAGCTAGAAATAGGGACCTATTTCTGTGTACTTAACATTTGTGAACAGCTTCAAGCACCTAAGACTTAAGATGTTTGGTGCAAACTGTTCTCAGCAGCAAAGGCAGGCCAGAAAAGACATCGCATCTCTGAAGACAAAAAAAACCCAACACCACCAAAAAAACCCACAACAGAAATCCAGATTTCCTTTGTCTTCTCCTCTTCCAGCATCTTTTCAATAAAAGCATCATGGCTTCAGATGAGACACATGTGGCCTAACAGCAATGCTCATCAAAATAAAATACCCAATGAAACTCGCAGTGCTAAAAAAATCCTCCACAAATCCGAAAGACTATTAAAATGCTACATCTTAATTATACACAATCTAGTGATTGTGATACAATGTTCTAACAGGCTTTCCAGTCTAGCTTTTATGTTTCTAAAGTAACAGTATTCATAAAGGGGGAACATGAACCAAGTAAGTTCATCATGACCAAACATAACAGACAACTGACTGCAGTCCTACATCTTTAATACCAACAGTTTTTAATGTAAAATAACACCAATGGGCAAATTTACACAATTGTGTAATATTCCTCATCTTTAGACAGCCAAGTGCAGCCAAATGTTGAATTCATGCTACCTAGAAAGATATACCAAGACATCCCAAAGACCCCAACTCATTCATAGTCCTAAAAACTAAACTCTGATCTCCGTATCACATATAAACAAGGAAGGAAGGTAACTCAGAAGAGGTAAAAGGAAATGTGCCTATATTGGCCAGCGCATCACTCACAAAGGAATTAGGACACCCTTTGACAGGAAATTATTAAAACCCCATTAATCTGTAAATAAACATCAGACTTGACAAAAAATCAAATCACTTCTCCACATTACAGTAAGGGGCAACAACAGCATTTGAAGTAAAGCCTGATATCGTATAAGAACATACTCACATTCTCTATAAACTGTGTATTGGACAACATAAGAAAGTCATTGAAGACATTATGAAGGCGACAGTCTGTGGCTTTTGTTTCACGAATCAATCCATCTACTTGCTTTTTGATTTCATGAGTCCTGGAAATGGTTTGCTGTGAGAATTCTTGTAGAAAATGCAGAAGCTGTTTACAACAGAGGAAAGTAATAATCAGCATCCAGTTCCTTTTTCTTTTGTCACGTTCTTATGACACTGGCAGAGTTGATCGTACATTTCAGCTGAGCATCAAAATAAACACAGTTTACCCTAAAGCAGCCCCACGTACACCCAGGGCCAGGGCTCATCCTACTCCCCACTTCGTTCTGCTTTTTCTTTTGGGCCAACTTCTCAGTTTTCTGACCCGGACCGTAGGGTTAAAGCAACGGGAAAGCCTGCCGACCGCCGGGCCCTGACCGAACCGGCTCTGCCGGCGCTACGCCCGGAGCGGCCCCGGGGCCTGCC
>VWZY01001238.1:6081-24577 GCA_013399075.1 Chloroceryle aenea | reverse complement strand
TTCTCTACAACTACCTAAAAAGAGCTTGTAGTGAGGCTGGTGTTGGTCTCTTTTCCCAAATTACTAATGATAGGACAAGAGGAAACGGCCCTAAGTTGCATTAGGGGGGGTTAGATTAGATATTAGAAAGAAATTCTTTACTGAGAGTGGTTAGGTACTGGAACAGTCTGCCCAGGGAAGTGGTGGAGTCACCATCCCTGGAGGTGTTTAAAAAAATAAGTAGATGTAACACTTGAGGCTAGGGTCTAATGGATGGATGGATGGATAGATAGATAGATAGATAGATAGATGTTAGGATGAAGGTTGGACTTGATAATCCTAGAGGTCCTTTCCAACCCTAATGATTTTATGATTCTAAGGCCTCTCTTCCCTTGAGGGAATCCACAGCTCCTCCTAATTTATTATCATTGGCAGACTTATTAATGTGCATTCTATTCCTACGTCCAGATAATTTATGAAAACATAAATTATAGGAACATTATCTAATTTGGTAGTGACTATTTTGGTATCAAGAAACAAACCAATATATACCAATATTACAAGCCAGAGATACATGTTCATTTTTGGTGTTAATAACAAATACAAGCTTATTATATGTATGCATGAAGGACTTTCCTAAATGCTCAAACACTGTTTAGAGCTGAAGGTGGGGCTGTGTGAGAGCAGGTACCAGAAATTAGTTGTGGGTAATTAAGAGGTACCACCACAACTCCTGTCTTGCTGATGAATTCTGAGGCCCCCTCCTTTTATAGCATAGCCCTGTAACATATTACTTCATTAGACTGTAAGTTTTAAATATCACAATGCAAATAGTCCAAAGACTGAATATGAAATTCAAACATCTGTTCTCCAGCATGCATCTACAGCTCCTGGAGCTGCAGTCTGAAAGCACCTCTGATATTTAACTGCAAAGGGATTTCTTTCTTTGAACCCTACTCAAGATGGACCATTGTAGTTTAAAAAGTGCTAACATTAAGCAACATTTTGGAAGCAAGACTGCTTGAGGATTTTGCATTCCTCTGGGGCAGGTCCCTCTAACACTTTGCAGCAGGATTGCATCCCAAGAGGCCTGGTTATTATTTGATTTAGGTACAGAGTTCTGTTGACTAATTTAACAACAGCTTTTGAGTTTGCCACAATTACTGACAGATTAGGAGGGAGCTGCAAGCTAGAACTAGCTGGTGTCAAAATCACATCCAGAATGTCAGGACCAAAGGAGGGCATACTGTTGTTTATCAATTTGGTTTTTAAAGCCATGGATTTTGTAGATGTTGCACCAGCTCAGTATGTCTGCACTTGCAGCTCTCATTTTGTTAAGCTTACGAATGAGTTTGGGATTTACAAAAACTTTCAAGGCCCCAGCAACCAGGGAAAGATGGCTAATCTGTCAATAGCACCTTAAATCACTTCCACTGCTACGGCACATGCCTCATGTTAGGGATGTTTAGGAGAGGGAGGCAGGTAGTGAAAGAACACAAATCATGGCATTTCAATTTTTCTGTATGATTTGGGTGTACATTATATTCAAAAGATGCCTTTTTATGGGCTGGATATTCCTTCTCTTCCTCATCTCCACTATCAAACATGGAATTACAGAAAACACTAAAAACATTGTCAAAAGATCTGGTTCTTAAGTTTATTCATATCATGATCATTTTTCAGTCACAGAATCAGCGTGATATACTTGTACCCTTGAGTACTTGTAACTTTGCTGTAGCAAGAAAATTTGCATTGTTCTATTAAAAAGCAAGAAGATCTTACTGAAGTAAGATCTCTTTCTGGGTTTCCTCTTAAAGACAAGTTGTGTGTAATACTCCAAAGGAATATGTCATGTATATAGAAAAAGGAAAGTTGGGTTTTGGCACTCAGATTCACTGATGACATTTTTATTTGATGAGTATGTTAAGAAAATTCCCAAACACAGATTGTCAGAGCCCAATATACAGATGTTTACAAGGTGCTGCCCTCTGATAACAATTGACAGATGCACTGATTTTGCATCCTAGAATCATAAAATCATTAAGGTTGGAAATGAACTTCAAAATCATCAAGTCTAACCATCCACTAAATATTATCAGGACCATGTCCTGAAGTGCCACATCTGTATGTTTTTTGAACACCTCCAAGGATGATGACTTCACCCCCTCCCTGACCACCCTGTTCCAAGGTCTCACTGCTCTTTCAGTAAAAAAAACCCTCCTAATATCCAACCTAAGCCTCCCCTGCCACAGCTTAAGCCCATTTCCTCTCATTTTATCATTAGTCACCTGCAGGAAGACACCAACACCCACCCCACTACAACCTCCCTTCAGGTAGAGAAGGTCCTAAAGAAACAATGACCAGAGTCAGGCTGAAGAACTTGAGTGGGTTTTAATTACTTCTTTCAAGAACTCATATCCAAGACAGTATATAGAACCTGTATCCCTCTGGAGATCCAGGGTCAAGGGTGGGAAGAAGACAATCTGCACAAAACTGTCTTAGAGCAAGCTAATTACTATCATCTTTCTACTGACTTTGAACCAATGTACTACTTATGAGAAGTTAAATTAGATGAGTGTTATGAGTAATGTAATTAATGTAAATAAAATACATTTTGAAAATATGTCTACTTGCTGCTTAGAATTTTTTTCTGTTATGGTTAAGACATGCAGACTTTCAATCTGCTATGGAAAGACAGACTGGTTATGTTTATGGTCTGAATTCTGCTACTATACCACTTTGAAAGGGCAAAATCTCTCTTGCAAATCCTATGAAATATTTCCAGTTTTGCTTCCACTTTAAAAAATTCTCTTTTAAAACTATCCTTTTGTTTAAATTTTAATTGATTCCACATCACCATCTTGACTACAGTTGCTGTAAATGATAAAAGTTATGCAGAAAAATCCATGTATGCATTATACATTCATTCCCAATAGGGGATCTGTTCTATCATCATGTTAATGCTAAACTGATTTATTCAATTAATTCAAACATCACTCTGAGCTTCATTCTCCAATTCCTCTTTAGTAATATCAAGAGTCAAACCATCAATTGACTGGATGCTTTCTCCAGTAGTTAGTAAATTAGTGTATACATTGTCTAATTGTATTTGTTAAGCATTTCCAAGCCAGGAGAATTAGCAGTTATATAGCAGTAGGTTTAAGTTTCAAGGTGTTCAACAGTTGAAAGAGACAGTGAAAGGTGAAGGGAAATAGGCATACAGAGGGAAATGTGTCCACTCTGCTGTGTGCTCTTCATGAGAACACGTTATTGACATGCATCAGACACTGGCAATGTATATATATATATATATATGACCATTCATCAATGCACCATGAGGTCTTATTTTCATGAATGCAAATGATAACACAAGCCAAGAAGTGAAAGTCAAAACACTCTTGTCTATATCACCAGCTGATAATTCAGGCAAGGTCCAAAATCACTGTTTTTTTCTTTCAAGCAAACATAAAAGCTCTGCACATGTCTTCATAGAGAGAGCACAGTCTCTGAACACATCTAGAATAAAGAAAAGGCAGCACTAACTCCTGCCAGAGCAAGGCTAACACATTAGACTCAGTGATAAAGGAATCATTGATGAAAAGGAAGAAGTTTACCACTGACTTAGCCCCCTCTCTGTCCTGGAGCTCAGTTTTCAAAGCTTCTCAGCTCTAGCAATATGATCCAACATCAGTGAGAGTAACCAGGGATGTATGGTTCTGAAGTCAGACCCAACATATTCACTTGGCAGACATTTCTCATCTGAGCTTCAGTAAGCAAAGTGCAGCATTGTTTCCCAGGTCTCACCTACTAATTGCCAAACATTTCCTATGTGTTGATCACTTAGAAATAAGTACTACCTCCACTGTATTCTCAAAGAGGCATGCCTCATGAAAATTGCTTTAATTCCATGTTGTTTTCCATTAATAGACTTCAACAGACAATATTATTGTTCCAATCTTCAAATTAATTTGCTTCAATCAACAGATTACTGAAAAAAAAATAAAAATTAAATATCTCTAGAGACATTAAGAAGGAAATGTTTCAAATTGACATAATTCCTAGTTATTTGTTATTTGACATCATGGTTGATTTAGTGGCCTGTTGTTTTTGCATGAACACATTTCTTTTGTTAAATCTCTGTGAAATAATTTGGAGAGACTCCAAAAGCTCTGACAGAAGATAAGTAGTCATTCTACCTTTTGATGAAGCACCAGTAGGAGATCAATAGTTCAGAGAACAGCACGTGCTGTGTTAAGCAACAGGCTGAATAATGGTACAAAATGATCTTCCCTGAAAACATCCTATGACATTTTATTTTTTGCCATCTTGACAGAAAAAAAAACAAACAACAGTACTCTGACAGGTCCCAGTGCAATGCAAGTGCTAGCAAACTGTCTTCGCTAGTATATCACTGTATTCCCATCTGCAGGCAATAACAACTAATTCATGGCTTGGCCATCTCCAGGGAACTGCAAGAGGAACATAGATGCATGACACAGAAGATAGGAGGCTGCTACAGTACACTGTCTGAAGATCTTATTATAAAATACTTGCCAGAACATTCGTTCTGTGAGTCATTAATTATAGCTGCCATTCATTAATTTTCTTATTCCAAAAAGCTATTACCAAATTAAGCAGTAGATAAAACAAGTGAGTTAGGCAAACTACCTCTTACAAATATCCCATAATCAAAGAAAGCAGTTCATGGACAACTGGCTCAGTTATCAAATGAGCCACAGCTAAATCTTTTCTTAATGTCAACAACTTTCATAGACAAATATGCACCAATGCAAAGTCTCAAACAGCTATTCAACTTCACCTGTTGCATCTCCTGATTCGTGAGCATCTCACTGGAACATTTCCCCAGGCCCACAGTCCAGTCAATTGAACATTCCCGCAGTCCTGGGTACAGACAGAGCTACAGGTCTGTGTCCAGATGAGGCCATATAGCTTTCCTGGGCAGTCAGCAAAGTCCATTCAGACCATTGTCTGAAAAGCCAGAACCTTGCTGTCATGCTGAGGTCCCATAAAATCATGCTGGCCTGTCGTGGTTTAGGGTCAGGGCAGCCCCTAAGACCCAACAGACACTCTCTGTTAACCCCCCTCCCTCCCCAAAGGGAAGAGAAAAAGAATAAGGGAGAGAGACTTAGTGATTAGAAAAGGAAACTAGAAGAGCTTTAATGATTATTAATAATAAAATAGAANCTGAAAAGTAAAAACACTGAACAGAATTAGTCCTGTTTTCACCCAAACCAGGACATGGCCCAAATCTGTTGCTGTTCTCTGTCTGGCAGCCTTGCTGTTTAAGCTCTAGAGAATTGTCTAGGACCCAGCAGAAAAGCATTCAACTGCTCTAGCTGTCACAGTGTCCCCTGCATGTCAAAATTCCCCTGTGTCTCAAGGGACAGCACCCTTTCTCCTTCCTGTCCCACTATTGAGTTTTCTCTTTTTTTCTTTGTTTTAACATTCCATTATTCCTCTTTTTCCCTGTTGTCCACTAATTTGTAGTCCTCCTCATGTTTGCACACTTCCTTCAAATATGTAGAGATTCATTTTTTCCTTCCCCTTAGCTGACATGTAAAATATCTAACTCAATCTTTCCTCAAGAAGGAGATCTGGAGGAAAGACAATGTCACTGACATCATCAAAAAGGGCAAGAAGGAAAACACAGGAAATTACGGACTAGTTGTGAAAATCTCCAACCCTGGAAAGGTGACAGAACAGCTAATTCTAAAGGTTATTAAGGTTATTTCTAATGATGTGGAGGAAAAGAAGGTTATTTGGAGTAGTCATCATGGATTCACCAAGGGAAATAATGCTTAATCAATCTGATAGCCTTCTATGATGGTGTGACAAGCTGCGTAGATTACGGGAGAGTAGTAGATGTTGTCCACCTCCATGTGAACAAGACTTTTGACACTGTCTCCTGTAATATCTTCATAGGGAATACTAGGAAGTGTGGGTTGCTTGAATGGACAGCATTGAGACCTGGATGAATGGCAGAGCTTAGAGGGTTGTGATCATTGGTGCACAGTCTAATTGGAGGCCTACAGATAGCAAAGTCCCCCAGGGATCAGTAATAGGTCCAGTCTTGTTCACCATATTCATCAATGACCTGGATGAAGGGACAGAGTATGCCCTCAGCAGTTTGCTGATGATACACAAGTGGTAGGAGTGGCTGATGTACTGAAAGTCTGTGCTGCCATTCAGTGAAATCTGGATAGACTGGAGGGCTGGGCAAAGGGGAACCAAATTAAGTTCAACAAGGGCAAGTAGAGGAAATAACCTCTAATTCCCGGGGAGGAATAACCACCTCTACCAGTACAGGTGAGGGGTTGACCTTCTGGAAATCAGCTCTGTGGAGAAGGGCCTGGGAGTCCTGGTGGACAAGTTAACCATGAGCCAGCAGTGTGTTCTTGTAGCCAAGAAGGTCAGTGCTGTTCTGCGGTGCATTAAGTAGAGTGTGACTAGCAGGTTTAGGGATGCCACCCTCCCCCTTTACTCTGCAATATTGAAGCCACATCTGGAGTATTGTGTCCAGTTTTGGGCTCCCCAGCTGAAATGAGACAAGGAAGATGATTAGGGGACAGGAGACAGGAGTATCTCTCTTATGACAGAAGTCTGAGAGACCTTGGTCTGTTTAGCCTGGAGAAGACTGGGGGAGGATCTTATAAATGCTTATAAATATCTAAAGGGTGGGTGTCAAGAGGATGGAGCCAGTCTCTTTTCAGTGATGCCCAGTGATAGGACTGGGGGCAATGGGCACAAACTGCAACACAGGAAACTACACATAAACATGAGGAAAAACCTCTTTACTGTGAGGGTGACAGAGCACTGGAACAGAGTGCCCAGAGATGTTCTGGAATCTTCTGGAGACTGTCAAAACACACCTGGATGCATTCATGTGCAACCTGATCTAGGTAAACCTGCTTTATCAGGCATGCTAATCTAGATGATCCCCAGTGGTCCCTTTCAGACCCTACTATGATTCTATGATTCTGTGATTTAGCCGGAAGAGCCCATCAAGAAATTACTTGCTGCTACTGAAAATTCCAGAGGCATGGTAGTCAGGCAGTGCCCTTAGCCAGGGATACTCACCTAAGCATTAATGTACTTGCCACCCTGCCTGAGATACACACTGAGTTTCCATCAGCCAGGCATTATTCATCAGCCAGGGTGATGAGTTTGACTCTACTGATCAAGAACAAGCTGGCCCTTGATCTTTCAAAGTTGCTGTCTCCTAGCTCTCTTCATTACTCTTTCTCTCAGGAAATCTTTTCACAGAAGTATTTTTCTCTTGAGTCCTAGTATTACAAAGTACAAGTGCTTCAAAAATCCCACTTGTCTATATGCTTGTCTTGAATGTCTTCTCTCACTTGGAGCTCAGTTGCAGTTTTCTCCATTCAGCTGAGATGAACACTAATAGCTGAGCTGCAGAGAGACAAGAAGGACTGCTGATTAACTGCATGCACAACTGACCCTGGAGGCCTTACTGGCTGGTAAGACAGAAAGGAGGGGTGAAGAGGGAGGAAAATCTGTGGGAGAGGAGACACAGTTTCAGGAATGGCAACACAAATGGTAACTCTCTCATGCCCTGTAAGTGTCCCTTGCACACCCACATGATGGATCCAGAAGCCAATTTATCAACTAGACAGCCAGAGGGTGAGCAGCAAAACTCACCCTTCAACATCCCCATAGGGCCAGTGCAGAAGTCTAACAGACAATGGAGACTAACAGTGGACTAGTGTGGCCTGAAAGAAGGACACATAGCAGCACTGCTGAGTGCTGCTATGCTGGACATGCTAGAGCTTCAATATGAACTGGAGATGAAGGCAACCAAGTGGTATGCCAAAACCGATACTGCTCAGGTGTTTTTCTCTCTTCCTGTAGTACCAGAGTGGAGGCCACAGCTTGCTTTCACTTGTAGGGGCATCCATTACACCTGGAATTGACTGCCCCAAGGGGTGGAAACAGCCTCACCACTTGACATTGACTGGTCCATGCTGCAAGGCAGAAAGGTGGAGCTCCAGAACAACTTGCAATACATCGAGAAAACCACCATCACATCATCATGACACAGCCAAAGAATTTTCTGAGAAAGGGAAGAAAATAACTGAAATCCTTATGAAGTCCAGTTTTGCCAGAAAAGGGAGTAAGATCAAGGGACCTGCACAAGAGATTCAGATTTTAGGAATAAAATGTCCAGATGGGTGTCACCAGATCACAATGGATGTGATCAACAAGAGAGCAGCTATATCCCAGCCAACCAGTAAAAAGAAAACAGGTTTTCTTGGGCACTGTGAGTTCTGGAGGGCTCCAGCTGACTACAGAGTTTCCCAGACTGCAGCTTGATTGTGAGCCCTCTCTATCATGTGACCCATAGGAAGAATGATTTTAATTGTGGCCCTGAGCAGCAATGGGCCTTTGAACAAATTAAACAGGAAATCGTTCATGCAGTAGCCCTTGGGCCAATGCAAGCAGAACAAGATAATAAAAACATGCTCTGCACCACAGGTGGGAAGAATGGTCCTACCTGAAGCCTCTGGCAGAGAGCACTTGGGGAGACCTGAGACTGACCTTGAGGGCTCTGGAGTTGGGGGTAAAAAGGTTCAAAGACCGACTGCAGTCCAACTGAAAAAGAGATACTGGAAGCATACAAAGGAGTATAAGCTCCCTCAGAGCGGCTTGTACTGATAACACAATGGACTTGAACAGGGAGCCCCAGCTGCCCAGGAATTTTGAAATTGATCACAAACTGGCCAGGCGGCAAAGATTTCACAGTGCTGCCAGAAGAGGTGACATGTGCTAAAGAAGCTGGTCACTTTCAGTCACTTTACAAGTTACTGAATAACAAACTACCAGGTCACAAGAAGTGATACGCCCTGTTCACTGATGAATCCTGTCATATTGTGGGAAAACATTGATGGTGGAAGGAGGTTGTGTGGAGTCCCACATGACGGGTTGCTGAAGGACAAGGCGAATTGATTCTGTTTGCAGAGATGAAAGCCATCTAGCTGGCTTTAGATATTGCTGAGCAAGAGAAGTGGCCAGTGCTCTCCCTACACTGATTCATGGATGGTGGCAAATGTGCTGTGGGGATGGTTACAACAGCGGAAGCAGAGCAGCTGACAGCACAGAGTTAAATCCATCTTGGCTGCTGGATTACATCAAGGTATTGCTGATCTGGTAGACAACCTGGTTGTGAAGGTACACCAGGTGCATGCTCATGCACCCAAGAGTCAGACCACTGAAGAACATTGAAATAACAAGTGGTAGATCAGGCTGTCAGTATTGAAGTCTCTCAAGTGGATTTGAACTGGCAACGTAAGGGTGAATTATTTATAGCTCAGTGGGCCCGTGACATCTCAGGTCATCAAGGAAGAGATGCAGCTTGAGATCAAGGAGTGGATTTGACCATGGACACTACTACAGAGGTCATCCATGAATGTGAAATGTGCTGTGATCAAGCAAGCCAAGCTGTTGAAGACCCAGTGCTATGGAGGACAATGTTCGAAATGTAAATATGGAGAGGCCTGACAGATTGACTATGTCCCACTCCCACAAACCCACCAGGGCAAAGAACCATCTGCTTACAATGGTGGAATAAACCACTGGATGGCTGGAAACATCCAGTGCTCCATGCCACTTCCTGGAACACCATCCTGGGCCTTGAAAAGCAAATCTTGTAGTGAAACATCAATTTACANTGACACATCACTTCAGAAAGAATAGAGTCAGAAAACAGGACTCATTTCCAAAACAACTTCATAGAAGCCAGAGCTGAAGAGCACAGCATCTAGTGGGTTTATCACATCCCCTGTCACACACCAGCCTCCAGGAAAAACAAACAATACCATGGACTGTTAAAAAATACCCTAAAATAAAAATTCCCACATGCTGTAGAAGGGAATAAAGTGCTGTAGTGCACATGAAAAATGTATTAGGGAAGACGGTCTGGGTTAGTCCTGCTTCAGGCAAAAGCAAACCCATCTACAGGATTGCTTTTACTGAAGGGCCTGGGTGCACCTGGTGGATGATGCAGGAGGACAGNATATCCTTCCTGAACTGAGGGGCCCAGAGCTGAACACAATACTCAAGTTGTATTCACCAGAAGTTGGGAGGTGGCCACAGCCAGGATAGACAACAGAACTAGCCAAGGAGTTATTGATTACCATACTGAAATTATGCCCACTATATAAGGCCAGGCAATGTGGCCATCTTTCAGCAGGACCTGCTAAGGGCAGCACCTTCCTCAGTTCACTCTATATTGCTCCTGTTGCATATTGATTCATTGCTGTTACTGCTGTGGTGGTGGTTGTTAACTTCTCATTTTCCATTGTTGTATTAAATTATCCTTATATCAGCTCATGGGTTTTTGTACATTCCTCCCTCATCTCCTTCCCATTCAGGGGGTGGAGGAGGCAGTGACCAAGTGGCCTCATGGCGCTCAGCTCCTGGTGGGGTCTAAACCACAAAAACCCAAAACACAATGGTTTAAAAATTTCATGACTGCCTGTGTGCTCCTTCCTTTTGTATAATAGGAAGCACTGCTTAGAACTGACTGCCTTGGTAGCCCACTGAATGGTTTGCCTCATTTAGATTAATAATGGATGTGGCTCAGGCTTTCCTGCCCACTTCAAATGATGAGAGCCTGACATGTGCTAAGCCATGGAAAAAAAGTGCATTAATGAAACTTCTGTTTCTTGACATGACACAGGTACTTACTATTCTAAAGCAAGGATGCAGATATGCCCACTCAGACCTAGTAACAAAGCATGATTGCACCAGGCTTTTTTTTCTGATATTTGTGCTCCCGTTGTCTTCACACTGAAGGTACCAGGCCACACTTACCATCAGTTAAACACCCTCTGTTTCAGCAGCATGGAGGGCAGCAGCTGCTAGTCCTTGCATTTACTCTACCCTTCACAACCCGGGAAGTCAACACATTCCTTTGGCATATTTGCTGAATGTTCTTCAAATGTGTTCCTATATCAGCAGTTCAGTAATTATCTCAATAGTTATTCTGCAAGGCATTCAGCAAAATTTCCCCTTATATATTAAGTGATATCACTTCGGTTGTCAGTAGACTTGAAAACAGATATGCAGCAAAGGCACCCAAAGCAATGCTTTTTAATACTATAAACAGGCTGGTTTGGTTGTGTTCCTCTTGTGTGTATAATTTTTTTTTTATTATTTTTTTAAATCCTGGGGACAACCTGCATTCCTTCCTGAAAATGTAGTACATGTGACCTAGTTATCAGATTTTCTGTGCCCATCATGAGTTCTTAAAAGAGAACAGTTCCAGAGGGATGTACATCTCCCATCACAAGAAGAAGAATGAGGAAGGGCAACACTCCCTTCCTATTGGCCTGACATGCTATGCAAATGGTGATATTTCCATATCCTCACAAGGAGGACAGAGCAAAACTTGATTTACTGGTCCTCTCGTCTCTACTCATTTTGAGTCCTGCGCCTCAACTCACACCTTCAGGGAAACATTAAAGCCAGGATCAAATATATACAGAACTACAGGATCCTGCATGACCATTCTAGCTCCCTAATGAAAATTTACAAGTTTGTTAGAATAATTCCCCAGTACTGAAGTTTCTCAGTAATATGATCTGTGCTGAGAGACAGATTCATTATTGTAATGGGTTATAAAGCCACATCAATAGTTAAAGAATTACAGATATAGCTCTTGTCACTCTAAAGTTGTGCTGTGGTGACCCAGCTGGGAGCTGCACACCACATGGTCATTTCCTCACTGCCCTCCCCACCTTCTGAATGGAAAGAAGATGAGGGAGGAAAATACAAAACCCTGTGGGACAAAAAAATAATTTAATACAACATGAAAGAAGTAACAACAGTAATAGAAATTAAACAATGCACAAAACAAGTGATATTGAACAAACCTGAGAAATGGTGCTGCCCCCCCGACCCAGTTCCGACTGGCCCTGCCAGAATGCACACACTTTGGCCTGTCTGGCCCCCATCTTTATATAGCAGGCATGACATCAGTATGGTATTCAACAACCCACTGGCTGGTGCAGTTTTATATCCTGGATGTGGCCCCCTCCCAGCTCCTGGTGGAAATTAACCTTATTCTAGCCAAACTCAGGAACAGTTGTTTAGAAAAGGAGTAAGAACTGTCAACAGGAAAACTTACTCCTCTCTTCCAGGGACTTAATTTGCTTGTCTTGCATGAATATCTCCATGGGTTCTGTGGGTGCAAAGCTGATGCATAAGGGATGAGAAGAACAAACCCATTATCAGTAAAGAAATGTAGGTGAAGACCTTCAGAAGAGGACATTATATAGTAAATGGAGACTCCCTGTCTCCAGCTTTCTGCACTTTAACTTTCACTAATGACAAATGAATCAGATTAATATTTACGTATTTGTACATACTGATTCGTTTGCTATCATGAAAAATGAGATTTTTTTAAAAAAGAAAACCACATAAAAGACACCTAAAAGACATTTTCAGTTTCTGTGTGAAGCCAGAAAGTAGTGACAATGTTCTGGGAAAAGAAGCCTCACTGTCACAGAATAATGAGGACTTGAGTTTTTCGGGTGTCTAATCTCACCAGCAACTACTTGGTGAATAATGGATTCAAATAGACCTGAGTTCAAATCAGACACTTTCCAACAGTCCTCTGCTTAAAAGCAGGCTCTGATGTTTCCATTGACAGGACTCTTTGAAATCTAATTAATTAGAAATTTGCTTCCAAAAGCCAGTTTTGAAAAACTCGTAATTCCAAACACAGGGATTTTGCCACAAGACTCAGACTGTGTCCAGAATGTATAATCATTGTGGTTTAGGACCACCCATCTGGCAACTAAATACACTGCAGATTATTGCTCACTCCTACCTCCTGCTGGGGTGGAGAGGAGAAAATACAACCAAAGGATCATGGGTTGAGACAAGGACAGGGAAGCCTCACTCACCAATTATGTTCATGGAAAAAAAAACGTGCCATGGAAAAAACAAACAAACATGGAATAAACCACCAAAACTTCATATCAAGTTAATTTGAACAAAAACATTACTAACTTACCAGTCAAAACAAAGTAAGATAATGAGAAATACAAAAACACATTAAAAACACCTTCCCCCAACCCTTCCTTGTTCCTGGCCTCAGCTCTGCTACTTATTTCTCTTATCTCTTCCACCGCAGTGGCAGAGGGGGCCAGGGAATGGGGGTTGTGGTCAGTTCATCACACATCATCTCTGCTACTATTTCCTCTTCACACTCTTCCCCTCTTCCCCTCCTCACACTCTTCCCCTGCTCCCTATTCAGGAGACAGTCCTCCATGAACTTCTTCAATGCGAGTACTTCCCATGGGGCTGAAGCTCTTCACAAACTGCTCCAGTGTGGGTCACTTCTTCATGGTGTAGTCCTCCCAGCAACAGACCACTCCAACACAAGTTTCCCTCAGAGTCACAGCCTTCCTTGGGCACAGTGATCAGCTCTGGCATGGGGTTCTCTGTGGCCTGCAGGTGTGCTTCTAGCAATTTCTCACAGAAGCCTCCCCTGTAACCCCTCCCACACTTCCAAAACCCTGTCACATATAAACCCAATGGAATAAGGAACCCTACCGCAGCAACATCCATGATCTCCTCCCCTGTCCTAAAAGATCTGTGATGACATATAACATCATATCAACAACCAGGTTGTTGACCAAGTTATGCCTCAGGCCATGATGGAATGATCAGTGACAGTCTAGGAGGTTTGCTCATCCATGCAGCTGGTGATATTCACAGTCTGTCAGTCATGATTTTCTGATGAAATCACTTGCTCTGTAGACAACACAAAAGCAGAGGATGTAATTACCCAGAGTTTAGTAAGACTTGTGACTCAATCACAAGCATCTTTGTAGACAAATTAGGAAGGGTGGATGGGTAAGTGAAAATCTGGACAGAACACTGGTCTTGGTGATAGTGACTTTATCTAATTAATATATATGTAACAGGGAGACAAAAGCTTTGACTGGTACAATGTATGGGATGCACATTAGGTGGAATGATCTCCCATGTATCAAGCACTGCAATAAAGTGAATGTTGCTTCTTAATGATACATTGATGTTAAGATGTTTAATTCTTGATTTCAGTGACAGGACCTCAACTGGCTAGAGAGCTGAGGTGACAAGCGAAGTCATGAAGTGCTACAGAGGCAAAGACAAAGCCTGTTCTGGGAACAAAATAATCCCATGTACTAGGATATACTATTGAGCAACTAGCTTGTAGCAGCTCTCCATGGAGACCCTGATAAACAGCAAACTGAAAGTTAGCCACCATTAATGGAAACTCCACTTCATTTGATGCTGAAATGTGAATAATGCTCTTCTTTTGTGTTTCCAAAGAACAAAATCATTCTCCTTTCTAGTGTGAGTGGGAGGCACATTGAGAATTGCCCTGGGTGAATTGTACAAATGTAACCAGCTAGAGAGCTCATCTCATGGTTTCCTTTTCTAGTAGGTAACCATTCCTGGGACATGAGCTGCCAGAAGAAACAGGACTAGGGAAACTAATGTATACACAAATAATGTATTAAAGCATGTGTTACAGGGAAGATGATGCTCCATTTAAAGCATTAATCTGATCATATCCTAGATATGTGCAATGTATTCTCTGCAGAAGGAAATTCCTTATAATTGAAGCCCAAAAGGAGTTGCTAGAAAAGCTTTTCATGGCAGTGCTGCCTAGCAGTAGTGGTTGTACTATGGTTACTTAATGATCTGGGTACTTAATGATCTGGCTTTCTGCAGCTAAACTAGGGACTGGAGTAGAGCTTCATCTGAGGCAGTGGGAGCACAAAGACAGAAGCCAGTTTGGGAATAACTCTAGAGCTGATGTAAAACCATATACTGGCAATCCAAGCAAAAGCTGAACTGGGCCATGATGGACTAACTGAAAGGACTAACTGAAAGTAACACCTAGTATCATAAAGAAAAGCCCTACCTCAGTCCCACTGCAAGTTGAGGAAGCTGCACTTGTGTAAACCATAATACAGAGTGTGCTGCACTAAGATGGTATGCACTGCCAGAGGATCAAGCTTTATCATGGCATGCTGTGCAGGAGCCCAATAGGGCTCTGAACAGAGCTTCTCTGACTGCTGGTGTCCAACACCTGCCTAGCAGTAGAGTCACTTAAGCATTTTTGTTGGGAAGAAAAATGCAGAGTCATAGAAAGATGTCAAGTTTGCACTGGAACCTCTACAGCTCAGGACACTCATACAAGAAAATAACCTTATGGAAAATGGAAAAGGAATAAGAAAAAAAAGTTTTACAGTGACATATTGTACCACAGCTCCCCAGCTGCAATATAATTGAGTTTCTTCTCTGAAATATTTTGACTACAGCACTCTCCATGTTCCAACCAACCTTATAAAACATAATAAATCCCTGTCTTTTTCTGAAGCGTATGTTAAAAACAAAGAATACTGGAATATGTTACTTATAAAGGCCAGAGAGGGTATTGTGACCAGTGGAGTGCTAAAATGACATTTGTACTTCAGTGATAAACAAGCCTAAGTGTGTTAGTAAAGCTCATATGTTTTTCAATGGTGGTAAGTGAATTTAGGCATGTCTAAAGAAGGGCAACAAAGCTGGTGAAGAGTCTAATGAACAAGTCTTATGAGGAGAAGCTCAGGGACCTGGGATTGTTTAGTCTGGAGAAAAAGAGGCCTAGGGGAGACCTCAGTGCCCTGTTACAACTCCCTTTCAGGAAGGTTGTAGCAAAGTCGGGGTCAATTTGTTCTCCTAAGTAACAAATGATAGGACAGGAGGAAATGGCCTCAAGTTATGCCGGGGGAAGTTTAAATTAGATATTAGAAAATAATACNCAGAGTGTGCTGCACTAAGATGGTATGCACTGCCAGAGGATCAAGCTTTATCATGGCATGCTGTGCAGGAGCCCAATAGGGCTCTGAACAGAGCTTCTCTGACTGCTGGTGTCCAACACCTGCCTAGCAGTAGAGTCACTTAAGCATTTTTGTTGGGAAGAAAAATGCAGAGTCATAGAAAGATGTCAAGTTTGCACTGGAACCTCTACAGCTCAGGACACTCATACAAGAAAATAACCTTATGGAAAATGGAAAAGGAATAAGAAAAAAAGTTTTACAGTGACATATTGTACCACAGCTCCCCAGCTGCAATATAATTGAGTTTCTTCTCTGAAATATTTTGACTACAGCACTCTCCATGTTCCAACCAACCTTATAAAACATAATAAATCCCTGTCTTTTTCTGAAGCGTATGTTAAAAACAAAGAATACTGGAATATGTTACTTATAAAGGCCAGAGAGGGTATTGTGACCAGTGGAGTGCTAAAATGACATTTGTACTTCAGTGATAAACAAGCCTAAGTGTGTTAGTAAAGCTCATATGTTTTTCAATGGTGGTAAGTGAATTTAGGCATGTCTAAAGAAGGGCAACAAAGCTGGTGAAGAGTCTAATGAACAAGTCTTATGAGGAGAAGCTCAGGGACCTGGGATTGTTTAGTCTGGAGAAAAAGAGGCCTAGGGGAGACCTCAGTGCCCTGTTACAACTCCCTTTCAGGAAGGTTGTAGCAAAGTCGGGGTCAATTTGTTCTCCTAAGTAACAAATGATAGGACAGGAGGAAATGGCCTCAAGTTATGCCGGGGGAAGTTTAAATTAGATATTAGAAAATAATACTTCACAGAAAGGGATGTCAAGCACTGGAATAGCCTACCCAAGGAAGTAGTTAAGTCACCATCCTTAGAGGTATTTTAAAGACACGTAGATAGGGCACTTAGGGACATGGTTTAGTGGTGACTTGCCACTGCTGAGTTAACAGTTGGACTCAGTAATCTTAAAAGTCTTTTCCAACCAGAACAATTTTATGATTCTAAGGTAAAGACTTCCCTCTGCAACAGATCTGGAGAAAGCTCAGACCTGTAAAGTCTACTCATATGCTGCAAAATCACCATCATTCCTATCTGTATTACAGCTGAGCAGCCAGGTTGTTCGGTTTAACCATTTTTTTGTTTAACTCTTATTTTTACATCTGTTTTGCCTCAGACTGATTAAACCATATTTTTCCATCTGCAGACCCAGCAATGCACAATTAGCCTTTGATGGCAATATTTAGTAATCATTGTATTGAGAATCTGTCTTGACAGTAGGTACCTTTTCTGTGTCAATTTCAACCAGACCTACCATCTCTCAAGCTGAAAGATAGCCTTAGTGATAATTCTTGTGAGCATTCCTACGACATACAATGCAATTGATTTTCCTCAATCACCCCCCCACACATTAGGAAAAATGTACAGTGTCAGTGAAAAAGATAATTAGCTTGTCAGTTTGGTTAAATTTGAACATCCAAACCTCAAAGATTTTTTTAAGATTTGAAAAAGAGAAATGAAGAAAATCTGTGAATATGTACTTCCTTTTTTTGGTTCCCAAAAGAGCATGTAGGGTTTATCTTATACCTTTGGAGTTAGATTCCATAAAGCTGCATTTTACAGGCTTTGGCAGCAATATGGATCAAAGGGTAGTTTCACATTTCTGGCCTACACAGCTTCTTCCTAGGGCACTAGTAAATGTTTCAGCCTAGAGCATTTCATCTCTGTGTAGAGGGAACTAGATCAGAGAACTCATCCTACTTTAAAGAAAATATAAACCACTACTTTTCCTTTGGTGATTTCTTTTTCAGGACAGATTGGAGCATACATCTACATCAGCATGAGGTTTTGGCTGTGTCCATCTAACTGCCTGAGGCCATCACAGGTCCAGCAGAGAAGACACACCAAAACTCACCAGCAGTTCCCTTCTCAGATTGCTCTTGGACACTGCCTTGATCTTGATGCTAAACACTAACATATGAAGTCAGGCCACTGAGATATCAGAAAGACACAGCTGCAAAGAACTGATTGCAGAAAGAGCCCAAACTTCCAGAGTAGCCTCATATCAAGAAACTGAGATCACTAATGGATCTGATCATCCTCTCCTATACCTCTGTCTACCCCACTGCTCAGGGCTGAATATTCACTCCTTTCATGCACTGTGCTGTGCCAATGTTCAGCAGCAGCACCTGTGCTGCAGCCAAGCCTGGGGGCCATGGACCTCCTTGGTCATAGAATCATAGAACCATAGAATGGCTACGGAAAAGACCTCTGAAGGTCATCTAGTCCAGACCCCCTGCAGTGAGCAGGGACACCCTCAACTAGACTAGGCTACTCAGAGCCTTGTCCAGCCTCAGCTTAAATATCTCCAGGGATGGGGCCTCAACCACCTCCCTGGGTAGCCTATTCCACTGCTCTATCACCCTCAATGTAAAGAGCTTCTTCCTGTTGTCCAATCTAAATCTGCTCTTCTCTAATTTAAACCCATTACCCCTTGTCCTTTCACTACAGAACCTCATAAACAGCCCTTCTCTAGCCTTCCTGTAGGCCCTCTTTAGGTACTGGAAGGCTGCTATTAGGTCACCCAGAAGCCTTTTCATCCTTAGACTGAACAACCCCAACTCCCTCAGCCTGTCCTCATAGGAGAGGTG
>VWZY01001236.1:143791-189047 GCA_013399075.1 Chloroceryle aenea | reverse complement strand
TTTAGCCATTCTACAACAGAATCTCCTTCTTAATGTCTGCAGCAAAGCAGCAGAAGGGCAGTGCTCTGCTCTGCACCAAAGAGCCTTCTCTCACCTCTGCCTTCAGGCCTAGCTGAAGGTCTCACTTGCTGTAGAAGCATGGCAGCCCCCAGGGAATCCTGCCGTCCCCCTGTTTTCCCTGCCTTGGACTCCTGGGCTACACACCACTGCAGCTTTGCACGTTGGCCAAGGCTGCAGCAGTGCTGGAGGCTGGGACCTCCAAAGTGCCCCAGGCAGCAAGGTGCCAGTGTCTCTGGGGGCAAGCTGCTGCCACCTCTCTGTGCTTGCTGCCTCACGCCATGATCTGTGGAGTGAGTCTGCAAGGCCCAAAGGCTTTCTACTCCTTCCCATTGCCAGTCCTCACATGCTACTGTCCAGGGGGGTGGTTGCTGTCCTACCACCATTGTTTGTGAGAGGATTAAGTGGTGCGAGTTTGGGGATGGGAGGAGGGTTGAGAAAAGAGAAAGGAAAGTGGAAAGGAAAAAAGGGACAGGGGTGTCCCTAGCCTCTTGGGAGTAAATACCAAAATCCAGTATATATCTAAATGGACTTGTGATTTCTAAATGCTTCTGGATTGCTTTCTCTGCTTTTTGTTTCCCAGGTCAGCCAGATACTGTGACAGGTGAGTTGCCATCTCTGGCACAACAAAGAGTTGGTTCAGAGCCTTTTTTTGCCTCTGTTTCTGTAGAGCTCTCCTATGGCTGTTTCCCTCCCCCTGCCAGGCAGAACTTGAAGACTTTTGTTTGTTGTTCTCGCTGGTCAGCCAACAGCTGTCATTATTCTGGGTATGATGGGCTGGTGGATGCAAAGCTCCTGACTGGGAGGCAGCCTGAGTCTCCACTCCACCAGGGCACTGGGGCCACCAGGCTCCTGCTGGCATGGGGCTGGCTCTTCTACCCAACTTGCCCATGAAGACACGGCATGGAGCAGGCAGAGGACTAGCTCAAATCACTGAGTCAGCACTGTGGGATGAGGTTGGATCTTGGTTTCACCTTTCCCACCCCTCCCTCTGTGTGCATGTCTGTGCACAGACACGAGATAACATCTCTGCCCAGGGTTTGCCTTTGCTCTGAAGCCCAGGCCAGAGCTTACCAAATGATTTGATTTGTGGAGCTGTGAGCCTGCCTGGCCCAGCAAATGCCAGCCCAGGTTATTTGCCCTGCAGCTCTAAGAAGCCATCTGCCCCTCAGCTCCTTCTTGGGAAAAATGCACCTATTGCGGCGCCTTCCTGAGAAGAGGCAGTGTGTACTTTTCTAGGGTCCTGCTGTGGCTAACTCAGGCTTTAAACGGGCTTTAAACCAGGAGTGAATTCTACTTAGATCCAGCTGAAGGCTGGGAGAATTCTAAGTGACCTCTGTGTGATGGTAATTGGGGCCCATAAGAGACAGTCCTGAGTGTTTCCCCAGCTGAGTGTATTCAGCACACTGGATGGTGGGAGCTATGCTGGGCCCAGAGATCTTCCCCATGTCACCTCAAAAGCTGTTGCTGCTTTTCTTCAGGGTAGTGATCTGCATCTCTGGCCCATGCAGGGGATCACTGTGGTGCACTCACCTGCCACTGTACCTGAAGGAGCCCTGGGCAGCACATGGCTGTGCACCTACTGCACACCTCCTGCCGACACTGGGCAGCTCAAGGTGAGAGGGTAATGGCCTTTCTGGGTCAGCTTGTCTGACCCAGAGAGCATTGCTCTGCTTACCATCCATGGTGGCACTCCAGATCAGCCACGGTGTCAGATCTCTGGGTGTTCTTGGCACAGATTCCTTCTTGAAGTGCTTGTAATCCAGGTACTTTGATTTCTGGTAGTCTGGTGAAAACTTCACTCAGACTGCAAGAGCAGTGTAGAGTAGGGAGCAGCTTTGGTATTTTATTATTCTATTTTACCTTTTTTTTAATTCATTTGGTTCAGATTCTTTTCTGCTGAGGCTACTCTTCCCTACTTTAATATATATGACCATAAATAACACTCAGAAAGCCTCTTCCTATAACTGGAGCACTATAGAGAAGGGAACAAGACTTGAGTCTGACTTAGCAGGATGTGTCTGCATGTAAAATGCACATTAGGTGCTAGTGGTTTGCCAGCCTGCAGCTCCAGGCTCAGTGTGGACATAAGTGAGCAAGTGAGTGTCTCCCCAGGGTGGCTGCCCTGTAAGCCCCTGCAGCCTAACAGTGCCTCTAATTTTAATAAAGCAAAGATGGAAGAGATTACTAAATGGTAGCTAATAAATAAAGTGACATGTACAAAGCCTGGTAATATCATATTGCTCTTAAGGAAAATATGAAAAATAGTAATCGTGGCCATTGTTATTAGTATCTTTTGTTTCACCATGGCTAAACTATCCATCATGCTGATAAGGCTGAAAGGAAAACTCAGAGATATAAGATGCATATATCACAGGGCAGCCAGTCCTGTGGCTGCCTGTGCTGCACCCAGCCTGTGCTGGGACTGCAGCTACTCCTCTGCACTGTGGGACCACTAGATATATCAGTGCAGAGTGAGCCCATTGGCGTCCACCAGGAGCAAGGTCAGCATGGAAGTAGCCATTCTGCAACAGCTGTCATGGAGATATGAGCAATGAGGTGATCTGGGCTGGGGATTTACTTTGGGGTATCAGTGCACCTAAAAGGCATTGGTGGGAGCCGAGCAGAGCCCCAGAGCAAGACAGAATCACAGAATGTTAGGGGTTGGAAAGCAGATCGATGTGGTGTAGGAAGTCAGCTAAAAATGTGGTACCACTGCTAACTTTGCATGACAGGCTCAACAGTCAGTTTTATGGGAGAAGAGTCTCATCATGGAGAAACTGACTGTTCAATTGTGTTCCTAGAGAATGAGAGTCCTGAAGCCAGGGGATGGGACAGAGAGCTGCGCAGGTGATCCTCATAGCCCTTGCTGGCCAAAGGCTGTTCCCTGCAGTTTGTTCTTCAGTCCTCATCCTGCCCATGTTATGTGGTTCATGTAACTCCTTTATGTTGGAAACTACTCCATGGTCTTACTCTTGGGAGCTCTGTCTCAGATCTTCTTCCCATGTTTTTCTTTGATTGCTTCATTCATACCATACCAAGCAGTGGCAGACAAGAGCTAGACCCTGGAGGAGCCTCTGGGTGGGCGGTACAGGGCTGTAAAGCTGCTCAGGTGCTCCTGTGCAATGTGTGCTGTCCCTGACAGCGTCTGAATTTTGCTATGGGAACAGGTGCTCCTATGGTCCCTCTCCTGCAGCCTCCTGCAGAGGCTGGACTGGAGGATCCCACCCCAATTACATGGGTGGCTCTGGGTGCGCTGTGTAAGCTCTCCCCACAGCCTGTCGTCTTCTGGGAGTGGGGAACAATTCCTTATTTGCCATGTTTTGGTGTTGGGGAAAAATCACAACTCCACATGTAGTGAGCAGGCAGCAGAGCACGGTGCGGGTGGTTACTGTCGGCAGTCACCCCTTCACTTGCTTAGGGGCCTACAGATGTTGGAGTGTGGCTGCTGAAACTAAATGTTGTCAAACCTGGGCCATTAATCACGAGCAGGCCACAGCATGCTATTCACAGGCTGCCTCTGGAGTTTAGCTGAGCCTTGTCATGCCAGCACCATAGCAGTCTTTTGCCAGAGGACCCTGCTGGGCTGGGTCACGCTCTGCATCCTGGGTGGCCTGGAGCAAATGTGTCCTGCATCAGTGGCAGCTCAGCAGAGCCGAAGAAAAGGTTTTCCACTTATTTCTCTATCCCTCCAGGCTGGACTCCTGTGCTGCCCTGCCATAGCTGCAGCTGGCCTTGTCTCTGGCCATCAGGAGAGGTTTCAGGAAGAAAGGGGGTTCCTTCTGAGAGGTGCTTTGGACTGCAGTGTCATGTGTTGATAAAACACAAGAAAAACATAAAAGCAGGCCTTGGGAATGGCCCAAAACAAGCTGCTGTGTTGCAGTGCCCCTCGGACAGGGGCACAATGGCACTGCATGACACCAGGGTCATCCCTGGCTGACACTAGGACAATGCCTGTCACAGGGCATGGCCAGGGCCCAGAAGTCGGTTTGGAGCACGAGGTGACCAAGACTTCTGACCTCTGAACTGGGCATGGGGCTGGGATGGCTCAGGGAGCAGAGCTTGCCATGCTGCCCAGCTCTGGAAATCAGCAGCACCACTATCTCCAGGGCTGTGGGTCATGAAAAGTAACTGTACACAATGTATGCCAAAGGTTAAGCCTATTCCTGGGCTGCTCAGGCAGGGTTGTTTGCTCATGTTCCCCAGCCCTCACACATCCCTAAATCTCTGTTTTTTTTCTTGCTCCCATTTTTATAAGCTCCTGGCAGGCCAGCAGGCCAATGGATGCAGCAGACATGGGGATTCCACTGCTGTCTGTGCAGCCTCAGGCCCCTCTCATGTACCTGCTGGCATGGAGAGCACCATGACTTGCTGGCCCCACAGTGGGTAGATCCCCATCATCTGCCACGGGCCAGCTCAGGCCATCCCTTTCTTCCCCATACAGTAGGTTTTCAGCACTGGCCACCCCCAGGGACACCCAGACAGTCCCCCTCAGGCAGTGACAAAAGTAATTACCTCACCGATAAGCACAATGAGCCCCACCAAGCTCCCCCGGCCAGTCACTGAGACACTTACCTGAAATTAGCTGCGGCCAGCGCGTCATGGAGGTGAATGCAATTGCAATTATGAATGCACTTCTTGTTTGTCTTTTCAGTGCCGAAATCCTGTCAGCAAGAAGAAGCGATAATAACATGCTATTAAGTTCTTTCTGGATAATGTAATTCAGGAGTCAGGAGGCAGATTGGTCATTTATGCCTTTGAAAAGCTCAGAATAATTTTCAGTATCATTATCTTCCCTTTTAAAGAGCCTGTTTCAAACGTCAATACCAAGAGACCCTCTTCTCACTGCCTCTCCCTTGCTTGTTTGGTTTTCTCCCACCTTTTGTTCCTGCTTTTGCTGAGTTTTCAGGGATTTGGGTTTTGTTACCAGTCATTCATACACTGTGAAATACACGGTCCACCCAGCCCTTTCTTCCTCCCTTTCTCTTTTTGTAGTGGGTTTGGGTAGTTGCTGCTATTTTATTCAGCATCTCAACATTCAAGTTGGTGAAACAGCTGCTTGTGAGGCTGGGAAGCACCACTCAGGCCTCGGCAGCGGTGGGAGGAGGGTGGACACAGTGTGGATTCAGGTCCACAGGGAAGGAGCAGGACCACGGGGATTCATGGAAGTGCATTCAGCCGGCAGGTGGGCAGAGCTGCCCTGAAAGCCCATCCACCCTCGGGACTGGGCATGCAGGGGGCCACAGATTTCGGTGTCATTGTGGTGCCCCAGAATGAGATGTGCCACCTGGGCCGTGGTGCTGGGGTGCTCATGCAGCACGGCCACCCCCACACAAGCAGCTGCCCTGCTCCAGACCACCACTGCCTCCATCTCTCTGGGCACAGCTGCAGCCAATGACTTCTATGCGGAGCCTGATGCATCATTATGTTCTTTCCTCGTGCTTTTGTTAAATGTGTGTTTCAGTGCAAGCGGTAATGGATATTTTTGCCCTGAAATAGCCCTTTAGGATGGGGAGAAGAGAGGCTCCTTAGCAGATGCAACTTCAACACCAGCTTATGCTGCAAGCATGAAAACAGACAGATGTCTCTGGGTGAATGCAGCAAAAAATGATTATCCATAACTGGAGCAGGAAAACAGTCCAGCTCCTCTCCTGCGTGCACAGCTGAAAAGTAGAATTTTATTCATTAAGTTAATTGGCAACAATCCTTGAAATGTCAGCCCTGGCCTTAAGTTCATTTCTAGGCTTGGAAAGCATCCTAGCCCTTCTGTTTTTAAAAGAGCTTTTTTTTTTTTGTGCTGGCACTGCCAAGGTTTCAGTGCAAATAGGAGGGATAATGCCCTTCCATTCGCTGTCTTAGTCTTTCAGAGCAGGAAATAGGATCTCCCAAGCAGAGTACAGAAAAATCCGAAGGAGCAGGAAAGAGTCACATCCATCATTAGGCCCGGGTCACACTGTTGAGCAGGTTCCGAAGGAATGGGTGGGCACTCACGTGCCAGCAGTGTCAGTGGTGGATCCAGGCTATGACCTGGCTTGAACTTATTTGCAGAGAGGGTGTGGGAAGACTTGCACAGAGAGCACACTCTTGGCCTCACTCTGCCTAGAAGATGCAGGAGCATTAGCAGCATGGTGTGGCCTCATTATGGAGCCGGCCCAGCGTCATGAGCGTAAAGCATATAGTCTCCATAGGACAGCTATAAAGAGGGATGAGGATACTTTTTCCATCATGAGAGATGGAAAGACCTTTTAAACACTTCTGGCAGTTGCAGACATTAATGCACAGGTCAGTGCTGGACAATGGTTCCAGAAGGGGAATCTACATGGTAGCAGACTGGATGTAATGGATGCATCTGCTCCCAGACAGCCATGCCCTCCATCTGCACAGAGGCCATGGGAATAGCGACCTGCTGCTGATCCAGCCAGGTCAGGCTGTGCCTGAAGGGCAAATGACATGTTTTCTGTGGCCTGAAGTATTTACATGGTTTCTCCCATGAAGGTTTTCTGGTTCTTGATATTTCAGCTTGCACTGCAGTGCTGTCCCTACAGCAGGGACACTCGGAGAGTCCTCTCTTCTCTCTCCACCTACCTATTTTCATTAAATCTAAAGGACTTTCATTATCTCTGGGGTCTCTGTGCCTCTCTCTTGGTTGAAACTGGAGAAGGATTTGAATAAATGCTTGTCAGTAGGGAACTGGTAGAGGATAAGACAGCCCAGTCCTTCCTCTTGGGGTCGCTTAAGCTGTCTGCCCTTAAAGAAATTACTAAAGAAGGAAAAAAGGGAAAGAAGAAATAGTGAAAAGCACAGGAAACTGGAATTCTTAAATGGCTTTTTGTACTGGCCAGATCTCCATTCATTCCACCAGCAGCCTGGACAGCTTAGCCCCACTCCCAGCAAGGAACCTGGATCTCACTGTTCAGCCTCTCTTCTTTTGTGTTTGTCCCACTGACAACTGGTTTGTCAGCCTGATTTTTCCCCATTTTCTACTGCGCTGACAGTTCATGTGCTGTCACCTTGTGTCACAGTTGGCTGGTGCTAGGGGCACGGCAAATGGAGCACAGGGAGGGACCGCCAGCTGGCACAGGGCATGCAGATTCCCTTTGGTCTGTGGTTTTGCCATGAGGCAAATGTTGCCCCACCTCAGCTGCATGAAGCTGGTAGGGCCATGCCCAGCTGCCCAGAGCATCCATGGGCCAAGTCATTTCCCTCTTGCTTTTCTTGCTGAACCATGCCTTTGAAACCCACTCTGCAGTGATGTTCTGTCACTCTTGGTTTGTCTCTCCAAGACATCTTGGTGGGTTGAAGGAGGTCTGGCTGTGGTTTGGGCCATATCGTCAAGGTATCAATGTTGCTTACTGATTGTCCTTCTTGCAGAAGGATGTTGCGTGCACTTTAGATCACTCCAAAGATCAATACTTTTGTCTTAAATAGTGGTGTAACTCAGCTCTCAGCTCACCCTGAATGGGTGGCTGAGACAGGCACAGTAATTGGGCTGGAGGTGTTTTGTCTGGGCTAAATGTGGAGCCAGGTCTGCAGTGGCTTTGCTGGGCCAGGATATGACATCCCACAGTTCTGAGAGGATGACCTGAGGTCTGTGTGTGGACGGGCTGTTGGCAGGGAAAAGGAGATGCTATGCTAACCATGGCAGGGAGGTCTGGCAAGAACAGGTCTCAAGGCACCCTGTGTGCTCGGGGTGTGTGGCTCAGCCTGTCACCTGGGGCGTGTCCTGACACCTGGCACCTGACACCTGTCCCATGATGTTCAGCTCCGGTTCACATTCTCATTTGCTCCAGATAATAACACTATTTAGGGTCTGTAAAACATCTGAAAACCCTACCCTGCTCTTGGTGAAGAGTTCCCCCTTCTGATTTAGAGGGAGGTCTGTGTAATGTGAGAGCAGGCAAGATCTCTCCTGATGGCTAATTCATTCCTGGGCTTTTGTTTTGGCCCTCTCCTGATTTTTGAGGCTTTAGAGCTGCTCATATGAGCATGCACACGTATGCTTATACCGATGTGTGCCTGTGCTGGCTGGAGTGCTAAACTCCAACCTGTGCTGGTTTTGCTCCCAGTGCACTGCATTCTCCACACTCCACTGGCCATGCAGCCAAAGAGACCTTCTAGCACAAGTGCCAAAGGACTGCATCAGACCCTTGGGTGGCAGCTGGCGATTTGGTTGATGGATTATCCACTCTGAACACAAGACAACAGTAATCTTCAGAGGAACAGACACAGAGAAAGTGGCAAAGTTACATGCTTTGAGCATGGACAGCACTTGGAAAGGGAGATGTTGGGCAACTCCAAGAGAGAGCAGTGTGGTTTGGAGCAAGCAAAATGGAAAATAAAAGCATAGAGCAAAAAGTCACGAGCTCTTGCTTGGCTAGGAGGGACAGTAGAGGACTGGGTGCTTTACAGCAGGACAGGACTCAGCTTCCACCAGCACCCTCATTTAGTCATTGATTTTTCATGCATTTAATGGAAAACAGCTTCCCAGGTCTCTCCATGGTGGGATGGTGCAGCCTCTGCCCAGAAATATATGCCACATGGTTACAAATGGGAGAAGAGAAGAGCAGAGAGTGATGTTTAATTTTGGTCCTCATTGCTTCTATTGGGATGGCAATAAGAAGTGCTCAGGGATGTATTTCATGCCTTACAAACAACAGATTCTGCTGGAGACTATACTTAGAAGCAGGAGAATATAACTTACAAAGGCAGCTCTATGTTACTACAGTATTCACAGAAAGATGTTTTTGAACTCCACATGACATTACTTCAGGGAAGACATTCTTCAGGGAAGACACTTCTTCATGGATGAACAGTGTATAAAGTGCTGAGTATTAATGCTTCAGTTAAATCATGTCAAAAGACAGGATATGTTTATTTTGTGAAAGGCATGTGCCAATGGGTGATCCCACTTCACATAGTCTTTCAAGATACTTTTCTTACATTTGGCCATGGAAGGATGTGATGTGGCACGAGGGTTTTGCAAGTTTTGGGGCAGAGCCAGGAGCTCTAAAGAGAGAGCCTTGTAAGCACCACTCTTCTTCTTTGGTCTTTTATTAATGTCAGGTCAAGGGGAAATCCACACTGGTCCTGGGCTGAGGTCCCCAATAGCGCCCTTGCAGACTTCTTCACCACCTTTGCTCTGGGGGTGTGTATATAGAGTAGACTAATCCCAGGCACAAATCTCCTAGGTTCTCCTTTTGCTGGAAGGACAAACCACATGTCCTGAACATCTGGTATTACACAGACTGAAGGGCACAGGTGATGTCCGAATGGAAAAAAAAGTCATTAAACCATTAAACTAGTCATAATTAAAAGACAGCATTTCTAACATTAAACTGGAATCTTCATGGCCAGATTAGACCAATGCTCTATCTAGTCCAGGCTGCAACGTCCAAAAGCTCCATCCTGTCTTGCACAGAGAGAGGTGGAAAAGCCACACGACTGGACAATACTTAAGGAGACAGCTGGAGAAGTTTCTTCCTACTCCATGCTTCTGTTTATAGTAGGTCTAAAATTTTAAAACGGAAGTTTCTGTCTCTTATGTTTACATATATAAATATATATGTATGTGTTTACATATAATGCAACTGTGCCAGTTCTCAGTAATTACTGAGGATCTCAAAACCTTTATCTTTATAACCAGCGAAGGGCACAGTCACTAATCAGTTGACTATATCTGTCTGGGTCCAGCCATTCCTTGTGGCACAACAGTGGCAAAGACTGAGGAGTCACAATGGTCACTGGCGTTTCTTGCCCAAGCCCTCACGGTCATGTGAGTCACCTGTCTCTGTTACATCACCAGATCGTCTTGGGCACTTGAGTTATGCGGGCTGGAATTGGATCACCAAGACTACAGGAGGCATCTCAGTTCCCAAGATCAGTTCAGTTGCTCCAGTAACCTGCAGGTAAACTCCAAAGTTGTCCTTTAAAAATACACTAAAGGTATGGTCCATCTTTAGTGTTTAATGAGAGCAATTGGTGTTTAGATTTGTTTTCTTACACTCAGACTCAGGCTGCTTGTGACTGTCACATCAGCTGTGTTGTAAGGTAAGCTGGTCTTGGAGAACTTCTCCGGTCCCCTCTCACACACACATTGGCCTGGTTTTTGGGCTGTAGAAAGGACTGTTGGGAAGACAGGGAAAAGATGTTGCTGATCACTATAGAAGAACTAATAGAGTGATGAGAAGAACTGCTGGCTGTCATGGCTTTTAGAGAAGGTGTCAGGAATGAGGGCTGTGAGAGTTTTGGCTGAAGAATTTGGAGGAGGAAAAGTGGAGGTCCTTGAGGTGGAGAAAAATGTACAGGAGATGAAGGTGGATGACTGGTATAAAGTCTCAGACTTTTTATGTGGAGCAGAGAGGGGCTGGATTCTCCCACTGATTTCCACTGCCTGGTGGGCCTGCAGTGCTGGGGGAACCTAGAGGCTGCCAAGGGGCAGGGCCTTGTGGGCACATCTGTGGTCACAAGCTGAAAGAAGACAAGAAAACACTGGATGTGATTCAGAAAGCAGTCTTGCAGATGCACCACAAGCTCACCTTCAGGAAACCCGCTTGGGTTGACAGGATATTCCCCATCTTGGCCTCTCTGCCCTCCTCCTGAAGCTGCCAGCAAGGAGGACATCTGGAGAAAGTGTGGCAGCACCTGATCTGTGTTTCTGCCTTGAGAGAGTGCCCAGCCCCATGCTTACCATGCACTGTTGACTGCATGCTCTTTTGTAAATACATATTTTGAAGTTTTACTCTGCTAGTGGGATGACCTCACAGTACCCATTGCTTAAGGGAGACACGTTTTTAATAGGTAAATTACGGCAGAAAAAGAACATCCTGGTTCCAAGCACTTGTTAAAGGGTCTTAAAACTCTCAGCCACAACAGTCTCTGGGGTGCAACATGACTCAGTGTCTTTGGCTGTCATCTTTGGTGACATTACTGGTGACTAAACGTTTTTTTTCCAAGCAGCAGAAAGTTTAACCCGTGATTTACAGCAAGGACTGATATATTAATAGCAGTATTTCTCTTTTGCTATTGCAAGGGTGTGGGACAGATTGGTAAAGAGTGACTTATACCTCTTCCTGCTGGGCTGAGGGAGGGTGATACATAGGGTATACTAGAATCTGTCCTGCCATTACAGATGGGACAAAACAAGAAACCACTCAGCTTCTATTCATAATGTTCAGGTGCTCATTAAGGATTCTAATTGGGCAGAAATATTTCCATCAGCTCATTACAAACTGTAATGAGGTTGTAGCTCTGGGTCCTGGATGCTTTTTTTCTCTTGCTGGAGGTAACGAGTGCATCTGCTGAAGGTTTTGATAGCTCATTTGGTGTGACACATGGGTGATGTGGAGAAGGAAGGGGAGAAAGAAGCTGGGGGCAGAGCTGGGAGCACTGCGGTTGCCCCAGGGAGAGGGGTGTTTTGCTTGCAAAAAGGCAAGTATTTCCCTGCTCCTCTGTCTGGGGAAAAGCCAAGCTAAAGTCCCGCTCCTGGAAATGGTGGTGGCTTTTGAATGCATGATAAGTCTATCTCTCCTTGGGCTTTTTTGCAAGCATGATAATGAGTACATAAGGGGATCTTCATCCTGTCTTGTGTGTAGGTTGTGTGCCTGAGATGGTGTGTGATGGCGGCTGAGGACAGGTGGAAGAAGGTATATGAAAAGCAAAGCAGTACGGAAGCTTTTGGAGGATTCTGTGTTCTGTAGAGGTTTCTACCTGCCTGTTTTTCTCCTTAGCTCATGCTGCTGAAGGCAGTTTTGACTTTGTGCACCAATGCATTATTCACTCAGGCTCAAAACACTGCTGCCTGTTGGCTCACCAGCACCTGTGTTTTGTTCCCTGGGCTTTGAAAGGATTTGGCCATGTGAGGAGAAGCTTGCAATAGAAGTCTCTGGTAGATTCAAAACATAAACCATGTGTGAATTCCTGTTTGATAAAACTTCTGAGGCTAATATGAGTTCTTACTGACTTATTAAAGCTACCAAGCCTGAGCAGATGCACTTAAATATGGACATATGTGGTAGGCTGTATTTATTATGAAGATAGCCCATGCTCATGTTAATCCCCTTCTGCCCCTTGTCAGCTTCTCAGTAACTACAGATTCCTCTGGATCTGCAAAGCCATCTATCTGCTGAGACAAACATTCTCCTTTCTTCCCCTCTGTGGCAAAGGTCATCACCAAGGTGGAAGCAAAGAGCTTTTGTGAAGTGACAGAAATTCATGGCAAAACCATTTTGGAAGGGAGATGTAGTTCTGTAAATTCACTGCCTGCTTTGTTGTCACGAAGCTAAATAATGGCTTTTGTTTGTGTAGACCCTTCAAAGCAGTCTTGAATTTTCAAGTTCTGCAGAAAACCCATGCTGTATCTGTCTGTCCCTTCTTCCCTGGGCTCCTGTGTGCCTGATGCTGTGTGGCCACAGGGGCTGGAGATGCTGCAACAAATGGGAGAGATGTTTCTCTTGGCTGCAAGGACACTCCAGAAACTTGAGGAACAAACAATGTCAGAGGGGCAATATCCAAGCTGGAAGAAGTATAAGCAATGCTAGGAGGCTGCTATCCAAGAATCATTTGTAAGTAGGAAGGAAGTGTTGAAGATAAGCTAGAAAAGCACCCTTGGGTTCTAGGGCTAATTCTCCCATCCTGAGAGTCAGGAAATGAGCCTGAGAAGCATCTGCTGGATGCTGCTAACATATAGTGCTGTGTCTCTCTGGGCTGTATAACCTTCCTAGTAGTCTTTGTTGAAGGCTGGATACCTGTACCTGTAGCCAGACAGGACTGAAGGCATGTTCTTTATCTCTTGCACTATTTTTTTTGGTCTGTCTTCCCAGTTCACAACACTGAGGAGAGAAGCCACTTAAGAGTTAAAATAAGGCCATTCTGATATGGTATCTAGCTACTGGCTAGCAGGGTGTCACTGCTATCTCTATGCTACCGTTGCATCATACCTGGATTGACCTGCCTTTTTAATGTGTCCTTGACATCCAGTCAAGGTGGTTTAGAAGCAGAAGTGCTGCTATTAAAATGCTGGTGGGAAAGCTGAGGCTGTCTTTAGAGTGCTACTGAGTTTGTATCCTTCAGTAACGTGGCTGTGCCTTTGTGCTCCCACCTGAGCCCCTTGGGACGCCCCAGGTGTGCATGCCCTCTTTGGAGATCCTTGTTCCCAATACTGGATGCTTGTGTTGGAGCAAACGCAGAGAGGCACAAAGAGAGCTGACATCCGGTCTGAGTCTGGTGAAGTGCCTGAAGACTGGGAATCAAACCAGTGTTCCTGGCAGCGCTCCTGCTGCTTGCCCACACTATGTTTCCCTGTGAACGGTGCCATTTCTCCACCTAAGAGTGAGGAGCTTGGTGTGGTGACAACAGGAATCTTGTTATGAGATTTAGCCAGGAAGGTCTCCAGTAGTATGAATTCCCCTCTGTCCAATATGGAGGGTACCCAAGGGAGCATATGGGCAAGCCATGCTGAGGTGGCTGCACAGTACAGCTCTTCCAGCAGGCAGGCTGCACCGGCAGTGGAAAGGAGCACGATGAGTAATTATGTGCTGTGTTACAACACAGCTACACAGGGAGGCTTAAACGCTTCTTTCCAGCTACTGCCTGATTGCTGCTGTGTTAACAGGAGCAGAGATCCTCTCCCTTGGCATCCAAATTCCCTTCCCCTCCCCCCTTTCCCCCCCGTATGCCTTCGTAGCACAGACTTAAGCTTTGAGCTGGTTTTGCTGCTATTGTTGCAATTTTCTACCTGCACTGTCATCTTTATCCTCCCTTTCCAAAATTGTGTCATGCCTGCTATCCATCCACCCATCTAATGCAGCCCCTTGCCTCCTGCGCAGGATGTTGGCACTGGGGCATTAAGAGGCAAGTGCATTGCTTGGCACGCACAGTTTCTGTAGCAGCAGATAGAACAAGAGAAAGCTACAGAAAAGGCAAATTAACTCATTTTCATTAATGCACTTGGCTTTAGGAAAGATGAGACTTAACTTGAAGCAAATGGCCTAAATCAGGCTACAGAGATGCTTCAAATGTGTAGTGATCTTCAGGCTTTCAACTTCAGAACAGTTAGAACTCCAGGCTTTTTTTTTTTTTTCTTTCTTTTTCCCTGTGTACTTTAAGGTGGTCCCCAAAAGGGATTTGAAAGAAAACTAGGGCTTCAATTTGGACTATAACCATTTCCCATCAATATACTCTGCTGCCTTTCACTTCTGTATCAGCTGGGAAAAGGGAGAGGAAAAATAGAATAAGTTTGTAAAACATCCTGACTTGGATTCTGCATTAAGATTTTCTGTTTTCTGAAGTATTATAGTAACCTTTTCCAGCGTAAGTCACTGACTGTGGGTAATGTATGTCTGCTTAATAATCTGTGAGTGACTGCCCATCTCTATGTCCTCACCCATTAGCTGCGGCTTTGCTTCAGACATATATCCCATGGTGGGGATGAGTAACCTGGAATTGACCTGTCTGTCTGGGACTAGAGTCCAGATCAAGAACAAAATTCACGATTAATATTATAAGAAGTGAAAGAGCAACCTCTGAATGGATAGTATACAGCCTGGAGTTGGGCCCTGGGTTGGGAAGATGGAGGCAGGGAGAATCAGTGTGGTTTTGGACATGGTGAATCCATCTTAACACAAGTCTAAGAAAACTAAATTGGGTTGGGACTTTTTTTTTTCTTGAGAACTAATGGAGAATGTGCAGCCTTGGAGAGGACCAAGATCATACACCATGGAAGTAAACACCTATTTTTGTTACAAGGATGTTGAACAGCCTTCTAGTCTCCTGGCAACAGTGAAGAACAGACCATGCTGGGACCACTATTTTAATCAACCTAATTGCAGGTCCTTTCTCTCTCCTTCCCCAGCAATCAGCATCCTGGAAGATGGAAAACCCTTTTGAGCACGTCATCTACAGGCATTGGAGACTCCCTAGTTTGCTATGCTTCAGTTGCATGTTGCTCAAATCTGGACAGTACTCTTTGTTTTGTATTTCTTGCCTGGAATCAAACTCTGGGGGGTTTTCATTTTTTCCCCCCTCTTACATTAAAATTAATTTGTTACTTTCACTTCACTAAAATTTCCAGTTGGCTATTACCTCCAAACACAAATACCTTACAGTTCTGACCTCTTCCCTGACTACCAGTCTGTCTGCCCGTGATGTTCAGAAGGCCTTTCTACCTCTTGCTCCTGTCCATTCTCTACAAGTGCTTTCTTGCCTGTGCAGATAGGCAAAACAATACATGTTTTCTGTACAATGATAAGAAACAACTTCTCTGATCATGACAAACTTCTCTTGTTTTATGCCTTCTTAAAAAAGAAAAGTTTATCCTTCTAATACTTTATCAATGGAGTTAGTTTGATCTTCGCCTTCTCAAACTCCTGGACTTCTGCAGCCACCTGGTCTGCCTTTCCAGCATGGGCAAGGAAAGGAATCAGCCCTAGTATTGAAGTGGTAAAACACAGCACAGTGAGAAATTCTGGTGTCTGGGGTGATATGATGAATAAGTTCAGAAGTAGGTGGTTATACTGATGAACTGGTGTAATGGCTGGTGCAAAAGTGCTTCAATTCCATGTAATTAAACTGCTACACTTAGTGCAGAGGAACCAGGTTGTCTCTTTGCCCCTTGCTTTCTTTCACTGTCTCTGTCTATTGGCAGTAGAAGACAGAAAATTACACTCATTTGTACTTTTCTCCTCAAAACTGCATACACAGTACTGGCTGAACAAAACCCACCACTCTACTTTGCTGCCCTCTGTCAGTGGTATAACGCTGGTCCCTGTGCCAGCTCAGGGCACATGATAGGCTTCCATTTCTTGCTTCCTCTTCTTCAGAGCAACTGAAAACAGTTAGGAAGCCAATTCTACCCATTTTTTTTCTCATTACACTTTCCCCCATCTTTGTTCAAAGGATTGACCTCAAATCTATACTTATCAGACAGGCGACCTGAACTGCAGGTTTGCTTTTTGTAACGGCTCTTCCAGGGTCACCTCTGGAAAGCCTCTGCTTCCAGGCATGAAAAGAGATTTCTGTTCCCACAGCTGATGCTGCAGCACCCCTTGCCCACAGGAAACCTGCCTGAGGAAAAGGTAGGACCAGCACTGAGAGGAGTGGTCGCTAAAGGTTCATGGTGCTTGAGCCTGTGTGGGCATTCTGCCATGCTGGGAGCACTGGGTGCCCAGGACACTTTCCTGCTCTTCTGCAAGTGAGCTCTGAAACACCAGGATGTAGTTTGAGTTCTGCTGTGATGGAGGCAATTTGGCAGGCACTGGGGGAGGCTGATGCAATTCTTTCTTTTTTCCCCACTCTGGTCTAGTGCTGTAGCCCAGTAAAGGTCTGTCTGTCAGCACTGGGAGCAGCCCTTGCAGGGGCACTACATGAAACACCTGGTGCTGCTCAATGGCTCCTCAATTCCCATTGTATTGTTGCTACAGGAATCATACTTGCTTTCCTTGTTTGTATCTTTGCCCTCCCTACTTCTTTTTAAAAAATCCACGGAGTGATTAGATTTGCAAATGAACGGGCAGGGAAGTGACAACAAATGGGAGCTTGAGCTGAGGAGCACAGGTATAATTACTGTAATTAACTCAAGCAGCAGGGGCACAGCCAGCATTAGGAGCATTGCTCAGAGATGCTGTGGGCGAGAGATGGGAGAGGAAGGATGGCCAGCCGTAGAGACTGTTCTCTGCCCTATGGTTCCCTGCCTGAGTGCCTTGATATAAAAGCATAGCTGTGCCCTGCCCTGTGGCAAAGCTTCTCAGACAGGCCACAAGAAGCTGCATCTCCCCAGATGAGGTGCAGCGGGAGCTTGTTCTCGCATACTGAAATTACTCCTTGCTCTGCTTGGGCAGCCCCTAAGCGTTTGCCCTTGTTTCCCACAGATCCCTGGGAGTGGGAGACACCCAGCTTGTGGCAGGACCAGCTCCTTGTCAGGCAGACAAGCCCCAGTGCGAGGAGGAAAACCTCGCAGCAGCTGAGGCCTTGCAGGAGGAGCTGGGACAANCTGCTGGCAGCAGACACGGCAAAAACATGCTTCTAACTTCAGAAAGTGCTATTAATTAGAAGTACTGAACTGAAAAGTAAAATCTCTGAACAGAATTAGTCCTGTTTTCACCCAAACCAGGACAAGGGGTCAGCTGACAGCTTCTCTCAGAAGTCTTTAGCATCAAAACACACTCCTGTTGACTTTGCTAGGTGCCGCTCTGTGACTTTATGGCTGATTTAAAAAATGGCATTAATTTTCCTCATTGCTGACAGCCAGAATAGGGAGCATGATCTTCTCAATTTGAAGAGACTTGCCATGTGTCCATATGGACACACAACTATGGCATGGAGGGGGTGTTTCATGCACTCCTGATCATCTTAAAGCTGCAAAAGTTTATGATCACTTAAGAAGGAAACAATATGTCTGTGTCTGTCCTAATTCTGCTAGTTACAGTCCTGTGGTCACTTTTCTCCTCTTGGTAGTATACATGTCCATAGCCTGTGTCCTCTTCATCTGGGAGTTCTGCCAGGCGTGGTGTTCCCAGCAGATGCTCCCTTCCCATTTCACAGGCATGCTCTGCCCTCCAACAGAATGGTGTGGTGGTTGTTTGCACAACAGGTAGCTCTTGGCATAAGGGCTTCTCCTTTTCTCATAGAGATGAAGGGCTAACTTCAAATACAGATTTTGTGAACATTAGTTGCCATTAGTACTATTCTTGGAGTCTGAGACCGATACTGTTTTAGGGTTTTATAATATTTTTAAACAGGACCTTAGTTGATTGGGTGGGTATATAAGATTTAATGTGTGAGTTTCCATAGGAAAACATTAAAAACCTGTACTGTAAAAACTTCAAAACTCTCCCTTTTCATTGTGGAAAATAGGGAGGGAAAATTCACAGTTCTGTGAGCAGCTTCTGTTTAAACTTGCTACTACCAATCAAAAAAGCTATAAGAAAGAAAGATCTTCTAGTCCATCTCCTTGCCCCAGGCATGTTCAACTCCTTTGCCCTCGACATTATTTTGGCTGAGCTCTGAGCAACCTATTCCAGTGCTTCCCTGTTCTGAACAGATTAACCCAAATCTTCCATGCTGAAGTTGAATTTATTCCCTCTTATTTACCATAGGCATGGAAAAAAAAATATTATTTTCCTTCTAGCAGATGTTCAGATATTCAAAAACTGTTACAGTGTCCTCTCCCAGTCATCTTTTCTTTATCTAGACATCCTCTTTCTATCTATTCTGTCTGCTCTTGTTGGCCATGGATCCTTAACCTTTGACTATTCCCCTTCTTCTCTCCTGGGTTCTCTCCAGCTGGCCTTTGTCTCAGACTGTGATGTACAACACTGGACATAATCCTCCAGGGAAAAACCTACATCACAGACCTGTCAGACTAACCTTAGTGTCCCAATATGATACTTGCTTGTCCTGTGGTGGTGGAACATGGTTTTTACTGCTTTTCAGCTTGTGATGTACAGTAACTTCCAGACTCCTTCTTGTAGAACTGACACCTAGATGGCTGTTCTTTTCTGTGTTTATGAAATTGATGATTCCTTAAGTCTAATTACATGAACATGTCCTGGTTGAATTTCATGTTGTGTTCTCAGATCATTTGTCCAATTTGCTGTGATTGTCTCGTATTCTATTTCTGTCCTTCAGCGTATTAAGTCCCTCCCAGCTTGATGTCATCTGCAAATTTAATAAGTCTACTCTTTATTCCATTATCCAAGTCATTAATGGAAACATTGACTAGTACTGGACCCTCCAATGAACACCTGTAGGATCCACTGAATACCTATTTCATCTGGCAATGAAATAATGGTAACTATTTTCACGAAATGTTTTTCTAATCAAATGTTATTATCCCACAGTAGGTTCATCTAGACAATTTTTGAATATCACGAATCATATGTCAAAATGTCAAAAGCTTCACTGGAGTCAAGACATAGCACTTGCTGCTTCCCAAGCCCTGTAACTCTGCTGGAAAAGGAAACTAGCTCACTGTGACTAGATCTGCTCTTGCAAATCCATATTAGTTGTTTTGCTTCTCTTTAAGAATAATTTCTAGCTTAGGTTCAGGGCTCTCCCATTGAAAGCATATGGCTCAGCACTTTAAACCAATAGCTCTTAGCAGCTTCATGTATACTGATAAAATCCACTTCATGCTTGGAGGTAGTTACTACTAATATTAATTTTTAGTAGAGAAGACTGAGGCCCAGGAAACCCTGACTATCAGTCACATGATCAGTCATACATAAAGAAGGTTGAACCTAAGAACTAACCCAAGGAAACTTATCCCGAGGTCCTGGTCCAAAAATGTAAGTCGAGGAATGGGCAGCATGACTCTGCAGCAGCATCAGTAGCTTTCTTTGGAGATGCAGCCACCAAACAGGGATGATTGTGCCAACCAAGGCTCCTCAGGTTGAAAAGGTTCACAGCTTAGGTCTTCAGGTCCCCAGCTAACTGCGCTGGGCACTGGCCTACCTAACAGACATCTTGTAGGGGCAGTGCTTAAAAGAAACAGAGTAAGCATGGTCCCACATTCCCTAACAAAAATAACTTACATCCTAATCTAGGAATGAGGATCAGGCTGTGCATCCTAGTTGCTCAGAGGTGCCCTGGGCTGAGAGTTTGGGCAGGGACCTTGCTCCAGGCATATCCTCCCTCTGCATGCCTTGCTTCTGGCTTTGACAGCCTGTGGCCCTGTCCACTCTGCCTCACCTGAAGGGGATGTGGGCACGATCTCTCTGCCCCAGGCAAAGACTGGTAATTAACTCCAGACTGCTGTCTCCCTGGCCTGGGCGCTGGCATACCCTCTACTGAGCACCTCAGCTACATGCCAACCCCAATGGCAGCAGCCTGCTCAGTTGGGTTCCTTGCCACCTTCTGCAAACACAGACATTTAAATGCTGTACATTCAGCAGACAACTGTCAGGGAGTCTCACATTGCAGTTGTCTACCATTCTTGTTGCTGGGATAATCGGATGGTAGAAAACAGAAATATTGATTCCCCCACCCCACCAATATGTGCATTTAGGTATTTTTAGCAAGGAAATGTGCCAAAATGCAGAAGCTTCTAAATATAGAAAATCTCAGCTTTTTTTTTTTCTTCTATTTTTTTACCCTCTTCTCGAAATCTTATTCATGAGAATTCTGCCTCATGTACTTAGAAAAGAAATGAAGCAATCAATAGCAATATATAATTTTTTTCTGGTTTGGGGAATTTTTTTTGTTATGACCCATTAATTCCCAGCTGTATTCAACATCACACAGGGCAGTGTTAACCTGACTGAAGGGACTTTTTCTAAAGTTACGGTTAAGGTTTTTAGTTTCTCAGCTCTACCAAGGAAAGACTCACCTGTCACTGCACCATGTTGTGAGAGGTGGATGGAAAATTCAGCATAAAAGGAAGAGAAAAAAAAAACAACATTATAGCAACCAGTATGCAGAATGCTCTCTTAGTCCCCTTCCTGCCTGTCCCTTGTCCATTTTCATATCTGAAGTCCTGATGGCCAAGTCAAGCCTCCTTGTAGATGTGTAGGATCAAGGGGCTCAGAGTGGGTTTTTTCAGGGTAATGTTCCCCTAATTAGATGCTTGAAAAACTCACAGGACACTTTTAGAAATGATTAGATAAATAGGGGCTGATGCAAATTAGTGATAAAATGGTGTGACTCATCAAAATGTCAACAAATCATGTTAAAAAATATTGTCCTGTTGCTTGTTACAGTGACTTTAAGCCCAGTACATATCCTGTAAGTCATGGGTGCTACTGGAGCATGTAATAGTGCCAGCAGAATTAGGAATGTGTGCTTGTTGCTACAGTAGATCAGGTGGCCTTAGTGGATCCAGTTTTTTTGTGGCTTATGCTATTAGCAATTGAGAGTACTTGTGAAGTAGAAAACAGCTGTTCTGCTATAAAAGAAAACACCTGGTCATAGATACCAAAAACCTGCTTCCTCATGACTTATATTTTTTTTTCTCAGTTGTTTCTGATGTTGGCACATTGCTTACTTTAGGCAGAACCCTTAAGGTGAGGCTGGGGAATGGTAATGTAAAAGAGCAAAGGTTGCCGTTTTTGGAGCTACTTGAACATAGAATGAATATCTAGATGTGCTTTAGCAGAACAGGTTTTCTCAGCTCGCTAGGGAAGTGGGAGCTGGGTGTGGGTGTAAACAAGTGAGACTTATTTCCCTTCTGTACTGAGAGCCTCTTTCAAGATGGGTATAGGCCTAGCAGCAGAACATGGATTAAATGAGAAATGTGGTCCCTCTCTGGTGTGCAACACCCTGTCCACACATGACCTCTCAGGCAATACCTCTGTCAGAGCTACAGCAGATTCTTGGTGCAATCCAAGATGATGCAGTTAAGGCTCTGCTGCCTGGGAAGCTCTGCACAGATCTCTGTAGAGATGGTCTGTAGCCATCCTCCCTGCAGGGCAGGGAATGCTTCTTCAAAGATGATTTACATTTGATAGGGTTTACACTTGTTCTCAGCAAGTTCAGCTTGCTGCCTTCTCTGATGTACAACTCAGAAGGGACATCTCCAGGGAAGGGGCTGAAAGAAGAGCAGAAGGAGAACATGTGTCAATAGAGACAGAGCCCAGGGGTCCAGCTTACTCAAATCATTGTGGCACAATTGTTGGCTTAAAAACAACTTTTCAGAGTTGGAGTTTAAACTTTGTTGTGGCACTTATCCATTGAAACACTCTCCTGTTTGGGTTCTCTGCTGGGTGATAATACTGTGTATTCAAATTTCACATACCTCTTTGTAGAAACTTGGCTTCTCACTGATATCCTTTTGCCTGTTTTCATGAAACTTGTAAAAATATAGTAACAAATGGAGATGTAGCCATGTCAAAGATTTAGCTGAAATTTGCCCACAAACTTAAAAGCTCTGGGGAGATGGGGGATGCAGGAGGAATGGGAGACCACTGCAGTTGCCTGTGGTCTATCTATGTGAGCCAGGCTTTCCCAGGAAGCAGACTTCACAGAACCTTAGTGCATTTAGCAGAAAGACCCAAGCAGGCTCTTCCTCGCCCTTGCTGTTAGTTCCCAGAGGGTGATTGCAGCTTGCCTAGCTGGGAGACCTTGGGAATGGAGCATCCTCCCTTTCAGGCTGACAGCTCTTTCAGGGACTCCTGTCTTGACATATACCTATGGCCTGTGGCCTCCATGCACTCCTTTCCCTAGCTAGCATGTGCTCTTCCCTTTTGCTTTTTCTTCTTCTATCATCCCTTTGTTCTTCTTTCCCTCTCTACCCACTCTTGCCACTTCTTCCTTCTCTCTTACAAAAAGCTGGCTTGGGGATCAGCAGAAAGGGTTAAGCCTGTAAGGTCTCATAGCTGCAGAAGCATTGGTGGCCTCATGGTGGTAAAGTGCCTTTTTGGCATGCAGAGCTGTGAGCAGCCTCCCTCTCCCCCTTCTCCTCCTCAGGCTCTTCGCCAGCATTTGCAAAGCAAAATTACAGAGCTCTCTGGGTAATGATCTGCCCGTTCCATACAGCAGGTGGCTGGAGGCTGAATCCACACAACTCCCTCTCGGTTCTATTCCCATGCCCATCAGGAAGAGACGGCTATTCCTCCCTTACAGCTGCTTTCAGCCAAGAGAAGCCAGGGGAGTCACCCTCCCAGCAGAAGTATGCCAGGGGGGTGAATCTCTCTCTTCAAACAGCCACAGTGGGCTCCAAACAGAAAGGCCAGATTCAGATGCCAGACGTGCCAGGGCAGAGAGGAGATGTCATCTTCATTCTGACTCAGTACAGCATGGCTGTGCAAGATAACAGCACCACTTCCCGCCTGCCTGTTCTCTGGGCATCAGAGACAGAGAGGGGGAATTGGGATGCATCAGGAAGATGACTTCTAAAACTGCTGTCCGTTAGATTGTGTGAGTCTTAGACTGACTGCAGGGACTCAAGAAGCCCTGCTAGCATTGCTGGGGAGGAATTCAGATGCTGTCTTGAGTTTCCTGCAAAGTTTCCACAGTACTCACTTCTAATCATAACTGCTTAACCTGTTGCATCTGTCTGTATATCCTCTGCCATTTGCTTACCCAAAGACAGGTTCGGAAGGTGTGTATGCAGCCCACAGGCTCAGCGGTGAACAGGCTAATCCTAGGTGTGCTCCATCCATGCGATTCCCCCTCTCCTCTTCCCTCCATACTGCTGCTGAAGATTTCCTATACCAGTGCCATCCTGCTTTCCCCTCCCACCCTGCTAAACCCTTCCTGTAGCAGCAGCAACCATATGGCAACCTGTAGGATTCCCTCTCACTGTTTTGGGAAGCATTTTATACCAGTAGGAGAGAAGGGGTGTCAGGCTCCAGGCATAGAACAGCACAAGACTCCTAAGCTTGTCAGATCCACTTTCTTTTGGCTGCTGGGGATAAACTCTGAGAATTAGGAAAATGAAACTGTGTATTTTAGGAAGCATGGATGCTATATGCTGTTTCGGATAAGAACTCAACCTTGATTTCTATACCCATTTTGTCCTTTGAGACTCTTGACACTCTCCTTCCAGCAGAAATTGTGCTAGGAGCCCCTTATCCACATTTATCTTGCAAAATAAATATTTAATAAACAAAGCCAAATACTGTTAAAGGGCATTCTGAGACATTAACTTATTCCCCTAAGCAATAGAACAAACAAAGCAACTTCATTAGCAATATATATAATGTAGTGCCTGAGTGCCTCCCTTTGGGCGGAAGAGCTGGGCTTGCTCAGGTAAGCCAAAGTCTCTGGGTGCTGGCATGGACCAAATTACACTCACAAGGGCAGAGGCTCTCCCGTGGCATGAAGGTGAAGCTCTCCTTGAGGGGAACTTCAGCCTGACCCCTGCAGAAAACCTGTGTGGACATATAAGTGACACATAAATCTGGGAGAGTCACAGATTCATAGCCCTGTTCACAACTCCCAAAGGCAGCTGGTGCATCAGGAGGAAAATATGTGAATGCTGCTGTCCTGGTGTGGTTGCCTCTGGGTCTCCATGTTACTTCTTAGGCTTTTTGGTTTCTGCATGAAAACAAAACTCAGTGAACAATAACTTCAGAGCAGCATGTGGAGGAGGCCAGGGTGAAAGGGGGGATAATGGAAATGTGGATTAGAGCAAAAGAGGAAGGAGGAAGAGAGACCATGTGGAAGGGGTGAGTCTAGGGGACACAAGTATGCAAACTATGTCCTCTTTCTAGTTTCGCTCCAGAAGTTTAGTTCTTTTTAATGCAGCCTGGGTCCTATAAGAAATAACATATGATAGAGCACATCTATATATAGGATTGGTACCTGAAGTACTTTAAAATCTGTTATAAATGATGAAATGTTACATGTACTGCAATATTTTGCCTGTCTCTTTTGTCTTCTCCCTAGTGATCTTAAAGCCCATTGTGAGTTTTCCGTTCATTAAGCGTCACAACATCTTTGTAGGTCAGGCTTATCTCTGGTTCAGATGGCTAAGCTGAGAGAATGACCCATCATTCTGTGCCACAGCAACGCTGGTGAACTTGAAGCCTGTCCATCCAGTCAAGTGTACAGGAGGAGCAGTGACTTGTGCAGAGCCCAGGGAAGAGCTGAAGAAGATGAGGCTTGTGTGCTCCCTGCTAACAAACACTGCTACCAGGTATTTGTGCTGGCATCTCATGGGAGAGCTTCATTCATTGGCATGGGGCTAACGAGCACAATTCTAGCCACATGAGCAGTCCCCAGAGGGAGGTGTTAAGCTTTTAGGACAGGACTAGTTTGGGCTTTGAAGTCTGTGGGTGAGCTCAGGGCAGGTTCCTCACTGCCGGGGTCATCTGAAATGGCTCGGGCTCCTCCAGACCTTTTGTTGTTTTGTCCATTTGTTCCTGTCATCTCTGCATCACTCAACTCAGAAATGCTGCTGCCAGAAAGCAAGTTCCCTGTGTATGCTGCCTTGTTGGTGGCAGCAAGGCAAGTAGCTCTTGGCTGATGCTCATTTTTCCTGTAGCACTATCACCCTGATGAGAAAAAATTCTCATCAGTACTGGTTGGTCTCTGTTGACACATGACATCCCTTTGGTGAGGTGGTACATCACCAGATGTACCAGTGAAAATTTGATACTTTCAACCCATGAGAAGGCAAAGCTGGGATGGATAATTGAGTCCTATTGGATCCTTCCCCATCTCCATTTCTTTTGAGAGTGGGGGGGGGTTGATGTGCCGTCCGAGATGAAGGAATGAGTGAGTGACATGACTTGGACAGTGACTGGAGGGTACTCAGGCCAGATGCCTGTCCCAGGAGACTGTTCTGTCTATCTTGGCCAGGCTGGTTTGGTGGTGACACCTGTGGACAATGAGTGGGTTGTTTACAGTCCTGTTCTTGGGTCACCTCATCTCAGAGATTGCTATTTAGACACCTCCCACAAACCCCCCCGCCTCTTGCCTGAACTACTCCTCCCATTGCTAGGCTATAAGTAGAGAGCAGCAGTGTGGGGTTTGCTGCAAAAGTTCTCTTGTGTTCTGAGACTAGATAGGCTTCAGCACCCAGTGAAGTCCTACTGCTGACTTGGGGCTTGGATCTTTTCAGTGTCCAAAGAGAGAAGGCATGATTGTATTTTGATCCCAGATACAGCTGCACTGAGTCAGAAGCATTGGTCTTTAGTAAACCAGAGCTGGCACAGGTCCTTAGGGCTATCAAAGCAATGCAATTTCACCAGTATCAAACTGCCCTCAAAACTAAAGATGTTCCCACCCCCTGGGAGGGTGCACTGCAGAGCCAAGTCAGTCTGGCTTGGAAATGTGTACTCAGTCCAGATCCCAGTCCTCTCCTCCTAATGCTCTGTAGCACACTCTCCCAAAAGTGATTCTTCTCAATCCCCTGCACATGTGCCATTGAATGAGGAACAGGACATGCTGCCAGAGTTCACACTGAGTGCCACAGGGATCTAGAATAAATACTGCCATGTAATAGATTTTTATCCACTGCCTTGCCGTAATCCCCATCTGAATCCCTTCCAAATTGCAGTCAGAAGGCTGTTTGTACAAGTCAAACATTGATTCAGCTGCTCTTGAAAGGGATTGGGTGAGCGGAGGCTGGAGGGAGCACTAGCCAGGGAGCTGGAATAATGGGATTTATTTGTTACGTGCTGAAGGGTTATACTCTTTTCACAGTGCCCAGCACCAGAGGATCTCCCCTTTCTCGACACAAGGATGAGGTACTCACAAAAAGGATAATTGCTTAAGCAGTGAGCCTGTCACCTCCAGGAGTTCTGGTGTCCCTGCTTGGCAGGGCTGCAGTGGGCAAGCTGGTGGCTGGCTTGCAGGGGCTGCAGGCTGAGAGATGTCCTTGCAGTGCAGGGTAAACACCTGCTCCTCTGGGGTCACAGCAAAACACAATTTCCTCAGCATCCTGGGTAGCGTGTATGGGGCTTTGCATCCTGAGTTGTACCTGGAGTTTCGAATTTTCCCTGTCGAGGCCCTTGGTTAGGATAGCTCTTCTTCCTACGGATGCTGGATGGCAGGGCATGGCCTGGTCCTCAGCATGCAGGGCCTCTCCTAGGTTTCCATAGCCCATCTCAGAGTGCCTGTGTGAAGGGGAAGAGTTCAGAAAAAGTCCTGGAGTCTTGGGCAGCAGCTACCAGCACCACTTTGCTCACGATATCTGCCTTCCATAGCATCTGCAAGGGTTTTTCTCAGGGACAGATGGAACTTTCAGCCCTTCATTGTGTGTTATTTCTATTTCATTTCTTGCCTCCTTAATAGGCTTTGGCATCCTACTATTCTTTTTGCCCAGCATTTGCCTGTCAAGGGTGGGGTCAAAGCACAGGGCTGTTATAGACATGGGAGGCCTCTGCCCTTGGGTCTGAGATGGTTTCAGGCAACTCATACTGAGGTACATGTGCTCTGGTACAGGCTAGCTCCTCACACCAGCCTTCCAGCTGCCAGAATGATGGAGAGCCACAGTTAACACCAGGTAGCCAGGACCGGGACCACCACTGTTTTGCTCTACCAGTGGCGACTTCTGCAGGAAGTCTGAGCCTCTCGGAGTGTCTTCCATCCCCATGCCACGCACAAGCACAAGGGATGAATTCCAGCAGATCCAGCTGCAGGTTGAGTAAGCATATCCCACTTCCATAGACTGGGACAGACTGGAAAGAAATGCCATGGTGGATTACAACAGGTCAGTGAGGCAGAGACCAGTTCCTTGGCCTGTGCTTTGTATGGCACTGAGCCCAGTATGTAGTCATTAGTGAGTAATTTTACAAATCCTCTTTCCTTTCTGTTTGCTCCAGATGGCCATACCTGCTCCTTACAAGGGTCCTACTGGTGCTGGACTACCTATGCAGCATCTCCAGCAGGTTAAGAGCTCAGTGGGGGTGTTCTCCATGGTCCCCATGGTTCATACATGAGTTGTGAGTGCAAATTGCTTGTGGACAATGCTGTGTGATCCTAGACACTAGGCACTAGTCCTAAGCACTGCAGTGTCAGGTCAGCAGCCACTGCTGCCTGGAGTAGAGCAAAATGAATAAGGGAGAAGGTAAGCTGAAGGGGAGGATGCAAATGCCCTGAATGACTACTGAACATTGTTTTAGAGATGGGGACTAGATAACTGGCAATGACAGTCTGCTGGAGCAAGGGAAATACATTTCCCTGGCTGTTGATCACTGACAGATGAATCAGAGAGGTTCAGTCTAACCAAAGGCAGATCCGAGCAAAACTTCAAGTTCAGCCAATGAGGAATGTTGAGGTATCAGAGAAATGGTTGAAGAGTTTTTGTGTGGGGTATTTAGTCTCATTTCCACACCTGCAGCAAACACGTAGGATTATGGTGCCAGCCAGCATGGCTGCAGCTCAGGGACTGTGGCAGTCATGTGTAAAAAGGGAGCAAGGGGCATACTGGCAGTGTTTGGCTCCTAGGTGGCTTGAACTTAGCAGATCAAATTGAAATTCACTGAGGGAGAGGACACTAACAACCAGATTCATGGAGAATCCTGCTGCAACCAGACTGACCACAGACTCAGGGTCATCTTAGGATGAGGAGGGAGAGGAATTGGGTTGTCCACTCTCCAGGAGAGTGAGAGCAAGAGGCTTAAGGCTCCTCAGTGCTAGAGAAAGTAACAGAGTGCCCTGCAGCTCACAGCCTTGCTTGAAAATGATGGAGGCTGACAGATCTGGGATTAATCTAAAGGTTTCAGCTCTCTGAGCACCAAGTGGAAATTCGCCTGGAAACCACAGGACAGGAGCTTAGCATGACAAAAGCACTAACTGTAAGGGGGGAGCGGAGGCATGCGTGTGTCAGATAGCTTGCCTGGCCTGATTATGTACAGAGGGTAGAGCCCTTGTCTCTTGCTCTCCCAGCCATGTGTCTGGGTAGACAGGGAAGGCATTCAGTGCTAGTAAGAGCATTAAAAAATANAGATTCTGTTGCGGGTGCAAGTTTACATTGCTAATTGTAAAGGCAAATCTACACCCACCATGCTCAGCACTCCCAATTGCACGTGGTCACACTCTTGGAGCAGCTGGGTGTTTGGGTCAAGCATCCTGCACAGATGCTACAAAATGTGGTTTTGCCTCTGCAGGTATTTGTAGGTGCTAGGCTGCTTGTGTGGGATAGGAAGGGAGAGTGGGAGGCTGGCAAAGAGCTGAAGCCAAGGTGTGCTCTGCTGATGTAGACTTGGCCTTCAGCTTGTCTAGCTGCAGAAGGGAAAGGCTAGCTCCTGCTGTGTCTATAGCTTTCCTGTGAGGAGACTAGTATGCTGATATGTTGCTCAGTCTTGACTGTGGAAGACCCAGGCACTCCTTTTCACCTGACTCAGCATCCATTAAAACTACTGCTTTAGCCCACAGACTTATGGGGACATACCAACTTTCATGCTACATCCAGGTGCAGTCTGCAAGGAAGGATGTTACACAGACATGCATATGCTCCTCCTTTCCCTCAGACACCAACAGTCTTTCACTGAAAGTCTTTTCTCAGTGCAAGAAAATCACAAAATTCTCGCACATCTTGCCCAATGCGAGTCTCTGAGTAGTAGCACAGCTGTCACAGCCACATCTGCACGTCCATGCCTTCATATCCGATTCCAGTGCAACAATGCTGTCACCCCTGTTGCTCACATCAAAGGACTGAATGCATCACAGTGCACAGTTTTAACTCCTTTCAGTTAACTTGCTCTGTAAATACATAACCCACAGTGAGTGGCATGTGTAATATCTACATGTGTATGGTTCTGCTAAGCGATGTGGATGGGATTGCTGATCTGATTATTTTAAAATCACTGGATTACATCTTCTGTAGTAGATATAAATTGGTGCAGCACAGTGGTGTTGCCAGTTTATGCTAGGTGAGGATCCAACCTATAATTTTAATCTACAATAGAAACTTGTTTGTGTTCCTGAAAGGCAGAGCATTTTGAGTGTGCAATCAAATTGGCATTCCTATCCAGACTTCTACATGGCAGAGTTGTAATTTCAAGATTATAATTGTTATTAAATTCTTAAATAATGTAGCATTGGAAGGTTAGTTTAAGGTTGTGGTGTGATTTATATTTCTTTGATGTGCTATTGTCAAACAGAAATCAGCACGGTGATATGTCCCAGTGCACAAACTGGGTATGTAGCAGAGATGAATGAATATAGGCACGGTTTCAGAAACCATCAGCCAAATCTGAATACATGTCCTCTTCCAAGAAAGGAGTTCAGGAGAAATAATTTTCAGTGCCATGATACACACCCCCAGTTATAATCACAGGCATTATGATGGTCTCTCCCTGCTTGTATTTTAGATAAAACTCAAAGTCTGAATTGCAATAATGTTGTTGCTAATTCAGAGTAAGTGGGCGACACTGCAGCTGGTATCTGTTTGCACATCTGATACATGAAGAGCAATTTATATGATTTTTTTCTCTAAACATAATGTGATAACACCTTATCTTTCTTCAGAGGGTCTGCCAAGATTTGGAGATGATTTTGTTTTTATTCTGCTATCGTACGGTTATTATGTATAATGTATGGTTAGGTAATGGTAATATTACTAATGCTATCACAGATACCTTGTAGCATGGGTACACCAACTGAGCTTTACAGCTATTTCCAGATCATTTTATTTTAACTTATAAATCAACTTCTTCAGTCCCATCATAACTGATTGCTCCTTTCTGGTCTGTTCTAAGATGTTAATCTCATTTTGGGACTGAGGTGCAGCAAGAAGCCCTTTTCACAATCAAGTTGACAGCATGTCTGCTGCCTTCAGATCTTAGGAGACAAAGCATCACATAAGTGCTACATACTGTTGGGAAGATCAGAGAAGTAACTGTGAAACAGCGCTGTGGTTTGTGTTTATTCTCCCTTAGTGATGTCCTCATTAAAGCACTGTTTACAAGTGATGACAAAGTTGTTCTCTGCTGCAAGCTGAGCCTAAAGACAGGAGGCCAGCATGTGATTGAAAAGATGGAGTTTCTTAGAGCGATGCATTGCCTTTGCTTCCTCACAGCACACAGTTTTGAGGAGGAAATTCTTTGGTTTGATGTTTAAGTTCTGGAGACAGAGTCATGGATGCTGGGAAGAATTCAGGGGTGGAAAGGAGGTAAATGGGCTTGGATGAATCAATAACAGATTTGAATCTTTAATCAAAACATGAAGTGACATGACTGTCTCCTTCCCTTCCCTGCTGCTGTCTGTGCCCGACTTGGATGAAGCTTGGGAAATTGAGGAATTAACAGATCTTTTTTAGCAAGTGACCTTGCATCTCTACACTATCTCCAGATATGAGGATATATTGTGCCAGTCCATAGGGATGATGTGACATGATAAACAAAGGGACAAAAGAGCTCAAAAAGTCACACAAGAGACCATGTGCGTTTTCTGTCTGTCTTTTCCACTGTGTGTGGAACGAGCTGTTCTTCGGACAGACTCTCCATCAGGAGAATGTCAGAGCTCAGGTTTGGGTGGGTCCAGTTTTCTTCTGTGCTTGCTGCACATTAGGTTGGAAAAAAGATGAGCTGCTCAGACCTGAGTTTTGGTGCTTTCCTTCAGCCTACTGCTGCTGTTTCAATACTGGCCTTCCTTGCTTAGCTCCTTATGTGTCTCCCACAATGCATGGTTACAGCCCAATATTGCTTCCCTGCCCTCTGTCAAATCTGATGCTCCATGGCAGGATTCTGATGATGCCTTTTCCAGGTGGAGCTGGAGACACCAGCACTGAGTTGTCTCTTTCCCATCCAGTCCGTGCCAGGACGACAAGGGCAGTGCTTAGAGACAACGCTGGCTTTTGCAATATATGAAGCTCTGAAAAGTTGGGATGCTACTTCTGAGAGAAGCAGTAATGTGCATCAGAAGTCACCTCAGGCCCTTGGCTGGCTGGAAGTCTTCTTGCTAGCATGAGATCACTATTGAATTTTGAAGACATGGTTTTCCACACAGATTTGAGAGCTGCTGTAACGCTCTATCTTGAGAATTTTGGCATTATGCATCTAATGCCATGATTTTGCATCATCGGTGTGGCAGAAATTAATCTGTGACATTGCAGTGGAGTTAAAAAGAAAGAAGAAATTGAGTGCAACCTTGTCCACTGTACTCAACTTCAGAAAGCAGACTTTGATTCCTGCAAGGTCCTGCTTTTAGTAGTAGCTCCCTTGGGCTTATCTCTGATCTAAAGTCTGGAAAATATTCCACTGAAGCACAGAAAATAACAGTACTTTATACAGAGCACCAGAAGGGATTTCCAGCTTTGGAAATACCATGGTGTTTGCAGTTGAAAATCTGATGACTGAAAGTGCTGCCCAAAACAGGCTAAGTTTGGACCCCTAAATCTAACAGTACTCTGAAGAAGTTTGAATGTAGCTTTATTTCAGCTCCAGGAGATACAGGACACCTTTGAGTCCACACTGTGGCCTAAATCACTCTTTACTGCAGGAGTACACCGACCAAAGAAGTAATTTTCACAGTCCTGCTTGTTACCTTGGTGCCCTGTTCTTCCACCACCATCACTCCTGTCTGGGCATCCCTGGTGCAAACCTGTAGCACAAAATGTTGATTGAGTGGAGATGAGAAAATATGCTCCATCCCTGGCTTAGTGCATGAGAGCACCTGTCACCAGGTGGTCAGACAACACTTTTTTTTTTTGTATTTACTTCCTGGATGAGTCTGTAAAGCTGGAAGTACAATGGCAGGCTCTGTCAGTGATGGAGAGTGACCTACAAATATGGATGGAATGGGAGCACCATGTCAATGTTTCTCCTTAAGCTGCAGTAACATTCATGAAAACATATGGAAAAGTGCTAAATGAAGAGGAGAAGTTACCAGAATTGTGTCTGGCACAGCTGGTGTTTCTGATGTAGTGAATATTCTGGAGTTTGACATGTTTGGTGGGTCTGAGCTTGCATCTGTTTCTGGAAAGCTCAGAAGAGGTGGCAGTGGTGCGGAGTGTAGGAACTACTGTTTGCAAGCCTGCCTTCTGAAGAGCCTTTTGAAATTGAAGCCAATGAGCCAAGCATCATATGAATACAGACAACATCTAAGACTTTTCATCTTTGTAGCAGTTCAGAAATATTACTCAAATAAGCCTCCTTACATTGTTGGACTCTGTGCTTGCCTCTGCTGTCAGATGGATATTTTTGCTCTGTACATGACTTAGTTTCCCTATTTGTCTGGTGGCAAGAATAAGACACTGTCTATTAGTATGAATGACTTTGACAGTCCTATATTAAAAATTTTGCATTATTGTTATTTATTGAGGCACTTCTGATGATAGGCAGGGATGAAAACTGATAGGATAAATATGACAGGAGAAAAATTAAAACCCAGACAACATTTTCACTGAACTATCTCATTATACCTACAGTGCAAGTCTTTTCTAAAGGCCACTCACTTTTCCTTGAGTTGAATTTCTTTCTGCTATTTTGTAATACAGCCATATCCAGGATGAAATCATCTCCTTCTTTGGCTGAAGGCTCATCTCAGGTCTTTATAGAAAAATCTGTTGTCATATGTATTAATTTGAGTAGTAAAATCAGCAAGTATGAACCTTTTGTGTTTATGAGAACTTGACCATTTTAAGTATATCTTAAATAGAGATGAGCATTGTTTTTCCTATTTACTTAGTGGAGAAACTGAGGCACAAAGTGGAAAAATGAGGTCCCCAGCATTGCTCACTAAGTCACTGTCACTGCTTTGATCAGCACTGTGGATTCTTCACCTTCCAAGTCATCAAAAAAATTAATCCTTACTTTATACTCCAGGCCAGTTTTATGTTGGTGACATTCAGCTGTTTAGCTACCAAAGGTCTGAGCAAGAATTTATCAGAATACTGAAAGGTGTTAGTTTCCTACCTGGATAATGGAAATATTTGCAGTCACAGTATATTACCAATATGCACTGGTTAGCTGTTGTTTGGTGTTAAGAAAAAAATTTCCTGATAGGCAACTTCTTAAGTACTTATTCTTTACTTGATGACTGAAATTCTCTCTGAAGCATCTGGTACTTAAAACATGGAAGGTGTGAATCAGGTGAACAAATGGAGCCATTAGACATAAAGATTCCTGTATCTTCTTTAATGCAGGGGTCTTGCCTATAAAATGGACGACTCCAACATATAATGTGCTGTCATGAATTTGGTCCCTCTATATGCTACAGTCTTTGAAGCTTACAGTCTCATGTTAAAGGCAAGAGTGATTGTTTCTGGTCCATTACACACTGTTCTGTGCTGTCCTGAGCCAGGGTTGTATATGAGCAATGGTGTAAATATGGCCTATGCCTATGCTCATGCCTTGTGCCAGAGAGATAGATTACACAACCTTTGAACTCTCCCTTCTAGACCTATCTTCTGTGATTGCAGTGCACCTGCACCTTGGAGGAATAACTAACCTGCAGCTCCACAGCACACTACCAATCCTTCCCTTGGCACCTCCTTTCCAGATGCAAAGCCCTCATCTATTCTCACCCCTTGTCTGCAGCTCTCTTTGTAAGTGACTGCAAAACCACTGCTGTGGGACTAACCCCAGCCCGATCCTTTGGCAGCAGTACAGCTTTGTCCCCTGCCCCATGACGAGGCACCCTGCAGCTAGAAGAAAGATGCTCCAGAAGCAGCGTCAGCTTTTTCCTGCCGCTAAGCTGTGCTCCAGTCCCATTGGTAGCAATTATGCTCCCATCGATTCCTCCTCACCGGGAATCATCCTGTGTGCACCAGTACACCATCACAATCAATAGCCCAGCCCTCATGGAGAGACAGCAAGGGGGGCAAAGAGTCATTTTGCTCACTGGATAGGTTATGATGAAATAATGTTGTGTCAGGAGGTGATGCGGTAGAGAAACTATCAATAAAGATTTCCCTCTGTGGCCACGGGGAGAGCTAGGGCTGGATGAGATTTAAAGTCAGGTTTGATAGCTGCTGCTTAGATCCTGCTGGAGACAAAGTGTAATTGAAAGAATGGGGGGAAACGATTGTTTAGGAAACAAAACCTGATGTGGGCCTGTAAACCCATGACATCAAAACCATTCTGACTTGGAAGCAAACAAGGAGGGAAAATACCTTTAATTTTTGACCTCTACCTACCTGATAGATATTAAATACATACAGGCAGGGTTCACTTGGGACAAAACTCAGGGCTTCCAACAGCCAAGCTCAATCAATTAGCTTATTAGTAGAAGACAAATATTGCATTCAAAAAAAATAAAAGAAGGTACTTGCCTTGACAGTCACTACTGTCATTGTGTGTTAGAGGCATATTACAAATTAGGCAATTGTACTGGTTTCACTGGGAATCATAGGCCAGTTGTGGTCTGCAGGCCATTAGCAGTTTGGAGTCAGCCAGGGAAGCTGACCTGAGTTGGCTACAGGCGTATCCCATCCCATAAATGTCATGCTCACTATAAAGTGGAGAGTTTACCAACTGCTTGGGGTTCTTCTGACGCTGTCTCTCATTTTGCTTCTGATGGCTGCCTTCCTGGTTGCTGTGACCACTGTACCTTTTCTGGGCTAAGTAAAACTTTGTTTACTTTATACTGTTATTGGTATTATGTTGGTTGTTTCCTTAAATTCATTTTCATTTTAACCTGTGAGTGTACTTTTTCCCACTCCCCCTCCTCAGCTAAGGAAGGTTCATTGGTTGATAGAGTAACCGATATAGTTTAGCCCTGGGTGTGTGCTAAATGTAGACAGGAATCAAAGTTACCACTTAGATTTTCTTTCAGCTTTTGACAGATAAAGCAAGGGGACATTCAAGACTTGTCTAAATGTTTTTATCTTGTTTTGAGTAGTCCCTTGATGTCATATCTCAAATTAAATGAGTAAATATCTTTATGCCTGTTAATCTCTGATGTAAAGCCCATGTTTGATAAGTGATAGTCATCTTTTTCATGAAAAGTATGGTATAGTCCTCTGCTTTGCTGTGTGTAAGCAGTGGGCACTGTGGGTATTGTTTAGCTCAAGGGTCTTGGTGCACTTACTACCTATCTCCACCCACTGTCCTTTTCCTGCCATAGATTTCACTTAGAAATATATACAGTTACTTAAGCTCTATGATATAAATCACTATTAAGTTTCTATTTCAATATGTTTATGTAGCACGTAAACAGAGGGTAGTGTAAGCATCGAAACCACATATAATAAGGCCTTCAGTCAAAGGTGGGCTTGCTGGAAGAGGTTTAGTTGTTAGACCTGGAAACCTGCTTGAAGATCTCAGCTACACCTTGCACGTGCTTTGCCACCCCAGGCACATCATTTAGGCCAAATCTGTTTAAAAGTACCTACATATTTGGAGTGCCCTATTTAATGATGGCCCAAGTGTAGAGCACCTGCAGATCCCCCTCTACCAGCAGGACCTAGCAAGACTGCACACCTGCTCAAGTCATCTCGCAGTTAGGCATCTTGGTTACAAGGGAGGCTTTCTGCATAGAGTCCTTCTCTATTTCCATTGCTGTGAAATGGAGTCAACACTGAAGGAGTCAGACTGCTTACTGGAAAGCTGTTAGGCCAGAACAGCCTGTCAGAAAAACCTTGGGTGATTTGTACTCCTAAGGAAACCTGGATCTTAGGTGCCGTCATAGACTGCTCGCCCCAGCCTGTGTGATTAAGACCTTTCATTTTCCTGCAGCCATCTCATGGTTTCTCTGGGGCAATGCTCTCAGGTCCAGCACGACACAGGGGTGGACCTCAGTGATGCTGTTGAGGAGGTCCCTGAGTGTTGGAAAGCAGTCTGTGGCCAGTTTAAACACAGGCTTCCCACAAGGTGTCTGGAGGCCTTCTGCTGGCTCTATGGCTTCCAGATGAATAGTTCTCCATGGTGACCCTGTGCCAATGCAGCACAGGGCTGCTTGCCCCTTTGTGAATAAATGGGGGTGGCATGTTTGAGCTGGGCCCAGAAATTCAGGTAGTAATGCCCTGGCAAGCAGGGAGCCCCTGGCTCTGCAGAGGGAGAGGGCAAAGTATGATCCACCCTCTCCATGCTGTACAGCTCCCACCTCCACTAGTCCAATGATGCTTATTTGTCACCAGAGAAAGGAAAACCCGGCCATATGCAAGTGTGGCATCTGCTTGGCGGGCTGCCTCTGCTTGGCATTCATCAGCTTGCAGCAGGGCACTGTTTGCTGGACCCTATGCCACTCGCTGTGGGTGCTTTGCAGCAGGGCTGGCTGTGCTGCAGTAAGGGTCAGGGGCCTGTCTGCCTCCTGCCAGCGGGCTCACAACTGCTGCTTCCAAGCCTAAAGTAAAGCCTCTGTGTGGATGATCGGAGGTGTGAGCAGGGACTGGTGAGCTGAGGAAGGCTGTGCTGGGGTGCAACTCCTCCAGGTCCACAAGGGTTAGGAAACGGTGGGAAAAGTGGGCTGGTGGTAGCTTACAGGCATTTGGCTACATTTCCAAGCATGCTATGAGAATTTGGAGGATGCCTCACTCTTTCTGTAGGGTAGCCCCTATCTTCAATGCATTTAACAAGGCATTTCAAGATTTCTTATTTGTTGTCCTTCTTTGTAGTGCAAATGAATCTGACTTGGATCCCTAAATGCCGACACTTTGGGCACAGATATAGCTCTCGGTGTGACACTGATGTCTTCCCGGCTCCAAAATACTGCGATTATGCTAAGCCACAGTTTAGCCCTGCTTGGGGCAACACGCAAAAGAAACGGGCTCCTGTGCAAGGCAGGAAATCTCTGCTCCAACCATGGGGCAGCATCAGCCCCCAAGATGCAGGGTGTTGATGGGGAGCAGGTCTCCCTAACTTGAACTGAAGATCTCATGTCTCTTATCTATATCTGTGTAGTGATGAGGCATTTCCACTAGAGAGAGATGTGAGTACACACAGAAAACCTGTTTGCTCTTTGTATCATACAGTCCACCTGGCCAACATGGTGCAAAAGGGAATGGCTGGAGCTGATCATGAAATGAGCTTTTTCCCCATGCTAAAATTTTTACTTATCTTTTCTGACTGACACTTGTCTTCAAGACTTTGGATTTATGACATAGGAAATCCTAACTTCTTTTCATTCTTGCTTTAAAACCTAGAATATATTGAAATAGTGGATGGTCTTACTAAAAAAAAAAACAAACAATCAAAAAAAACCCAAACAAGTCTCTTGCCAAAAGAGTTTTTATTAGAAATATTTTTAGACAAATTTTTTAGCTGGTTGCTGTTTATCTGACAGGGAAGTGGATATTAACCAGGCAAAAACTGGTCAATCTCCTGTACCTTTTTGTCTCTATAGACAGAAACCCTATTCAGTGACCTATGAAATATATAAACATCTGTGGGAGGACCATGGAGACTACTGAACACAACACATTTTAAGAACAGAAGTAAAGAATAACTTTCTTAGCTGAAAATCTAAGGGAAATTGAATTATGGCCAAGGATGGTGGTGTTAATATTTCTATATTTATGTGTCATGCCATAATCCTTGCAGGCAGCCAGGGCTGTGCTTTGCACGCCAGAGGGAGCTGGTCCTCTCAGCCGTTTCTTACCAGAAGACCTGCTCAGCCAGCAAAACCAGACCTTCTTAGTGTGGAGTTGGAGCCATGCCCATTTGGAGGTAAGAGCACTGTCGAGTGAGATACCTTTAGCACATGATGGACTGTGATATGTGTATAGTGTAGGTTTTCCTTAGGGGTCACCTGCAGCTCTGAGTGCAGAATGTATAGCACCTAATGCTGCTTTGCCTGGGATTCCTGGTGAGCATACATAACTCAGGGTTGCAGGACTGTGAGTCACACAATTTCTTCTATTTTTGGGTCCTGTTTTTGAATGCTTACCCCTGTGGTATATGGGTGGTTGAAGGAAACACACACATGCTTCACATACTGCAAATAGAAAGTCTGCATTTAAAGGCCTCCTGTTGCTTTCTTGCTGACTCTGCCAAGCTTCAATCTGCTAGTCTTAATAAACATTATCTCCTAGGGTGTTGCTCACTGGGAACAGATGGTCCCATGGGGGACAGATGGCCCCAGAGCTGGGAACTTCCAAGAGCTTCTGGTGGGAGATGGGATCCCATCCTTTACCTCAAAGGCCTGTCCTAAAGGCAGAGTGAGAGCTTTCTTCTCTGATACAGTTCTAATCCCATGACAAATTGGTCTTCATTGCCATTAGGTATGAGTAGGTAGGCCACTGTCACAGCCCATGCTGAAGCAGGGGGTTCCAATATCCAGGCAGTGTTTTCCTTGCTGCTGGCCATAGAAGAAATCTGACTGAAGAGGGTAAATGGGTAAAACACACAGACTCAAAGGTCATTAAATAAGAGCCTTTTTCTTTGGTACCTCCTAAATGGCTTCTTGCCCCCAAATATGCCTTGTCCATTACCCAGGGTAAAACCAAGAACAAGTCTCTCTTCGATATTCACTCCTAAGTTACAGTCCTAGCTTTGCTCTGTCATCCTCTTAAGGAACAGAGGTGCAGGATTTAACTGATCTCTTCATTAACAACCATTCCTGGAAATGAATCACTGCCCCTAGGATCATTTCTTGGGTGCTTTCCATAGAATGTCTTATGTCTCAAAGACATGTCTTTCCCTTTTCTGTTTATCTGTCCTGGAGCTATTATGATCATAGTAGCTGCCGGATTCATTTCTACAGGGGCAGAAGGCCTGGCTGCACACTGCTCAAGGCAACCCCTCTTCTCTATGCTGATTTCCTGTAGCCTTTTCTCGAGGCGTACTGCCTAAACCAAACAAGGTTGTTAAGCTTCCAGTTCCAATTTTTTATTTTTCTTTTGAAAACTAGCCCTTGGCTGGTACAGTTTTACTCAAAACCCAAAAGCCTTTGTTATACCAAGTTTTTTCTCCAAGCTTGAAGCCCAGCCTGTCCATGGGGAGATAATACCACACATAGGGAGCTAACTGTTGAGAGGCAGTATTGTAGGGAATTTTTACTTCAGAGTCGTGTTTTATTGTAGATCGCTTTGTCCCTTTGTAATACCCCTCTGGGCCTCCTAATAGACCCCTTTCTCCACTTGTTTATGGACTCTCATTCTGTTTCAGAAATCTAGTAAATGCAGAAGCCTTTAGACAGAAAATGTAGACTAAAAGCTGCTCTAAACCAATGTTTCTTCCCTCTTCTTTGTAAGCCCAGTGCACATTAAATGAAACCTATATGCTTCTTGAAGCTGCCTGCGTTATTATTGGAACTGATGCACATTCACTCCAACCAATCTATTTTTATTTGAACCACTTACGCTGTATGAAACCAAGCATAATAACTACAGTCAATATAGATATATTTGTTTTTATTTAAACTCCTAAGTGTGCTAAAAGCAATAAATGCTTTTCCTCCCCAAAACCAATATATACTTATAATAGGCAGAAAATGTATGTATCAGTCAAAGCAGGAGTGACCAGTGGACCAGGGGGTGCACCCAAAATCCACTGTGCCATCACCACTGCCGGAGGTTGCAGAAGGCCTGAGGGGGACCGAGGGCAGCAGGTCTGCGGGGGAAGGAGGGCAGCAGGTCTGCAGGGGCTGGCGGCTCTAAGCAAGGGACCCGGTCTGGGCGGGAGGGGAGAGGGCAGCATGGCCGTTGCTCAAGGCTCAGGAGATGGGGCCTGCAATCTGCAACTCTCTGAAAGAGCACAGTTAGAAAGGGCGGTAGGTGCCAAGCTCAGGGAACAAGGAGGGCAGAGCAGGAGAGACAAAGGCCATGCTGGAGCAGGTGGGGAGAGCACCAGCCCAGGCTGGGCTGGCTGGTATGGCTCTGCAGGGACTGCTGTCAGAGGAAGCAAAAGGCAGTGACCCATTTTCCTGCATCACCCCTGGGCTCAGGGGCAGAGTATAATGTATGGGGAAAGGACTGGGGAGCAGGAAGCGGGGAAGAGAGGTTTAGTAGATGTAAGCGGTGTTTTCCCTGTGTGCTGTTTATGTGTTTCAAAAGCAGAATCAATAATTAGAACTTTGTTCATTGACAGCAAATTAAATTGGTTGAAAATCCTCACAAATCAGTAAACTGTTTTTGCCCATGGTACCAAAACACCTCTATCACTGGATAGAAATTAACCACTTTGGGGATGGGTTTTACCCTCAGACATGGAAAATGGGAAGTTAACAGTCATCTTCCTTCAGCTCTGATGGATTCTGCTATTTTGCTTTTGTTCATCAGGCAGCTTGTCACTTCTCATCATCAACACGTTAATACCTAAGAGAAAGAGAACTTCAAGAATGATCAAAATGGCGGATCAAGGTAGGAAAGGGACTACTCATGGTAAAATCCAAGGTAGTCGGTGTCTGTCTTAGTTGCTTTTGGCTGCAAGGTCACATCTTCTAGCCTGACCACACACCTCATTGCTTACTACTTGTGCAAAGTACAAGCACCTGCTTTTCATTTCTTTCTTCTACAACTGTGCAATATATAAAAGCCAGGAACTGCTATCTTCTGATGAGTATCCATGGCTGGGTCTTCTGTGTTCTGCAGCGCCTCATAGAGCTCACACAGCATCACCTGTGTTTCCTTACACTCACAGATGTCTTTTCTGTTAAAGTAGTCTCCTCTTCTTGTAGCAGCTTTGTTGTGTCTACTCTTCTACAAAGAAGGTTCAAAATCTCCAGTTTAGTAATTCTGTTCCAATGGACCCTAGGCAACATCAGCGCTCATTACCGGGCCTTCATTAAACACACTGAATTGTGAATGCATTTCCTCTTGTGTGGCCTTTGTTGGGCTTTTTAATAGTTGTTGTAGCAAGAAAGCTTTTGGGCATTTCAGTTGGCCAACAGCTGCGGTGTGTCTATATACTGAATGCCGCATGTTTCTGTTCTGGTACGTGACTTCTGCATCACCCTACCTGCTTTTCTTATGTCTCATGGCCCACTCTAGGCAGGTGTGTATGGATGGTTCACACTAGTTGTTCTGTGGCATTAAGTGGTGCACCAACAGTTTTCATTCAATGCAGTTTCTGGCTTTTTAGCATGTACCAGTCTTTCAGAGGCAGATGTGCATATTCAGCTGCCAGAAGAAAGCAAGCAAGTTCAGTGTTGCAGAGTGAGTCTGCAGATAGCATTCATGATCTACGCACTGTAAGCACTAAGTTTACACTTCGTCTGCTCTACCTGCAGGACTGTCACTCCCAGTAGTTTAGCCTACAGAAAGTTATTTGTTATCTTTAAAAAGTAAAAGATTAGATAGTCTTTCCCACACTGCTTTTTGCCTACAGAGGTTTCAAGTAGTAGAGGTCATCCCACTGTCCATCTTCAGTCCTGGAATCAAAATGCCTCCCCTGCCTCGGCTGTTTGCTGCCAGTCTGTGTGGGAGAGAGTCTCTGAGGGCAGTTCTCTTCTCTCCAAGGTGTAGGGCAGAGAGCCACCAAAACACTGGCCTGTGATGCTTGGTCTGGAGCAGAGAATTGCTCTGTTGAGAGTACAGTTCCAGCACAGCAGCAGGCACTGCAGCTCAGCTTATAAGGCCTTCAGACCAGTTGAACATATGAACCTGTGCTCAGTGCCAGTGTGGACACAGAGTTTTCTGGCTGTGCAAGGTGCTGTGGTGCAGGGCTTTAGTCTCTCTTGCTTGGGTGTCTCAGCTTTACAATGAGCTAGATACTGAAGTAAATGGTATGATAGATGGATAATATGGCAGTAACAGCAACCAACAGGGTATGTTTGGAGGTTAAATTAATGTCTGCAAAACCTGCTTTAAGACCTTAAAGATGGAGGGGCAGCATATTGCTATTATTGGTACTGCAGTTACATCTCAGAGGTCTCGTTATGGGACCCAAGTGCTACTGTGATAACCTGTCTGTGTGCACACAAAAGAAAGATAGTCCCTGCCCCAAACCCTTTTCAAATGAACATATGACAGTTCCCAGGATGTAGCTATTAACCAGAAGATGGGGGAGAGGACAATGTAAAAGTGAGATGATAAAATTTGGCATAATAATCTGCAGTCGTGACACACCCACTCCCTTGCCATTGCAGTGTGTTAAAATCCTGCAGTGGTTCGTTCATAATATTACAGAGTAACTGTCTCCCTCTTACAGACCAGATATGCTCCCCTTCTTCCTTTCCTGAAAGGAAACAGTTATGCCCAGCATGCCACTGGACGTGTGCTGAACCCCCAGAAAGATGGGGAAGATCTCAGACCACTAGTGGTGGTACACAGAGCTGACTGATCCAGGAGCATTTATTCAAGCAGACTTCAGACCCCAGTACCTAACAGTTAATCCATTTAGGATTGTGTTTGCATGTTTGCTGAGGTATTCAAAAGGGCTTTATGAAAAGGAGGATTTCTCCATAATGAACGCAAACAAACAAGATAAAGAGGCAGAGATAAGCGAACAGACAGGATTTCAATCCTAACCTGTATTTAAACAGAGTGGCTGTCAATATTAATAACATAAAAGCAGCAGTGAAGTGTGGCTGACACACGCCAGGTAGAGAACGCTCAGAGATATCTACTGTTTTGAGAAACTGGCAGGGATCCTCTGCACATAGCTTGTGCAGGCACAATTTTGTCCTTTTCAAAGTCGTCTTACTCCTTCTTGGCATTCTGGAAATGGCAGTAGGGGTGGTGCTATCAGCAAGGTGTTCCTGCTCATGGTTCTTAGTGGAGACACTTTCTCAGTGTATTCAGGATTCAGGACTTGTTGAAATCACAGACCCTACATTGTCAGATCTGCATGGCAGAAAAATTCAGTCTTGACCTGACTAAACATGATGTGACATAGGTCAGGGGACAGAGGTGTTACCAAAGTGGTGTGGGGGCCTGTGGCTGGGCTGGCTGGCAGTGATGTGCTGGGGAGAAGAGCTGTATGGGGAGACACAGCAGAGACACAAGTGATTCTCTAAGTCAAAACCAAAGGTGGTTGAAGTGACTCTGGGTTGGCAGTGCCTTTGTAGGACCATGCTCAAATGTAGATACAGCACAGTGAGGAGTGGAAAACTAACAGGTAGGGGAGTGGATCTAAGAAATTAGTCACAAAGGAAATGCAAGAGCACAAACTGTAGTTCAGTATATCCACAAGTGCATGTTTAGTGTCTTATGCTGAAGCTGGCAAACATGTAAAAAGATGCAGAACAACTAAGCTCTCATGTCTGCAGAAATGCATCTGGTGGAATTGTGGGAGGGCTACAGCGCAATCAGCTACATCTTTCAAATGGGATTTTGGCAATGGAGGGAGAGCCTCTGTTGGAATATTTGGTAGGAATCAAAGCAGTGGTGGTAGGAGTACCTGGTCAGGTGAGGGTGCAGAACAGGCTACTTTCAGTGTCAATCATGGTGCTGGCCCTATTCAGGGAGAGTCAGCGCCACAAAATATAAGCTGCAAGGAGACACAATTTGATTTAACAAACTCATCCACAGAACTATGGGGCCAGTGTGATTCCTGAAATACAAACACTGCAGGGAAATCTAATAGTGGCTAAAAGCCAAGATGGGAGTGAAACATAGACGAGCTGTCACAGAGCCATGGTTCTTGTCTGAGCATAGTACAGACCACTCAAGTGAATGTGCATTGCTAACCCAGAGACTTCTGACTAGTTCTGGAGAACATCTGCTGTTTCCAGTCAGGTTTACTAGGTCAGTGTTGGCACTGCTTTGACACCACTTCCAGAACTGGCAAAGAAAAGAGGAGGCAGTATTGCAACACTAAATGAAGTAGAAAAGCATGGTGGGTGACTAACACAGGCTGGAGTGAAAGACACTTGTGACAAGCTGAAGTAGAATAAAAGGGCTGGAGAAATCAACCAGATTGCAGAACATTGCTTGATTTCTAAATGGAGCTCAGCTGCAGAAATGCTGTTCTTGAGTAAATGGGCTGCTGCTGTAGCCTGGATTCACAGGTAAGGAGACTGGTCAGAGTAGTGGGCCAAACCAGATTTGCTATGAAATACCTGGGTGGAGCTGAAGACAAGCCTGGGGTGAACAAGGCCATAAAGAAAGAGGCTGGAATAAGGAAAATAAAATGAGATGCTGGTGAGGGACTACAGAGCATCTTTCCAGGTAATTTCTAGACCTGCATCATCCATGGCCACACTGGCATTGCATATCAAGTGAACTGCTGATGCTGCTTCCCTGGGCAATGGCCAGAGCTGGAATAACTTAACAGCCCTGTGCTAGCGGGCTTGTTTCCATTTCAAATAATAATGATAATATTTTCCTCCTCGTGGTGCCCTTTTTTTCTCAAGTGTTTAGGTATTTCTCGTATAACTAGGTCAGGGAACCTAAGTAGGTCACGGTGACTCTCTAATGTGGCAGGTCTACAAGCAAAAATGTGGAGGGAAGACCTGACTGTGTGTAAAAAAAAAGGTGTTAAGCTGGGCCTAGTGGGAGGGACAATCCCAGAGTGAAGTGAGGAGAGCTGAGGAAACAACCCATGTGGGAACTGAGGAGAGAAAGTGAGGTGTGGGGCAGGGAACAGGGGCTGTGGGAGCAAGAGAATGAGTGAATGGAGTACAGCTGAGGGGAGGAGGAGGGAGGGCAGAGAATGAAATTACAGCTGAAAGTGTGAGGAGAGTGGAGAACGGTGTTAGGGCTGAAGGGTTAAGGCTGTGGAGGGAGAGACTAAAGAGATGTGTAGGTGGAAGCAGCTAAGAAGGGCTTGTGTGGAAAGCAAAGAAAAATAAAGCTGCAGAAACAGGAAGAGCTGTTTACACCAATTGGAGAAACCCCCAGGATTTGAAAGTTAATAATTTTTATGTGTCTAATTTTTTGTCTTTGTCACACATTGCCTTGCACATTTGGGGTTGACAGGTTGAAAGTGACGCATGCTACCCTGTGAGACCCCTCAAACTTTCTGTAGGAAGAAAATGCTAACTTAGTGATGGGTATGACATAAATGGTATGGAATAAGGGGTGGAATGTCCTGGTTTGGGTGAAAACAGGACTAAT